>CM042665.1:40379132-40392781 GCA_023638005.1 Forsythia suspensa
AAGTTTTTCGATGTTAAAGCGGTGAGCCTCTTGGGGAATACATGAGGCCGGAGCGGTAGGGGCTGAAAAATTAGGCAAGCGGAGGGGCGGAAAAATTAGCGAGTGGCGACTGGCGCCTTTTGGCGCCATGACCATGTGCATGTGTGTCTGGCTGATCGAGGGTGAGTACATTGGCATCGGATGAGTCTTGACAATTGGGTCAAGCGACTTCTGGGCTCGAAATTTGGTTCAAAGGAGCCCAGAACAGAACGCCCATGCTTCTTGGTTTGGCGCTGAAGGTGCCGAGGTGGCGTGTGTGCAAGAATCATCGGGAGGCGGGGCTTCGATCTTGGGACATTCAATTGAGAGGAGGTAAGGGAGGCTGAGTATGGCACATCTGCAAATGGAGGAGATGGCCAAAGCGAAAGGGCTGAGGAGGCGGGCGATTGCCGAGCGAATCGCAGCTCAAGTTCAGCGGTAACAAATCCTCAAGCGCCGTCCATGGGTGGCAAATTGATTGAAGATTGTCCGGTGACCAAGCCACCATTGGGAGGAGCAGGCATCAATTGTGTCAAGTCTAGGGTTCCGCGGTTTGAGGCGAGCAGCGTGAGGCTTGATTTTTGTGGCGTGGGGCGGTGTTGGGTATGGGTATGGCGGTGAGTGGTGGCCGACCATGGAGGAGGAGATATCCGGTGGTTTTGTGGGTTGATTTGGCATATTTGGGTTGATTGGAGGAGATGGCTCATGAATCACCTAGAGAACACATTTAAAGTTTTGGCTTGATGCTATGCAATATGAAATGAATTCCTTATTAAAGAACAATACTTGGACCTTAGTAAATAAACCAAAGGACCAAAGAATTATAGTGCAAACGGGTCTATAAGATTAAAGAAAGAGATCATGCTTGGATAGAGTAAGGTATAAGGCAAGATTAGTGGCTAAGGGTTCACTCGAAGGAAGGGATTAATTTTAATGAAATTTTTCTCTCTTGCTAAATATACTTCTATCGAATTCTTCTTGCTTTAACCGCTCAATTTAATTGAGAATTGGATCGATTAGATGTTAAAGCCGCTTTCTTGAATGGTGATCTTGATGAAGTCATTTACATGTCTCAACCGAAAGGTTTTGACTTGAATCTAAAGCGAAAAGGTTTGCTGTTAAAAAATCTTTGTATGGCCTTAAGCAGCTCGTAGGCAATGGTATATAAAGTTTAACTCTTATATTCAAACTCTAGGCTTTAACAAAAGTAATTTTGATCCTTGTTTCTTTTATAAAAGCCTCGATGACAACAACTCTGATTTCGCTTTTATATGTTGATGATATGCTATTAGCTTGTCATGATAGGAAAGAAATTGAACTTATTAAAGAAAATTTGAAGACTGGGTTTGAAATGAAAGACACAGGAGAAGTAAAAGGATTTAGGAATGGAAATCAAAGAGATAGAGTAAATAGCATCCTTTACTTACATCGACTTCTTATGTTTCAAAAATTTTAGAAAATTTTCAATGAATGATGCTAAACCTATTACATTACCTTTAGCAAATCATTTTAAACTTTCTAATGAGCAATCACCCAAAAGAAGAGAAGATTGATAGAATGAACATTGTACCTTATGCTATCTGATTGGCTCCATCATGAATCTTATGGTTTGTACCAAACTGATTTGGCTCATGCTATAAGTGTCTTAAGTAAATTCATGGCCAATCCAGGTGAAACACATTTGGATTGCTATGAAATGGATATTAAGATACTTAAAAGGTTCGAATGTCTGAGTTTAAAATTAGTAGAAATGACGAAAGGGTAATCTTAAAGGGTATCTTGATTCGACTTTGCGGTGATTTGGATAAAAGAAGATCCACTTCCTCTTATGTTTTTACTCTTTGTGATGGTTGTATAAGTTGGAAATCCCAAGCGCAAAGATTGTAGCACTTTCCTCTATAGAGGGAATATATTCTCTGTGATCTTGTAAAGAAGGACTTTGGTGAGAGGCCTACTTGGTGAAATTGGTTTCAAAATGAAACAATCGGGTTGTATCTTGATAATCAAAGTGCTATTCATCTGAGTAAGAATCCAGTATACCATGATAGAACCAAACATGTGGACATAAAATTCCATTTTGTAAGAGATATGGTTGAAAAGAATATAGTGGTTCATGCACTAAGGAATACTACACTAATGGTTCATCCATCTCTTGACAGGTGGAGTTTGTTAAGATATCTGCTTTCGAGTTGGGCTTAATGAGATTGGACTTCACTATTCTATTGCGCCCAAGTTCATAACTGGACTAGCTCTCTTATACCATGGGCTTCCTAAATTCGAGATGATGACAAGTGGTCGTGGAACTACCGTTGGATCAAGGGTTCGATTTCTCTTTTATATACCATTCACTACCCATTCGATAGAGGAATCCGAGAGAGAAAACCTAGAGATAAAATTGCGCTTCTTTGATTCTTTGAGTCTTTTCGAGAATAGATCATTCATCTCCTCCTTCTTTTCTTTTACTTTGTGTACAAAATCTGAGTGATTTTGTAAGGAATCTTGAGGAGGATTGTTCACAAGTATTTAACAACTGATAAACTATGTTTCGTGACATTTCCGTAATCTATAACAAAATCAAATAAGTGTGGTATTTTTAGTGCTAAAGCCATATCTACTTTTGGTGAGCTCAACGGCAGACTAGCATTTAGAATACGTGAACATCCCGACCTTCGCGGTGAAAAATCGCTGTACCTTGTTCCTGCAACCACCATACATGACATCGTGTTCTTTATTTGCTTTTGCCATTTTGTTCTTGCAATTTTGCTCGGGGACCTTTCAGCTACTAATGCTGTATTTTCCAAATCTGATTCTTCAATGAAGCTAACAGAGATTTGGACGGGTGTGATCGGATCCAAAGACATAGTCGATCATAATATAGATATCTCAAGCCAGCGCGCTGTTAAAATTCCAAGAATACTTCCACATCTTTTCGCCATAGAAATATACGGACTTGATATTGTGAATTATTCCGTGATTTGTTCAACATTTAGAAAATTTTAGAACCTTTCAAAGCTCAAGTCATCAAAAGAATTGATTGTAGCGTCGGCGCGGACGCCTTTAATTGGGTCACCTATAGTAATTGGTTAGCAGGACTCAACCAAGCTCCACTTTCACATCAAAAACAATGTTGACGGCCTGTCATAGGTAGGCTAGTTGCATTGCGACTATTCCATCCGGCGTCACCGGAAGCCATACAATCAATGCAGCCTACTGGAGGTTTTATCGCATCGGGTGGCTGCACAGCACCATAGCGGATAGGCTACATGGCTATTAACCCACAATTCAATACCTCGATAACCATTTAGCAACATCAGAACAGATCCATCAAGCCTTAGAATGAGAAGAATTTTGAATGGGGCATTTCATCGTAATCACCTAACACAAAAGGTAATGATCATCATATGGAATTAGATGAAACAGAGAAGCAACAAAACACATAAGAAATTCAAAGCAATAATCCTAACTCAATCAACAAGCCCAAAGAAAATCCTAGCAAACCCAAACCCTCTATATCTATCATAAGCACTTCAGAAGTGCTTATGGACAAAAGAAGTCATGTCAAGGTAGAAGTTAAGACCCACAGAACACCAATGTTGCATCAGGCAGTTTCGCAGAATTGTGGCCTGAGGCCCTGTCGCCGCCTAGCAATGTATAAAGATTTGTTCGCTTTCTCAGACTTCATGATCAACATAAAGATCCTAAAATCACAAAAGTTAAGGTAACTTAAAGACCAATGGTCTTAGAGGATCTGCAAAGGTAGTCACCTCCTCTAATACCTCGACGACTATCGGGGTTTGCTCCTCACCGCCCATGACTTTTTTTTTTTTGCAACCTTTGACGAGTGGTTTCGATTTCGATGGAGAACTGGCGGTTTCCACGACGCAAGTGCCAATTTATCAATTACCAAAATCATAAGCAACAAATCGACTACCTCCGGTTGTAAATAATCAACTTAATCCTCCCCATGGAAAGTCATTTTCAGATTAAGAGTTAAAATAGCACTCACTAAAAGTTTTCAATTGTTCTCTAGCTATTTATATGTGTTACAAAGCTTAGGGTATTTTAGTCTTTTTTCCTTTTGGCTACTTGTCACCTTATTATTGGAAGGTTACGAATTCTAGAGGATTCTATGCTATGTGGATGTGTTTTAGCTATACCTAATTTTTCCACGTGGAGATTCATCGAGTGGTCCGATCAATATTCTTTTCATTTGGAGTCGATAAGTAACACAATGACTTGGGTTCGTATTCTTACGAACACGGGTTCTCAACATGACAAAGGTAGATGTCCTTAGGCAAGAGTGGTTAGAGGATTGCCCTTGAGCAACTGTTAAGACTTGACCAATCCATATCTAGGCTAGCCTTTGCTCGACTATTTTCGCAAGGTATAACAATATCTTCTAATTTTTCATCCACCGCTAATAGTTTCGATTGACATATTTTACTAGAATCTAATTAATCTTAAATTTAATTGACTCGACCTTCGTCGCTAGATTCGCCCTTTGCACTGCGCCATGTCGACCTCTTTTTATGTAAAATATGAATTGATCTTGTAACTTTGCGTTGTGAAACAATTATGGAGAAGCTTAATTCGATTTTTTATAGTGATGTTGTTACGGTGGGCTATGTGACTCTCCGTAGATCCATCATGTGTCCACGTGGAACCTTAATGTGTCACGTAAAATCATGTAGTAACACCACTGATTCTGAGTCCCATAGTAGACATTCCTTAATGGTCTCATTATTATAGGGAGAAGGATTAACCGACTTTGGCCTTTCCTTTCAGGTCAACAGCAGCAGTATTTTAGCTCAACCGAGCTGATGTCGAGCCACAAGATGTTTGTTGATGGGCCGATTGATTGAGAGCGAACTTGACGTCATTTTTGTCTAGCAACCAGCATATTTAAGCTCAAAAAGTTGGGCCTTGAATCGTGTGCTGGCCTGTTGTATTGAACAAAAAATTTATTCTTGTTGATCAAGTTAGATAACGATATTTCTTTGTCTGGAATCTCGAATAGTCTGTTGTTGTCTTCTTTCTTCGACTCTAAAAGACGACTTGGCCTTTTGTTGCTTCATGCATATAGATGAACGAATAGTTAGAAGCGATAAAGAATATTTTGATTACAATTAATAAGTTTACATAAGTAAAATTTAACTCAGCGGAGGAGGTCATATTTCCTAGGGACTTTCACTTTATGCCGAGGGTCATCATTGGGACGAAACTCCCATTCGCACAAAGAAGAATTATGTCTTCTTGCCCTTGACCGAGAACCATAGTCAACCCAGACATAAGTCTCATCAATATACGGAGATAGATAATACTAATCATTGACGTTGCCCCAATACCTTCTTGGTTGTAGATGGCTTTAAAATATTTTAGGAAAATGTCTTCCTCATTCCCGCCATCATCCAGAAAAAAATCCCCAGGAACACACCAACCATGCCGGGTCGGGGCAATCCCAAAGCGCTCATGGCCTCACGTCAAATGGGTGCAAAAAAAAACTCAAACCAGAGCACAGAGTGTATCGAGTTGAATGCCATGCATTTTAGAATGGGATTATCGCTTATCATTCACTAGGCACAAATCGTTCAACGTCTTTGGAAATTCAAAATGTTTCACGAATTGCACCCAATTTGCCTCGGTGATAATTGAGGCTATATATGTCGAGCCTTGATCCAGTTGTGATGGCCTATCTACCTCAACTTCACCTTCAACTTCTTTTCACCATCACCCATAATTTCTTCTAGTGAATTAGGTTCATCTATCGATCTAGTCTCCGGCTAACCCAATGTCGTCGATCGATAGTTCGAGCCCTAAGACCGGTTCCAGTTGTTACCACGAGTTTTGATAAGGCCTCCATGTCAACAAAAGCCGATAAAGACCTAAGTTAGCCCTCGCTAAGGCCTCATGAGCCAGTGAAAGCCCTCCAGATTGCAAAGGCTTGAGATATCAGCGGAGGCCTCATAAATATTCCTAAGGCCCAGGACATGTTATCACTCACAAGTCGAATACGTGAAACCCATGACGGCCTCAAATACCATGGCGATCCGGTGGGCCTCGACCTTGAATCCCTCGTAATTTGCGAGCAACACGAGGTCCCAGAATGACCAGAGATATGCATAAGGAAAGATCATGTTTGATTGGCGCATGGATCCTCATAAGAAACCATATCTCAATCTCATAAAGATTAGGAAGCGTGATTAATTCAAATAGGAGCGTAATCTATGAGATTGTCTTGACAACCGATTATCTATATCCCATAAGGAAGAAGGATCCGATCGAGATATCTAATTGATTGTTTTCTTAAATCAATTAGAACTACGTTAGAACTTTGTGCTATAAATACAACGTTTCGGTTATTCTAAGGTATGTTCTTTTCACGCATCAATTTCACCCTAAACTCTATTCAAATCTACTGCTTGTCCCTCCCACACTCAATTGTTTTCATCATCATATATTACTCTATATCTTGGTAGTTGACTTGATCGTCGAGTACCAACGATCACTTAACTTTTTCTCCAGATCTTGGTGCCTATCCATCAATCAGAGTGTATGTGTAATATAGGTCATGCAGAGCGATCAAGATCCACGACACGGATGTGCTGGGTAAAAATTCGACGTCAACAAATTGGCACCAGCTCATGGGGAATCGAAAATGTTACACAACCTAACACTCAGTGGTAAAAAACATATTCTACCGTAGAAGAGCATGAACCAACACCCATGGAAGAAGAAGTCGTAGTCCCACCACATCGGATTTCATAGAGAAAGCTGCTCAAGATCTCTGTGAACGTAACCCACTGTGAAGAGGAGAAGATAACGCCAAAACGGACGGGTTGAGCAGAGGAACCAGGACCCAGAGTTGATCAACGATCGATGAAGGCAACGCTTTTGAACTGCTGGAGAACTAATCCCCAACATAATTTCCGGAGCAAGCGTAGCTTGCCCTGTGAAAGTCCTTTCGAAACCGGCCCAACAGAAAGTTGTCATCTCGTGACACGACCCATTCAAGCTCAAATGGTAAGAACCCTTTAACATCGCCTCCAAGCCTCGCAAGACAATCCGCGTGAGACCCTTTTCTACAGAAACCAGCCCAGCCTCGGCCGCCATGGACAGGTCAAGCGGATCCTCTATAGCGCCTATCCCCTACCGACGATAGAAAGAAGACCCACCTGTAACCTATCTACGTGAGACCCAAGAAGAGAAGGAAAATGTTAGAATGCTACGAGGATGATGATTTGACGAGAACCTCTCGCTCACCAATTACACGAAGCGCCATGGAGGTACTTACAAATTTTTTGAAAGCCCTTAAGGACAAACATAATGGAAAAGCCGAATTCTAAGGATCATATCAACATACACAAGATGAAGCCCAGGTCACTTCCTCCGTGAGTTAAGTGTCGAAATTTATAGCACACATTCACATCCAACGCTAAGAGACGGGCACATCGTCGAAACTAAGAAGCATCGAAGAGAGTTAGCCTCACCATAAAGAGTTCGCCAACGCTTTGTAATAGCAACCGAACAACGAGAGCCAGATTCTCCAACACCACCACATTCGCGTAAGTGTATGAGAAATACAAAAATTTATTTCAAGAGGTTCAAATTGCAAGGCCATCATCAAGATTAAGACCCAGAATCCTAGCTTATTACAGCCCTGTACTTAATTTGTTTACCTGGATTTCATACGAGCACCTTCTTTCCGGAGACACGTCCGCACACAAATAACTTAAGAATTACAACCGCTTGCAGACTTGATCCAATATGAAATCCGACTCGGAGAGATCATCAAAAATAGAGAAAGCGTAGCAGAGACGTGGCAGACCGCTGGCCGGCGAGGAGGCAACGCCCCTCAACCCTCGCTTCAAACCGCTTGCAGAAAGCACTCCGCGGGACCACGTAACAACCATTACAAGAAATTTCAATCCGCATGCAGAGGTGTCCCGCCTCATCCTGTGAGACACCGTAGTGGCCACTGCATACGCCACTCCATCTATGTTCGACGCACAAGGCTGTGACTAGGTACAATATGTAAGATTGCTCATATGTAAAGGGAATCAATAACCGCAAACAAATGGATAGGAAGAAGAGAATCCCACCAAGACGGAGGACGCCGAGGCAAATCTCTAACCAAGGGCGTAAAACCTCCTCCTGCACCGGACGATGGACCCACCGCAATGGATGGTAAGAAAATGATAAAAATAAAAAGCACTGGCTTATGTCGAAGCGACTCATTGGAGCTCTCCTGCTGGGAGAACTCAATACGAACAAGGTGAGGGCCCGGTGTCGGGAGAGCAATATAAATTAACTCAGAGTAGAACTATGCGCAAGTGCAGAAGAGAAGAGCCCGTGGAGAGTTGGTAGGTCTACTTGACACCGACTCAAGAGCTCTGCTGCATCTTGTTCACCGGGCAGCACGAGTGCAGATACATCACTCCTCATCATGACGCCCCGCGGTTCGCTTATAGCTCGCCAGAAACATTCTGGCACGATGCTCGTCGATGATGGAAGCGTCAGGAACATCTTATTCTAGGCAATTTCGATCAAACAGGACGTGGACTGGGTGAATTAATGTACCATTTTGAACCTTTGCTCCGCTTTCAATGGGGATACCATGAGTCTCACCTGGGAGGATCACCTCAAGAATGGAGCTTTGAGACCTCCCTGCACATCTCTTTAAAATTCATGGAGTTCCTGTGGTAAATACTGTCCTACTAACACGAAATCTCGGGTAGCTCATTGTATTAGTTACCTACTAGCCATTAATTACCTACATCACTTGGCAATGAAGTTCTCTGAACCTCGGGCGGCACCGCCAAGTGTTCAAGGGTAATTGGATTTCGAGGCTGTGTTCATGTTGCATGAATGCACTCTGAAAGCCGCGAATCAGAAAATCCCACCCCGTGGTGATGACAATATACACCGAACTAATGGATGTCAACCCGAAAGAGTTGGAGGAAGAGACTATAATCGGACGAAGACACGACCCTCGTGATCACAGGTTTCGACTCCACCTCTCCGACGAAGAGCCGGAGACATTTATGTTACTCTTCCGCATCTCTACCGTGATGGCCGTATGTGGGGAGAAGCTGACGAGAAGATGGAGGAAGTAAACAATTCTATGCAGGAAACATCGAGATTTTCGCATGGAACATTGTTTATAACATAGGATCAACGTATCCGCGGCTTGTCGCGTCCTCGCTGGCGCGGATCCGGCGTGCGGTCTAAGATACATAAAAGCGTGCCCCGAGCCCCAGAGGTATGAAGTTTAAAAGAAGAGGTCGATAAGTTACCGGCAACCCGGTTCATTAGGGGAGCAAGATAACCCCCAAATGGGTATCCAACCCTGCGTTAGTGCGAAAGAGCACTCAGAGTGAGAGGCAAGAGGACTCAATCTTAATCTCAACCAGCTATGCCCTGCGATAATCTTCCGCCACTCATGCATCAACTAACTGGTCGATGCGGATCACGGCTATAAGCCATCGAGTTTTACGGACGCATTACTCTAGTTATAACTCTATTCAGATGTTCACAGAGATTTAAGAACAAACCTCATTCGTTACGTAATCGAGGGCTTTACTAATACAAAGATGACGCTTACCGCCTCAAGAAAGCGTGGAGCTACACATCACGGTTAGTAAAACCATATGTTTTCGTAATCGATTAAATTCTATGTAAGTCTTTGCCCACAACATGCTCGTAAAGAGCTGTGAATGTCGGTGATCACGAGGGTACTTGAGAGATGTGTTTAGAAACACTTAAGCAACATCAGTAGTGGAAGCTTAACTCCTCAAAACGCGCATTCGAAGTCGTGTCCGGTGGAAGCTTCTACCATATAGTATACCAACGCTGGATACAGGCTAATCTCGAAAAGATCAAAAGACTTGTAGATATGCGATCATCTTCTCCCAAGGAAGTTCAAGTTTTCACAGAAGATCAGCATCCCTAAACCGATCTATATCCGCCACCGATCACTGCCACTAGACCATCAAAGGGGAGAAAAGATTCGAGTGGACCTAGGAACGTGAGAAGGCCTTCCAAGAACTCACAAGGTCCTCCTTGGGAAGTCCTCGCTATTGTCCAAACCTAACATTAAAAAATTATGCCCATCTACACCGCGAAGATCAGTACATGGTGAGCTCGGTTCCCATTCGAGAGGAGGGACCTACATAGCCCCAGCAGACATTATGTTAAAAGTCTTACAAGATGCGGAGACAAGGTACTATGACATGGTGAAACTGGCTTGATCTTGATTTGTCGTGCATCTCCTCAAGCTTTGATCGCCTCTCCAATCACATAGCAAGAAGGAATGTCGACAAACTTTTCCTAAGACAAATTCCGCAGGTTTACACTATCAAAGTTGAAGAAATGGTTTATTGAGCTCAAATGGGCTGAGATCTCCTAAGGGCCATGCCTCCATAAAGGAATGGTGTTTCAAGTGCATCTGCCGCTAAGTTCGCCCATATTCTGCAAGGCTCGTCAAGCTAAGCTTACGTAAAATACCAACAGAGAAATGATGTCGAGCATGTCCTCGGGAGGCTGTGATGGAAGCCGAGATTTTAAGGTTATTCCCTATGTACCATAATCTCAACTCAGACAGTTTACCTGAGTTCAAAGCCTTGAATAACGCCATCAACACAAGGCGCTCTCTAGCAAGCTTCGAGTGTCGTAAGTACAAGAAATGAAGGCAGAAAACTCCAAATCTATGTGCTGATTCGCAATTGGTGGTTAGCCGTTAACATGACCTATCCAATAGCAAGGCGGTGGCATACCCGCGCCAAAGATCTCCATCCGCTTTCGAGATATTCAACTCCTCCGCATTCCACGATCGAGAATGGATACGCCGACGCCTCGTTAAAATGAGCAAGCAAGCAGTGACTTCACTCGATGAATAGCCATCCTCATTTAAAAGCTCACGATCATCTACTTATGAGATTCCACTATCGATACCATGACACCAATTTAAATAGATGAAGAAAATCGACATTTGACCAACTGTGTTTTGGATGACGTGAAAGAAACTCGAGAGGGTAACAAAGTTCCGCTACAGTGATGATATCCATATAAGAGAGGTTTTAGCCACCCTCCCACGCCGTATCACCAAGAGGAGGAAAATTACATGATGAGGGAAATACACAAGGAAATTTATGATAATCACCGGAGGAATGGCCCCCGTAAAGCGGACAAAGATACTACCGCCAACCATGAAGAAGGATTCGATACGATGCAAGGAAGTTGATAAGGTCGAAATTTGCTTTCATACCACAACTCTTCGCCGTAACCTCACCCCGGCCACCGCCCTGGCCTTTTGCAAATGGAGGATCAATCAGAGTTCCTCCTAACCGGGAGGGGGAAATGTGATTGTAGGGGATTATTTCACCAAGTGGTGCGGTGAGCCTCGCCAAGATCATAGAGAAAACGCACAAAGTTTGTTTGGAAGAATATCGTCTGTGGTTTTGGGATACCCCACCGCTGTTTCCAACAATGGACACGTCACGAAAGAAGTTCAACTCAAATACAAAGATCCGGCATTCGAGGGACTTCTCCACTATGGTACTATCCTCAATCTAACAACCAAGTGGAGGTCACAACAAGATCATAAAGCACACACCAAAGAATTACCCAAACCCTATGGTCATATCGAACCACTTCTAACGGCGACTAGTGAAACTCCTTTACCATGGCATATGGGACTAAAGCAACGATTTCTATCGAGATAGGGATATCCTCTCCAGGCACCACACTTTGATGAAGTGACCAATGAGGATCTACGAGGGCAAACCTAGACTTGCAGATGAAAGACATGAAGACTCACAACCGCCTGGTCTATCAAAAGAAAATGGCCATACTACAACCCGGTTAAGAATAGGAGTTTCCACATCAATGACTTCGCCTGAAAAAGGTGTTCCAAGCCAATAAGGAAATGGGAAATCCTGCCCACTGGGAAGGGCCTTACAAGATCATCAAGAAGTCCACGAACCCATGATTGGAAGATTCGAGAAGAGACAAAGGCACCCCGAACATCACTCATCTACACGATTACCGTAGTTTTTTTCCATCTTTCGCTTTTTCAAGATTTTTCCGATTGCTAAGACGCCGATTCTTTAATAAAGTTTATTATTTTTGAACCAAAGTATTCTCCGCCCAACCGACCGATAAAAGAATGTTGGCGGGGAGTGTGGTTCGCCAACTCACAACTCACCGGATAAACATTCAACGCGATTCAAATAAGTAAAGAAAAATTGGGAATGGAGTGGTTCGATCAACTCCAACCCGGATAAACATTCAACGATATTCAAATAAGAAAAGATATTGGCACCAAAGAATGTGGTTCGGGCCAACTCGTTAACTCCGGATAAACATTCAACGATATTCAAATAAGTAAAGAGAAATTGGCGGAAAGTGTGGTTCCCCAACTCCAACTCACTAGATAAATATTCAACCAAGATTCATATAAGTAAAGAGAAATTGGCGAGGGAATGTGGTTCCCCAACTCACAACTCATCGGATAAACATTCAACGCATTCAAACAAGTAAAAAGAAATTGGGGGGGAGTATGGTTCGGGACAACTTTGTTAATTGGATAAACATTCAACGCGATTCAAATAAGTAAAAAGAAATTGCAAAGGGAATGGGTTCATGCCAACTCACAACTCCTTGGAAAATTCAACGATTCAAACAAGTAAAAAGAATTCAAAAATGATGGAGTATGGTTCGGATAGCTCCTTTTGATCATTAATAGATTAATGCATGTTCATCAAAACATTAGCATATGTCACGAGTAAGGCCTTTTAATAAAAATACACTTCGTAAAAGTTTTACATATCTAGAATCGAAAACAACGCCGATAAGAACAAACATGATCCCTAAGTCCCGGTCGAACCTCGAATCAAGATAACCAGGGACCCCGGTTAGCCAAGATTTTGGCCCCGACAACTCCAAAGCCTCGGTCAATTCTTTATTTTGCATGGATCATTTTGACAAGCCTCAATCGCGATTCAACCGC
Source organism: Forsythia suspensa (assembly GCA_023638005.1). Lineage (NCBI taxonomy): Eukaryota > Viridiplantae > Streptophyta > Magnoliopsida > Lamiales > Oleaceae > Forsythia > Forsythia suspensa. Next base: position 40,392,157 of record CM042665.1, read on the forward strand.
CCCGAGCCCGCCCACATGCCATTTGGATTGTCTCAACTTTGGTTATGTCAGAATAGCTCGTGTCCGCTTCGAAAAAGGCGAGTTGTGCACGGGTCTTTATTTCTAAATGCAACGATCGAATCATCGCTTCCTCCGATCGTTGAACACGGTCAACCTTCATCGCCAACCTTGTACAACTCACAAGCACGTGACTTTGTGGGTATACATTTCGCCAATTTTAACAACTCCATCAATTTTGATTATCCCCTTGTAAAAATAGAAGTCCAATACTTATGAACTAAAGTCGTAATGGGGCCGAGCCGCAATTTTCCCAAAACGGCCGGGTCCAATTCTTCCCGACGGACCCAATATTAATATACTCGAACTTACGGAGGAGGAGGAATAGAGGTTCGGACTCTCCTCGATCATGGAGAACATGGTCCTCAACCCCCAAGAAGGAGCCTCCCCCGCCTAGCCCTCCGAGAATCTTTTCATCCCCATCATCCTCCATGCCCTCCCCTCGCGAGGCCCTTCCGTGTCAACAACCGCCTTTCCCTCGAATTAAAATTTTTGACAAAGAAAAGGTCCAGGAGGGAATAAACACCTCCCCGTTATTTCCCCCAAAAAAAAGATGCCACCATTGTCC
>CM042665.1:40392881-40420634 GCA_023638005.1 Forsythia suspensa
TGAATTTAGTACAATATTGACAAAAATAGTTACAATTTGAGATTGAACATCCAGTATGTTGGTTCAAAATAAGTTTTTTGTGACTCAAAATTAGTTAATATAGTATCATAAATATGATTTGATGGTTAATACACAATGAAATCAAATTGAAAATACATTTTGAACATCCAACGGTAGGTTATACTCATGAATTTTCCTTAATTTTGACCAAAATTGTTCGACATTAAACAACATGAATGGTTGTTCAAAAGGTATTTTTGTGATTTAAAAATAGTACATTTGGCTTCGTATAGGTACTACGATGTATAAAAGTTTGGTAATTGAACAAAAATACATTTCAATATTTTACAATGAGTTTATATGATTGAATCTAGTACAATTTTGACAAAAATAGTTGCAATTTGAGATTGAACATCCAAGATGTTGGTTCAAAATAAGTTTTTGTGACTCAAAATTAGTTAATATAGTATCATAAATATGTTTTGATGGTTAATACACAATGAAATCAAATTGAAAATACGTTTTGAACATCCAACGGTAGGTTATACTCGTGAATTTTCCTTAATTTTGACCAAAATTGTTCGACATTGAACAACATGAATGGTTGTTCAAAAGGTGTTTTTATGATTTCAAACTAATACATTTGGCTTCAATGTGTACTACGATGTATAAAAGTTTGGAAATTGAACTAAAAATACATTTCAATATTTTACAATGAGTTTATGATTGAATGTAGTACAATTTTGACAAAAATGGTTGCAATTTGAGATTGAACATCCAGTATGTTGGTTCAAAATAAGTTTTTTGTGACTCAAAATTAGTTAATATAGTATCATAAATATTTTTTGATGGTTAATACACATTCAAATCAAATTGAAAATACGTTTTGAACATCCAACATTAAGTTATACTCGTGAATTTTTCTTAATTTTGACCAAAATTATTCGACATTAAACAACATGAATGGTGGTTCAAAAGGTATTTTTGTGATTTCAAACTAGTATATTTGGCTTCAGTATAGGTACTACCATGTATAAAAAGTTTGGTAATTGAACAAAAATACATTTCAAATATTTTACAATGAGTTTACAGATTGAATCTAGTACAATTTTGACAAAAATAGTTGCAATTTGAGATTGAACATCCAAAGATGTTGGTTCAAAATAAGTTTTTTATGACTCAAATTAGTTAATATAGTATCATAAATATGATTTGATTTGGTTAATACACAATGAAATCAAATTGAAAATACATTTTGAACATCCAACGGTAGGTTATACTCATGAATTTTCCTTAATTTTGACCAAAATTGTTCGACATTAAACAACATGAATGGTTGTTCAAAAGGTATTTTTGTGATTTAAAAAAATAGTACATTTGGCTTCGTATAGGTACTACGATGTATAAAAGTTTGGTAATTGAACAAAAAATACATTTCAATATTTTACAATGAGTTTACAGATTGAATCTAGTACAATTTTGACAAAAATAGTTGCAATTTGAGATTGAACATCCAGTATGTTGGTTCAAAATAAGTTTTTGTGACTCAAAATTAGTTAATATAGTATCATAAATATGTTTTGATGGTTAATACACAATGAAATCAAATTAAAAATACGTTTTGAACATCCAACGGTAGGTTATACTCGTGAATTTTCCTTAATTTTGACCAAAATTGTTCGACATTGAACAACATGAATGGTTGTTCAAAAGGTATTTTTGTGATTTCAAACTAGTACATTTGGCTTCAATGGGTAGTACGATGTATACAAGTTTGGTATTTGAACTAAAAATACATTTTGAATATTTTACAGTGAGTTTTAATGTTGAATGTAGTACAATTTTGACAAAAATAGTTACAATTTGAGATTGAACATCCAGTATGTTGGTTCAAAATAAGTTTTTTGTGACTCAAAATTAGTTAATATAGTATCATAAATATGTTTTGATGGTTAATACACAATGAAATCAAATTGAAAATACGTTTTGAACATCCTACGGTAGGTTGTACTCATGAATTTTCCTTAATTTTGACCAAAATTGTTCGACATTAAACAACATGAATGGTTGTTCAAAAAGGTATTTTTTTGATTTTCAAAATAGTACATTTGGCTTCGTATGTAGTACTACTACCATGTATAAAAGTTTGGTAATTGAACAAAAAATACATTTCAAATATTTTACAATGAGTTTACATTGAATCTAGTACAATTTTGACAAAAAATAGTTGCAATTTGAGATTGAACATCCAGGTATGTTGGTTCAAAATAAGTTTTTGTGACTCAAAATTAGTTAATATAGTATCATAAATATGTTTTGATGGTTAATACACAATGAAATCAAATTGAAAATACGTTTTGAACATCCAACGGTAGGTTATACTCGTGAAATTTCCTTAATTTTGACCAAAATTGTTCGACATTGAACAACATGAATGGTTATTCAAAAGGTATTTTTGTGATTTCAAAAATAGTACATTTGGCTTCGTATATATACTACGATGTATAAAAAGTTTGGTAATTGAACAAAAATACATTTCAATATTTTACAATGAGTTTATGATTGAATGTAGTACAATTTTGACAAAAAAAGTTGCAATTTGAGATTGAACATCCAAGATGTTGGTTCAAAATAAGTTTTTGTGACTCAAAATTAGTTAATATAGTATCATAAATATGTTTTGATGGTTAATACACAATGAAATCAAATTGAAAATACGTTTTGAACATCCAACGGTAGGTTATACTCATGAATTTTCCTTAATTTTGACAAAAATTGTTCGACATTAAACAAAATTGTTCGACATTAAACAACATGAATGGTTGTTCAAAAGGTATTTTTGTGATTTAAAAATAGTACATTTGGCTTCGTATAGGTACTACCATGTATAAAAAAGTTTGGTAATTGAACAAAAAATACATTTCAATATTTTACAATGAGTTTACATTTGAATCTAGTACAATTTTGACAAAAAAAGTTGCAATTTGAGATTGAACATCCAATATGTTGGTTCAAAATAAGTTTTTGTGACTCAAAATTAGTTAATATAGTATCATAAATATGTTTGATGGTTAATACACAATGAAATCAAATTGAAAATACGTTTTGAACATCCAACGGTAGGTTATACTCATGAATTTTCCTTAATTTTGACCAAAATTGTTCGACATTAAACAACATGAATGGTTGTTCAAAAAGGTATTTTTGTGATTTAAAAATAGTACATTTGGCTTCATATAGGTACTACGATGTATAAAAAAGTGGTAATTGAACAAAAATACATTTCAAATATTTTACAATGAGTTTATGATTGAATCTAGTACAATTTTGACAAAAAAAAGTTTGCAATTTGAGATTGAACATCCAAAGATGTTGGTTCAAAATAAGTTTTTGTGACTCAAAATTAGTTAATATAGTATCATAAATATGTTTTGATGGTTAATACACAATGAAATCAAATTGAAAATACGTTTTGAACATCCAACGGTAGGTTATACTCGTGAAGTTTCCTTAATTTTGACCAAAATTGTTCGACATTGAACAACATGAATGGTTGTTCAAAAGGTTTTTTTTGTATTTTCAAACTAGTACATTTGGGTTCGTCTGGGTACTACGATGTTTAAAATTTTGGTAACTGAACAAAAAATACATTTCAATATTTTACAATGAGTTTATGATTGAATGTTGTACAATTTTGACAAAAAAATAGTTGCAATTTGAGATTGAACATCCAAGATGTTGGTTCAAAATAAGTTTTTGTGACTCAAAATTAGTTAATATATGTATCATAAATATGTTTTGATGGTTAATACACAATGAAATCAAATTGAAAATACGTTTTGAACATCCAACGGTAGGTTATACTCGTGAATTTTCCTTAATTTTGACCAAAATTGTTCGACATTAAACAACATGAATGGTTGTTCAAAAGTATTTTTGTGATTTAAAACTAGTACATTTGGCTTCAGATAGGTACTACCATGTATAAAAGTTTGGTAATTGAACAAAAATACATTTCAAATATTTTACAATGAGTTTATGATTGAATCTAGTACAATTTTGACAAAAAAGTTGCAATTTGAGATTGAACATCCAAGATGTTGGTTCAAAATAAGTTTTTTATGACTCAACATTAGTTAATATAGTATCATAATTATGATTTGATGGTTAATACACAATGAAATCAAATTGAAAATACATTTTGAACATCCTACGGTAGGTTATACTCATGAATTTTCCTTAATTTTCACCAAAATTGTTCGACATTAAACAACATGAATGGTTGTTCAAAAGGTATTTTTGTGATTTAAAAATAGTACATTTGGCTTCGTATAGGTACTACGATGTATAAAAGTTTGGTAATTGAACAAAAAATACATTTCGAATATTTTACAATGAGTTTACAGTTGAATCTAGTACAATTTTGACAAAAATAGTTGCAATTTGAGATTGAACATCCAGTATGTTGGTTCAAAATAAGTTTTTTGTGACTCAAAATTAGTTAATATAGTATCATAAATATGTTTTGATGGTTAATACACAATGAAATCAAGTTAAAAATACGTTTTGAACATCCAACGGTAGGTTATACTCGTGAATTTTCCTTAATTTTGACCATAATTGTTCGACATTGAACAACACCAATGGTTGCTCAAAAGGTGTTTTTATAATTTCAAACTAGTACATTTGGCTTCGAATGTGTAGTACGATGTATAAAAGTTTGGAAATCTAGCTAAAAATACATTTCGAATTTCGAGAGTGGTTATATATATGATTGAATGTTGTACAATTTAGCAAAAAAAAGATTGCAATTTGAGATTAAACGTCTAGTATGTTGGTTCAAAATAAGTTTATGTAACACAAAATTAGTTAATATAGTATCATAAATGTTTTGATGGTTAATACACAATGAAATCAAATTGAAAATACGTTTTGAACAACCAACGGTAGGTTATACTCGTGAATTTTCCTTAATTTTGACCAAAATTGTTCGACATTAAACAACATGAATGGTTGTTCAAAAAGTATTTTTTGATTTAAAAATAGTACATTTGGCTTCAGTATATAGGTACTACCATGTATAAAAGTTTGGTAATTGAACAAAAATACATTTCAATATTTTACAATGAGTTTACAGTTGAATCTAGTACAATTTTGACAAAAAAATAGTTGCAATTTGAGATTGAACATCCAAATATGTTGGATCAAAATAAGTTTTTTATGACTCAACATTAGTTAATATAGTATCATAATTATGATTTGATGGTTAATACACAATGAAATCAAATTGAAAATACATTTTGAACATCCTACGGTAGGTTATACTCATGAATTTTCTTTAATTTTCACCAAAATTGTTCGACATTAAACAACATGAATGGTTGTTCAAAAGGTATTTTTGTGATTTAAAAATAGTACATTTGGCTTCGTATAGGTACTACGATGTATAAAAAAGTTTGGTAATTGAACAAAAATACATTTCAATATTTTACAATGAGTTTACAGTTGAATCTAGTACAATTTTGACAAAAATAGTTGCAATTTGAGATTGAACATCCAGTATGTTGGTTCAAAATAAGTTTTTTGTGACTCAAAATTAGTTAATATAGTATCATAAATATGTTTTGATGGTTAATACACAATGAAATCAAGTTAAAAATACGTTTTGAACATCCAACGGTAGGTTATACTCGTGAATTTTCCTTAATTTTGACCATAATTGTTCGACATTGAACAACACCAATGGTTGCTCAAAAGGTGTTTTTATAATTTCAAACTAGTACATTTGGCTTCGAATGTGTAGTACGATGTATAAAAGTTTGGAAATCTAGCTAAAAATACATTTCAACTATTCGAGAGTGGGTTATATGATTGAATGTTGTACAATTTAGCAAAAAAAGATTGCAATTTGAGATTAAACGTCTAGTATGTTGGTTCAAAATAAGTTTATGTAACACAAAATTAGTTAATATAGTATCATAAATGTTTTGATGGTTAATACACAATGAAATCAAATTGAAAATACGTTTTGAACAACCAACGGTAGGTTATACTACTCGAATTTTCCTTAATTTTGACCAAAATTGTTCGACATTAAACAACATGAATGGTTGTTCAAAAAGTATTTTTGTGATTTAAAAATAGTACATTTGGCTTCGTATAGGTACTACCATGTATAAAAAAAGTTTGGTAATTGAACAAAAAATACATTTCAATATTTTACAATGAGTTTACATTGAATCTAGTACAATTTTGACAAAAATAGTTGCAATTTGAGATTGAACATCCAGTATGTTGGTTCAAAATAAGTTTTTTTGTGACTCAAAATTAGTTAATATAGTATCATAAATATGATTTGATGGTTAATACACAATGAAATCAAATTGAAAATACATTTTGAACATCCAACGCTCATGAATTTTCCTTAATTTTCACCAAAATTGTTCGACATTAAACAACATGAATGGTTGTTCAAAAGGTATTTTTGTGATTTAAAAATAGTACATTTGGCTTCGTATAGGTACTACGATGTATAAAAGTTTGGTAATTGAACAAAAAATACATTTCAATATTTTACAATGAGTTTACATGATTGAATGTAGTACAATTTTGACAAAAAAAGTTGCAATTTGAGATTGAACATCCAAGTATGTTGGTTCAAAATAAGTTTTTGTGACTCAAAATTAGTTAATATAGTATCATAAATATGTTTTGATGGTTAATACACAATGAAATCAAATTAAAATACGTTTTGAACATCCAACGGTAGGTTATACTATACTGAATTTTCCTTAATTTTGACCAAAATTGTTCGACATTGAACAACATGAATGGTTGTTCAAAAGGTGTTTTTGTAATTTCAAACTAGTACATTTGGCTTCAGATGTGTACTACGATGTATAAAAGTTTGGTAATTGAACTAAAAATACATTTCAATATTTTAGAATGGTTTTATATTGAATGTTGTACAATTTTGACAAAAAAAAAGATTGCAATTTGAGATTAAACATCCAGTATGTTGGTTCAAAATAAGTTTTTGTAACTCAAAATTAGTTAATATAGTATCATAAATATGTTTTGATGGTTAATACACAATGAAATCAAATTGAAAATACGTTTTGAACAACCAACGGTAGGTTATACTCAATGAATTTTCCTTAATTTTGACCAAAATTGTTCGACATTAAACAACATGAATGGTTGTTCAAAAAAGTATTTTTGTGATTTAAAAATAGTACATTTGGCTTCATTTATAGGTACTACCATGTATAAAAAAAGTTTGGTAATTGAACAAAAAATACATTTCGAATATTTTACAATGAGTTTACAGTTGAATCTAGTACAATTTTGACAAAAATAGTTGCAATTTGAGATTGAACATCCAGTATGTTGGTTCAAAATAAGTTTTTTGTGACTCAAAATTAGTTAATATAGTATCATAAATATGATTTTGGTTTAATACACAATGAAATCAAATTGAAAATACGTTTTGAACATCCAACGGTAGGTTATACTCATGAATTTTCCTTAATTTTTGACCAAAATTGTTCGACATTAAACAACATGAATGGTTGTTCAAAAGGTATTTTTGTGATTTAAAAATAGTACATTTGGCTTCGTATAGGTACTACGATGTATAAAAAAGTTTGGTAATTGAACAAAAATACATTTCAATATTTTACAATGAGTTTATGATTGAATCTAGTACAATTTTGACAAAAAAATAGTTGCAATTTGAGATTGAACATCCAAAGATGTTGGTTGGTTCAAATAAGTTTTTTGTGACTCAAAATTAGTTAATATAGTATCATAAATATGTTTTGATGGTTAATACACAATGAAATCAAGTTAAAAATACGTTTTGAACATCCAACGGTAGGTTATACTCGTGAATTTTCCTTAATTTTGACCAAAATTGTTCGACATTGAACAACACCAATGGTTGTTCAAAAAAGTGTTTTTTAATTTCAAACTAGTACATTTGGCTTCAATGTGTACTACGATGTATAAAAGTTTGGTAATTGAACTAAAAATACATTTTTCATTTATTTTAGAATGAGTTTTATGATTGAATGTTGTACAATTTAGACAAAAAAAGATTGCAATTTGAGATTAAACATCCAAGTATGTTGGTTCAAAATAAGTTTTTTGTAACTCAAAATTAGTTAATATAGTATCATAAATATGTTTTGATGGTTAATACACAATGAAATCAAATTGAAAATACGTTTTGAACATCCAACGGTAGGTTATACTCGTGAATTTTCCTTAATTTTTGACCAAAATTGTTCGACATTAAACAACATGAATGGTTGTTCAAAAGGTATTTTTTGATTTAAAAAGTACATTTGGCTTCGTATGTACTACCATGTATAAAAGTTTGGTAATTGAACAAAAAATATTTCAATATTTTACAATGAGTTTACATTGAATCTAGTACAATTTTGACAAAAAAAAGTTTGCAATTTGAGATTGAACATCCAGTATGTTGGTTCAAAATAAGTTTTTTGTGACTCAAAATTAGTTAATATAGTATCATAAATATGATTTGATGGTTAATACACAATGAAATAAAATTGAAAATACATTTTGAACTTCCAACGGTAGGTTATACTCATGAATTTTCCTTGAATTTTGACCAAAATTGTTCGACATTGAACAACATGAATGGTTGTTCAAAAAGTATTTTTGTGATTTAAAAATAGTACATTTGGCTTCGTATAGGTACTACGATGTATAAAAGTTTGGTAATTGAACAAAAAATACATTTCGAATATTTTTTTAAATGAGTTTAGTTTACAGATTGAATCTAGTACAATTTTGACAAAAATAGTTGCAATTTGAGATTGAACATCCAAAGATGTTGGTTCAAAATAAGTTTTTGTGACTCAAAATTAGTTAATATAGTATCATAAATATGTTTTGATGGTTAATACACAATGAAATCAAATTAAAAATATTTTGAACATCCAACGGTAGGTTATACTCATGAATTTTCCTTAATTTTGACCAAAATTGTTCGACATTGAACAACACCAATGGTTGTTCAAAAGGTGTTTTTATGATTTCAAACTAGTACATTTGGCTTCAATGTGTACTACGATGTATAAAAGTTTGGTAATTGAACTAAAAATACATTTCAATATTTTAGAGTGAGTTTATATGATTGAATGTTGTACAATTTTGACAAAAAAAGTTGCAATTTGAGATTGAAACATCCAGTATGTTGGTTCAAAATAAGTTTTTGTAACTCAAAATTAGTTAATATAGTATCATAAATATGTTTGATGGTTAATACACAATGAAATCAAATTGAAAATACGTTTTGAACAACCAACGGTAGGTTATACTCGTGAATTTTCCTTAATTTTGACCAAAATTGTTCGACATTAAACAACATGAATGGTTGTTCAAAATGTATTTTTGTGATTTAAAAATAGTACATTTGGCTTCGTATAGGTACTACGATGTATAAAAGTTTGGTAATTGAACAAAAAATACATTTCAAATTTTACAATGAGTTTTATGATTGAATGTTGAATCTAGTACAATTTTGACAAAAATAGTTACAATTTGAGATTGAACATCCAGTATGTTGGTTCAAAATAAGTTTTTTGTGACTCAAAATTAGTTAATATAGTATCATAAATATTTTTTGATGGTTAATACACATTGAAATCAAATTAAAAATACGTTTTGAACATACAACGATAGGTTATACTCGTGAATTTTTCTTAATTTTGACCAAAATTATTCGACATTAAACAACATGAATAGTTGTTCAAAAGGTATTTTGTGATTTCAAACTAGTACATTTGGCTTCGTATAGGTACTACGATGTATAAAAGTTTTGTAATTGAACAAAAAATACATTTCGAATATTTTACAATGAGTTTACAATTGAATCTAGTACAATTTTGACAAAAATAGTTGCAATTTGAGATTGAACATCCAGTATGTTGGTTCAAAATAAGTTTTTTGTGACTCAAAATTAGTTAATATAGTATCATAAATATTTTTTGATGGTTAATACACAATTAAATCAAGTTAAAAATACGTTTTGAACAACCAACGGTAGGTTATACTCGTGAATTTTCCTTAATTTTGACCAAAATTGTTGGACATTGAACAACATGAATGGTTGTTCAAAAGGTGTTTTTGTAATTTCAAACAAATACATTTGGCTTAGTATGGGTACTACGATATATAAAAGTTTGGTAATTGAAATAAAAATACATTTCGAATATTTTACAGTGAGTTTTAATGTTGAATGTAGTATAATTTTGCAAAAATGGATACAATTTGAGATTGAACATCCAGTATGTTGGTTCAAATACGTTTATTTGACTCAAAATTAATTAATATGGTACCATAAATATGTATTAATGGTTAATACACAATGAAATCATATTGAAAATACGTTTTGAACATCCAACGGTAGGTCATACTCGTGAATTTTCCTTAATTTCGACAAAAATTGTTCGACAGTGAACAACATGAATGGTTGCTCAAAAAGTATTTTGTGATTTAAAAATAGTACATTTGGCTTCGTATAGGTACTACCATGTATAAAAGTTTGGTAATTGAACAAAAATACATTTCAATATTTTACAATGAGTTTACATTGAATCTAGTACAATTTTGACAAAAATAGTTGCAATTTGAGATTGAACATCCAAAGATGTTGGTTCAAAATAAGTTTTTGTGACTCAAAATTAGTTAATATAGTATCATAAATATGTTTTGATGGTTAATACACAATGAAATCAAATTGAAAATACGTTTTGAACATCCAACGGTAGGTTATACTCATGAATTTTCCTTAATTTTGACCAAAATTGTTCGACATTGAACAACACCAATGGTTGTTCAAAAGGTGTTTTTATGATTTAAAACTAGTACATTTGGCTTCAATGTGGGTACTACGATGTATAAAAGTTTGGTAATTGAACAAAAAATACATTTCAAATATTTTACAATGAGTTTATGATTGAATGTAGTACAATTTTGACAAAAATGGTTACAATTTGAGATTGAACATCCAGTATGTTGGTTCAAAATAAGTTTTTTGCGACTCAAAATTAGTTAGTATAGTATCACAAATATGTTTTGATGGTTAATACACAAGGAAATCAAATTGAAAATACGTTTTGAACATCCAACGGTAGGTTATACTCGTGAAGTTTCCTTAATTTTGACCAAAATTGTTCGACATTGAACAACATGAATGGTTATTCAAAAGGTATTTTTTGTGATTTAAAAATAGTACATTTGGCTTCAGTATGGGTACTACGATGTATAAAAGTTTGGTAATTGAACAAAAATACATTTCAATATTTTACAATGAGTTTATATGATTGAATGTAGTACAATTTTGACAAAAATAGTTGCAATTTGAGATTGAACATCCAAGATGTTGGTTCAAAATAAGTTTTTGTGACTCAAAATTAGTTAATATAGTATCATAAATATGATTTGATGGTTAATACACAATGAAATCAAATTGAAAATACGTTTTGAACATCCAACGGTAGGTTATACTCATGAATTTTCCTTAATTTTTGACCAAAATTGTTCGACATTAAACAACATGAATGGTTGTTCAAAAGGTATTTTTGTGATTTAAAAATAGTACATTTGGCTTCAGATAGGTACTACGATGTATAAAAGTTTGGTAATTGAACAAAAAACATTTCAATATTTTACAATGAGTTTACATATTGAATCTAGTACAATTTTGACAAAAAAATAGTTGCAATTTGAGATTGAACATCAGATGTGTTGGTTCAAAATAAGTTTTTTGTGACTCAAAATTAGTTAATATTGTATCATAAATATGTTTTGATGGTTAATACACAATGAAATCAAATTGAAAATACGTTTTGAACATCCAACGGTAGGTTATACTCGTGAATTTTCCTTAATTTTGACTAAAATTGTTCGACATTGAACAACACGAATGGTATTTCAAAAGGTATTTTTGTGATTTTAAACTAGTACATTTGGCTTCGTATGGGTACTACGATGTATAAAAGTATGGTAATTGAACAAAAAATACATTTCGAATATTTTACAGTGAGTTTTACATTTGAATGTAGTACAATTTTGACAAAAAAAGTTGCAATTTGAGATTGAACATCCAGTATGTTGGTTCAAAATAAGTTTTTTGTGACTCAAAATTAGTTAATATAGTATCATAAATATGTTTTGATGGTTAATACACAATGAAATCAAATTGAAAATACGTTTTGAACATCCAACGGTAGGTTATACTCGTGAATTTTCCTTAATTTTGACCAAAATTGTTCGACATTAAACAACATGAATGGTTGTTCAAAAGTATTTTGTGATTTCAAAAATAGTACATTTGGCTTCGTATGGTACTACGATGTATAAAAGTTTGGTAATTGAACAAAAACATTTCAATATTTTACAATGAGTTTATGATTGAATCTAGTACAATTTTGACAAAAATAGTTGCAATTTGAGATTGAACATCCAAAGATGTTGGTTCAAAATAAGTTTTTGTGACTCAAAATTAGTTAATATAGTATCATAAATATGTTTTGATGGTTAATAATACACAATGAAATCAAATTAAAAATACGTTTTGAACATCCAACGGTAGGTTATACTCATGAATTTTCCTTAATTTTGACCAAAATTGTTCGACATTGAACAACATGAATGGTTGTTCAAAAAGTATTTTTGATTTTCAAAAGTACATTTGGCTTCGTTGGTATTAGTACTACGTATATAAAGTTTGGGTAATTGAACAAAAAATACATTTTAATATTTTACAATGAGTTTATGATTGAATGTAGTACAATTTTGACAAAAAATAGTTAATTTGAGATTGAACATCCAATATGTTGGTTCAAAATAAGTTTATGTGACTCAAAATTAGTTAATATAGTATCATAAATATGTTTTGATGGTTAATACACAATGAAATCAAATTGAAAATACGTTTTGAACATCCAACGGTAGGTTATACTCATGAATTTTCCTTAATTTTGACCAAAATTGTTCGACATTAAACAACATGAATGGTTGTTCAAAAGGTATTTTTGTGATTTAAAAATAGTACATTTGGCTTCGTATAGGTACTACGATGTATAAAAGTTTGGTAATTGAACAAAAAATACATTTCGAATATTTTACAGTGAGTTTAACAATTGAATTTAGTACAATTTTGACAAAAATAGTTACAATTTGAGATTGAACATCCAGTATGTTGGTTCAAAATAAGTTTTTTGTGACTCAAAATTAGTTAATATAGTATCATAAATATGTTTTGATGGTTAATACACAATGAAATCAAATTGAAAATACGTTTTGAACATCCAACGGTAGATTATACTCGTGAAGTTTCCTTAATTTTGACCAAAATTGTTCAACATTGAACAACATAAATGGTTATTCAAAAGGTATTTTTGTGTTTTCAAACTAGTACATTTGGCTTCGTCTGGGTAGTACGATATTTAAAATTTTGGTAATTGAACAAAAAATACATTTCGAATATTTTACAATGAGTTTATGATTGAATGTAGTACAATTTTTTACAAAAATAGTTGCAATTTGAGATTGAACATCCAGTATGTTGGTTCAAAATAAGTTTTTGTGACTCAAAATTAGTTAATATAGTATCATAAATATGTTTTGATGGTTAATACACAATGAAATCAAATTGAAAATACGTTTTGAACATCCAACGGTAGGTTATACTCGTGAATTTTTTTTCTTAATTTTGACCAAAATTGTTCGACATTGAACAACATGAATGGTTGCTCAAAAGGTGTTTTTTGTGATTTCAAAAATAGTACATTTGGCTTCGTATGTACTACTACCATGTATAAAAGTTTGGTAATTGAACAAAAATACATTTCAATATTTTACAGTGAGTTTAACAATTGAATGTAGTACAATTTTGACAAAAATAGTTGCAATTTGAGATTGAACATCCAGTATGTTGGTTCAAAATAAGTTTTTTGTGACTCAAAATTAGTTAATATAGTATCATAAATATGTTTTGATGGTTAATACACAATGAAATCAAATTGAAAATACGTTTTGAACATCCAACGGTAGGTTATACTCATGAATTTTCCTTAATTTTGACCAAAATTGTTCGACATTAAACAACATGAATGGTTGTTCAAAAAGTATTTTTGTGATTTAAAAATAGTACATTTGGCTTCGTATAGGTACTACGATGTATAAAAGTTTGGTAATTGAACAAAAAATACATTTCGAATATTTTACAATGAGTTTACAGTTGAATCTAGTACAATTTTGACAAAAATAGTTGCAATTTGAGATTGAACATCCAGTATGTTGGTTCAAAATAAGTTTTTTGTGACTCAAAATTAGTTAATATAGTATCATAAATATGTTTTGATGGTTAATACACAATGAAATCAAATTGAAAATACGTTTTGAACATCCAACGGTAGGTTATACTCGTGAATTTTCCTTAATTTTGACCAAAATTGTTCGACATTGAACAACATGAATGGTTGTTCAAAAGGTGTTTTTTAAATTCAATCTAGTGCATTTGGTTTGGTATGTGTAGCACGATGTATACAAGTTTGGTATTTGAAATAAAAATACATTTTGAATATTTTACAGTGAGTTTTAATATTGAATGTAGTACAATTTTGACAAAAATAGTTATAATTTGAGATTGAACATCCAGTATGTTGGTTCAAAATAAGTTTTTTGTGACTCAAAATTAGTTAATATAGTATCATAAATATTTTGATGGTTAATACACAATGAAATCAAATTGAAAATACGTTTTGAACAACCAACGGTAGGTTATACTCGTGAATTTTCCTTAATTTTGACCAAAATTGTTCGACATTAAACAACATGAATGGTTGTTCAAAAAGTATTTTTGTGATTTAAAAATAGTACATTTGGCTTCGTATAGGTACTACCATGTATAAAAGTTTGGTAATTGAACAAAAAATACATTTCGAATATTTTACAATGAGTTTACAGTTGAATCTAGTACAATTTTGACAAAAAAAATTTGTTGCAATTTGAGATTGAACATCCAAAGATGTTGGTTCAAAATAAGTTTTTTGACTCAAAATTAGTTAATATAGTATCATAAATATGTTTTGATGGTTAATACACAATGAAATCAAATTGAAAATACATTTTGAACATCCAACGGTAGGTTATACTCATGAATTTTCCTTAATTTTGACCAAAATTGTTCGACATTGAACAACATGAATGGTTGTTCAAAAGGTATTTTTGTGATTTAAAAATAGTACATTTGGCTTCAGTATGGGTACTACGATGTATAAAAAGTTTTTGGTAATTGAACAAAAAATACATTTCAATATTTTACAATGAGTTTACAATTGAATCTAGTACAATTTTGACAAAAAAAGTTGCAATTTGAGATTGAACATCCAAAGATGTTGGTTCAAAATAAGTTTTTGTGACTCAAAATTAGTTAATATAGTATCATAAATATGTTTTGATGGTTAATACACAATGAAATCAAATTGAAAATACGTTTTGAACATCCAACGGTAGGTTATACTACTGTGAATTTTCCTTAATTTTGACCAAAATTGTTCGACATTGAACAACACGAATGGTTGCTCAAAAGTTGTTTTTGTAATTTCAAACTAGTAGATTTGGCTTCGTATGTGTAGTACGATGTATAAAAGTTTGGTAATTGAACTAAAAATACATTTCAATATTTTAGAATGAGTTTATGATTGAATGTAGTACAATTTTGACAAAAAAAGTTGCAATTTGAGATTAAACATCCAGTATGTTGGTTCAAAATAAGTTTTTGTAACTCAAAATTAGTTAATATAGTATCATAAATATTTTTGATGGTTAATACACAATGAAATCAAATTGAAAATACGTTTTGAACATCCAACGAGGGTAGGTTATACTCGTGAATTTTCCTTAATTTTGACCAAAATTGTTCGACATTAAACAACATGAATGGTTGTTCAAAAGTATTTTTGTGATTTAAAACTAGTACATTTGGCTTCAGTATAGGTACTACCATGTATAAAAGTTTGGTAATTGAACAAAAAATACATTTCGAATATTTTACAATGAGTTTACAGTTGAATCTAGTACAATTTTGACAAAAATAGTTGCAATTTGAGATTGAACATCCAATATGTTGGTTCAAAATAAGTTTTTTGTGACTCAACATTAGTTAATATAGTATCATAATTATGATTTGATGGTTAATACACAATGAAATCAAATTGAAAATACACATTTTGAACATCCAACGGTAGGTTATACTCATGAATTTTCCTTTCCTTTTCACCAAAATTGTTCGACATTAAACAACATGAATGGTTGTTCAAAAGGTATTTTTGTGATTTAAAAATAGTACATTTGGCTTCAGATAGGTACTACGATGTATAAAAGTTTGGTAATTGAACAAAAATACATTTCAAATTTTTTACAATGAGTTTACAGATTGAATCTAGTACAATTTTGACAAAAATAGTTGCAATTTGAGATTGAACATCCAAGATGTTGGTTCAAAATAAGTTTTTGTGACTCAAAAATTAGTTAATATAGTATCATAAATATGTTTTGATGGTTAATACACAATGAAATCAAATTGAAAATACGTTTTGAACATCCAACGGTAGGTTATACTCGTGAATTTTCCTTAATTTTGACCAAAATTGTTCGACATTGAACAACACCAATGGTTGCTCAAAAGGTGTTTTTGTAATTTCAAACTAGTACATTTGGCTTCGTATGTGTAGTACGATGTATAAAAGTTTGGAAATCGAACTAAAAATACATTTCGAATATTCGAGAGTGGGTTATATGATTGAATGTTGTACAATTTAGCAAAAAAAGATTGCAATTTGAGATTAAACATCCAGTATGTTGGTTCAAAATAAGTTTTTTGTGACTCAAAATTAGTTAATATAGTATCATAAATATGTTTTGATGGTTAATACACAATGAAATCAAATTGAAAATACGTTTTGAACAACCAACGGTAGGTTATACTCGTGAATTTTCCTTAATTTTGACCAAAATTGTTCGACATTAAACAACATGAATGGTTGTTCAAAAGGTATTTTTGTGATTTAAAAATAGTACATTTGGCTTCGTATAGGTACTACCATGTATAAAAGTTTGGTAATTGAACAAAAAATACATTTCGAATATTTTACAATGAGTTTACAGTTGAATCTAGTACAATTTTGACAAAAATAGTTGCAATTTGAGATTGAACATCCAGTATGTTGGTTCAAAATAAGTTTTTATGACTCAACATTAGTTAATATAGTATCATAATTATGATTTGATGGTTAATACACAATGAAATCAAATTGAAAATACATTTTGAACATCCAACGGTAGGTTATACTCATGAATTTTCCTTAATTTTGACCAAAATTGTTCGACATTAAACAACATGAATGGTTGTTCAAAAGGTATTTTTGTGATTTAAAAATAGTACATTTGGCTTCGTATAGGTACTACGATGTATAAAAGTTTGGTAATTGAACAAAAAATACATTTCGAATATTTTACAATGAGTTTACAGTTGAATCTAGTACAATTTTGACAAAAATAGTTGCAATTTGAGATTGAACATCCAGTATGTTGGTTCAAAATAAGTTTTTTGTGACTCAAAATTAGTTAATATAGTATCATAAATATGTTTTGATGGTTAATACACAATGAAATCAAGTTAAAAATACGTTTTGAACATCCAACGGTAGGTTATACTCGTGAATTTTCCTTAATTTTGACCAAAATTGTTCGACATTGAACAACACCAATGGTTGTTCAAAAGGTGTTTTTAATTTTAAAACTAGTACATTTGGCTTCGTATAGGTACTACGATGTATAAAAAGTTTGGTAATTGAACAAAAAATACATTTCGAATATTTAATGGTTGAGTTTTTTGATTGAATCTAGTACAATTTGACAAAAATATATAGTTGCAATTTGAGATTGAACATCCAAAAGGTTATATGATGTTTGTACAATTTAGCAAAAAAGTTTTTTGAGATTAACGTCTAAAAATTAGTTAATATAGTATCATAAATGTTTTTGATGGTTAATACACAATGAAATCAAATTGAAAATACGTTTTGAACATCCAACGGTAGGTTATACTCATGAATTTTCCTTAATTTTGACCAAAATTGTTCGACATTAAACAACATGAATGGTTGTTCAAAAAGTGTTTTTGTGATTTCAAACTAGTACATTTGGCTTCGTATGGGTACTACGATGTATAAAAGTTTGGTAATTGAACAAAAAATACATTTTTGAATATTTTAATGAGTTTACATTGAATCTAGTACAATTTTGACAAAAATAGTTGCAATTTGAGATTGAACATCTAGTATGTTGGTTCAAAATAAGTTTTTGTGACTCAAAATTAGTTAATATAGTATCATAAATATGTTTTGATGGTTAATACACAATGAAATCAAATTGAAAATACGTTTTGAACATCCAACGGTAGGTTATACTCATGTGAATTTTCCTTAATTTTGACCAAAATTGTTCGACATTAAACAACATGAATGGTTGTTCAAAAGGTATTTTTTGTGATTTAAAAATAGTACATTTGGCTTCGTATAGGTACTACGATGTATAAAAGTTTGGTAATTGAACAAAAATACATTTCAATATTTTACAATGAGTTTACTGATTGAATGTAGTACAATTTTGACAAAAATAGTTGCAATTTGAGATTAAACATCCAGTATGTTGGTTCGAAATAAGTTTTTGTGACTCAAAATTAGTTAATATAGTATCATAAATATGTTTTGATGGTTAATACACAATGAAATAAAATTGAAAATACGTTTTGAACATCCAACGGTCGGTTATACTCGTGAATTTTCCTAAATTTTGACCAAAATTGTTCGACATTGAACAACATGAATGGTTGCTCAAAAGGTGTTTTTATAATTTGAGATTAAATTTAAATTTTAAAATAATTTTGAAAAAATTATTAATATGTTATAATTTTTTTGGAAATAACAATGAATAAATTAAAGCTTTACATAAGGTATTATACTCAAAATTTTTAATTTTCCAAAATTGTTAATTAAAACAAGAATGGTTGTTAAAATATTTTAAATCAGGTTTGAGACTCATTAATTTTTAATTGAACAAAAATTTTGAATTAAATATTAAATTAAGTTAAAAACTTTGAAATAGATTTGGTTAAATCCTATTGGTTAAAAAGTTTTGTATTAAAAATTAATATGTTTAAATATTTTTTGATTAATGTAAATAAAATTTTGAAATTATTAATTAAAAATTTAATTGGTTAAAATTTAATTTTAACAAAATGTTAAAAGTATTTTTAATTTAAAAATATTTGGTTCATATGAATAAAATTGAATTTAAAAATAATTTAATTTTATAATATTTAATTAGTAAAATGTTGACATTAACAAATTTGTATTTGAATAAATAGTTTAATTCAAAAAGTTTTGTGACTTAAATTTTAATATGTTCATAAATTTGTTTAATGGTTAAAAACAATAAATCAAATTTAAAATAGTTTTGAACATTCAAGTGGTTATTTAAAAATTTTAATTCAAAATTTTTCCATAAAAATGAAGGTTCAAAAGGTTTTTTGTTAAATTAGTTAATTTGGTTATAAATGTATTGGTTTAAAATAATAAATAATTAAATTGGTTTAATATCAATGTTGTATGTAAAAAATTAACTTAATTAAAAATTATTTTGAAAATAAAGTTTTTATAAATTTTAATTTCCTAAATTGTTTGGGTTATAACAATGAAATAAAAAAAATTTTTGAATCAACGGTAATGTAAGAATTTTTCAATTTTAAAAATTGGAAAAAATATAAATGGTTTAAATATTTTTTATTTAAATTAGTACATTTATTTTATGGTTAATTAAATTTAATTTTTAAAATAATTAATTTAAATATTTTATTGTTATAAAATTTTGAAAAAATGGTTTAATTTAATTAAATTAAATGTAATTTTTTGTACTAAAATTTTAAATGTTTAAATTTTTAATTAATACTGAAATTTAAAATATTTGAATAATTAGGTTTACCAATTTTTAATTGGTTAAAATTTTGTTTGTCAACCAAATTTTTAATTTTTTTGATTTAAAATTAATTTGTTATTTAACAATAAATTTATTGAATAAAATAATCAATATTTTATATGAATTAAATTATTAATTTGAAAAATTGTTTTGGAATTAAACCAAGATTTGTTCAAAATAAGTTTTGTTAAATTAGTTAATAAATTATAAATTTTTTAATTGTTACAAAAATAAAATTTGAAAATTTTAATAAGTAAACTAGTAATTTTAAATTTACCAAAATTTTGAATAACATGAAGTTTAAAATATTTTATTTAAAATTAGTAATTTGGTTTATTGTTTAAGTTAAAATTGAAATAATTAAACATTTAAGTTTTAATTAATTTTAAATTTGAAAAATTTAATTTGAAAAATCCAATTTTGTTAAAATAATTTTTTACTAAATTTGTTAATTTTCTAAATTTGATGGTTAATAAAAAAATAAATTAAAATATTTTTAAATTTCCAAGTAGGTTATAAATTTTTAATTTTAAAATTTTAATTGAACTAAATGTTTTAAATATTTTTAAATTTAAATTAATTTTTTATTGACTATGTTATTGAATTAAAAAAATTTCAAATATTTTAGGTGTTTAGTAAATAAATTTTGCAAAATTGTTGCAATTTAAAACATGAAATTGAAAAAGTTTTTAATTTAAAATTAAGTTTATTTTTCAAAAATTTTGGAAAATGAATTTAAAATTTAAATTTGGTTTTTGTTTTAAATTTAAAAAGTTTAATTTGGTTTAAAATTAAATTTGTAAAATGTTTTTTGATAAAATATTTAATTGGTTTAAATGTTTTTTTAAAAAAAAAAAATTAAAATTTTTGGGTTTTAAAATTTTTGTTTTAAAAATTTTGAAAAAATGTTTTGGGTTTAAAATCAAGATTTTTTCAAATAGTTTTGGCTAAATTTTTAAATAAATTAAAATTTTTGGAATTTTAAAAAATAAAATTTAAATTTTAAAAATTTGGTTTAATTTCAAATTTTAAATTTCAAATTTTTGTTAAAACTAATTTTAAAAGGGTTTTTAAATTTAAAATAAATTTTTTCTATTTTTGGTTAATAAAATTTGAAAAAAAAAATATTTAATTTAGTTAATTAATTTTTTTTAAAAAAATTTTTGAAAAAATTAATTTTTCAAAATTTTTTTGGTTTAAAACAAAAAATTTAAATTTTTTAAATTTTAAAAGGTTTTAAAAAAATAATTTGAAATTTTGTTGATTTAAAAATTTTAATTTTTTTATTTAAAAAAATTTTTTTTAAATAAGTTTTAAAATTTTTTATTTAAAAATAATTAATTTTTGGGGTTATTTAAATTTAAATTGAAAAAATTTTAAGTTGGTTCAAAATAAGTTTTTGTGACTTAAAATTAGTTAATATAGTATCATAAATATTTTTGATGGTTAATGCAAAATGAAATCAAATTTAAAATACTTTTTGAACATCAAACATTAGGTTATACTCATGAATTTTTCTTAATTTTGAACAAAATTGTTCGACTTTGAACAACATGAATGGTTGTTCAAAAGTGTTTTTGTGATTTCAAACTAGTACATTTGTCTTCGTATGGGTACTACGATATATAAATGTTTGGTAATTGAACTAAAAATACATTTTGAATATTTTATAATGAGTTTTACTGTTGAATGTAGTACAATTTTGACAAAAATAGTTGCAATTTGAGATTAAACATCTAGTATGTTGGTTCAAAATAAGTTTTTGTGACTTAAAATTAGTTAATATAGTATCATAAATATGTTTTGATGGTTAATACACAATGAAATCAAATTGAAAATACTTTTCAACATCCAACGTTAGGTTATACTATCAAACTTTTCTTAATTTTGTTCAAAATTGTTCGACATTGAACAACATGAATGGTTGCTCAAAAGGTGTTTTTGTGATTTAAAACTAGTACATTTGGCTTTGTGGGTACTACGATATATAAAAGTTTGGTAATTGAACTAAAAATACATTTCAAATATTTTATAATGAGTTTTACGATTGAATGTAGTACAATTTTGACAAAAATAGTTGCTATTTGAGATTAAACATCCAGTATGTTGGTTCAAAATAAGTTTTTGTGACTTAAAATTAGTTAATATAGTATCATAAATATGTTTTGATGGTTAATACACAATGAAATCAAATTGAAAATACGTTTTGAACATCCAACGGTAGGTTATACTCGTAAACTTTTCTAAATTTTGGTCAAAATTGTTCGACATTGAACAACATGAAAGGTTGCTCAAAAGGTGTTTTTGTAATTTCAAACTAGTACATTTGGCTTTGTATGTGTATTACAATGTATAAAAGTTTGGAAATCGAACTAAAAATACATTTCAATATTTTAGAGTGAGTTTATATGATCGAATGTTGTACAATTTAGCAAAAAAGATTGCAATTTGAGATTAAAAATCCACTATGTTGGTTCAAAATAAGTTTTTGTGACTCAAAATTAGTTAATATAGTATCATAAATATGTTTTGGTGGTTAATACACAATGAAATCAAATTCAAAATACGTTTTGAACATCCAACGGTAGGTTATACTCGTTAATTTTCCTTAATTTTGAACAAAATTGTTCGACATTGAACAACACAAATGGTTGTTCAAAAGGTATTTTTGTGATTTCAAACTAGTACATTTGGCTTCGTATGGGTACTACGAAGTATAAAAGTTTGGTAATTGAACTAAAAATACATTTCGAATATTTTACAGTGAGTTTTACGGTTGAATGTAGTACAATTTTGACAAAAATAGTTGCAATTTGAGATTAAACATCTAGTATGTTGGTTCGAAATAAGTTTTTGTGACTTAAAATTAGTTAATATAGTATCATAAATATTTTTTGATGGTTAATGCTTCAAATTTAAAATACTTTTAGAACATCCAACGTTAGGTTATACTCGTGAATTTTCCTTAATTGTGTTCAAAATTGTTCGACTTTGATCAACCTGAATGGCTGTTCAAAATGTGTTTTTGTGATTTAAAACTAGTACATTTGGCTTCGTATGGGTACTACGATATATAAATGTTTGGTAATTGAACTAAAAATACATTTTGAATATTTTATAATGTGTTTTACGGTTGAATGTAGTACAATTTTGACAAAAATGGTTGCTATTTGAGATTAAACATCCAGTATGTTGGTTCGAAATAAGTTTTTGTGACTTAAAATTAGTTAATATAGTATCATAAATATGTTTTGATGGTTAATACACAATGAAATCAAATTGAAAATACGCTTTGAATATCCAACGGTAGGTTATACTCGTAAACTTTTCTAAATTTTGGTCAAAATTGTTCGACATTGAACAACATGAAAGGTTGCTCAAAAAGGTGTTTTTGTAATTTCAAACTAGTACATTTGGCTTTGTATGTGTATTACAATGTATAAAAATTTGGAAATCGAACTAAAAATACATTTCAAGAGTGGTTTTATGATCGAATGTTGTACAATTTAGCAAAAAAAGATTGCAATTTGAGATTAAAAATCCACTATGTTGGTTCAAAATAAGTTTTTGTGACTCAAAATTAGTTAATATAGTATCATAAATATGTTTTGGTGGTTAATACACAATGAAATCAAATTCAAAATACGTTTTGAACATCCAACGGTAGCTTATACTCGTTAATTTTCTTGAATTTTGAACAAAATTGTTCGACATTGAACAACACAAATGGTTGTTCAAAAGGTATTTTTGTGATTTCAAACTAGTACATTTGGTTTCGTATGGGTGCTACAAAGTATAAAAGTTTGGTAATTGAACTAAAAATACATTTCGAATATTTTACAGTGAGTTTTACGGTTGAATGTATTACAATTTTGACAAAAATAGTTGCAATTTGAGATTAAACATCCACTAAGTTGGTTCGAAATAAGTTTTTGTGACTTAAAATTAGTTAATATAGTATCATAAATATTTTTTGATGCCTAATGCAAAATGAAATCAAATTTAAAATACTTTTAGAACATCAAACATTAGGTTATATCTGTAAATTTTTCTTAATTGTGTTGAAAATTGTTCGACTTTGATCAACCTGAATGGCTGTTCAAAATGTGTTTTTGTGATTTAAAACGAGTACATTTGTCTTCGTATGGGTACTACGATATATAAATGTTTGGTAATTGAACTAAAAATACATTTTGAATATTTTATAATGAGTTTTACTGTTGAATGTAGTACAATTTTGACAAAAATAGTTGCTATTTGTGATTAAACATCTAGTATATTGGTTCGAAATAAGTTTTTATGACTTAAAATTAGTTATTATAGTGTCATAAATATGTTTTGATGGTTAATACACAATGAAATCAAATTGAAAATACGTTTTGAACATCCAACGGTAGGTTATACTCGTAAACTTTTCTACATTTTGGTCAAAATTGTTCGACATTGAACAACATGAAAGGTTGCTCAAAAGGTGTTTTTGTAATTTCAAACTAGTACATTTGGCTTTGTATGTGTATTACAATGTATAAAAGTTTGGAAATCGAACTAAAAATACATTTCAAGAGTGGTTTTATGATCGAATGTTGTACAATTTAGCAAAAAAAGATTGCAATTTGAGATTAAAAATCTACTATGTTGGTTCAAAATAAGTTTTTGTGACTCAAAATTAGTTAATATAGTATCATAAATATGTTTTGGTGGTTAATACACAATGAAATCAAATTGAAAATACGTTTTGAACATCCAACGGTAGGTTATACTCGTTAATTTTCTTGAATTTTGAACAAAATTGTTCGACATTGAACAACACAAATGGTTGTTCAAAAGGTATTTTTGTGATTTCAAACTAGTACATTTGGCTTCGTATGGGTGCTACGAAGTATAAAAGTTTGGTAATTGAACTAAAAATACATTTCGAATATTTTACAGTGAGTTTTACGGTTGAATGTATTACAATTTTGACAAAAATAGTTGCAATTTGAGATTAAACATCTAGTATGTTGGTTCGAAATAAGTTTTTGTGACTTAAAATTAGTTAATATAGTATCATAAATATTTTTTGATGGTTAATGCAAAATGAAATCAAATTTAAAATACTTTTAGAACATCCAACATTAGGTTATACTCGTGAATTTTTCTTAATTGTGTTCAAAATTGTTCGACTTTGATCAACCTGAATGGCTGTTCAAAATGTGTTTTTGTGATTTAAAACTAGTACATTTGGCTTCGTATGGGTACTACGATATATAAATGTTTGGTAATTGAACTAAAAATACATTTTGAATATTTTATAATGAGTTTTACGGTTGAATGTAGTACAATTTTGACAAAAATGGTTGCTATTTGAGATTAAACATCCAAATATTGGTTCAAATAAGTTTTTGTGACTTAAAATTAGTTAATATAGTATCATAAATATGTTTTGATGGTTAATACACAATGAAATCAAATTGAAAATACGTTTTGAACATCCAACGGTAGGTTATACTCGTAAACTTTTCTAAATTTTGGTCAAAATTGTTCGACATTGAACAACATGAAAGGTTGCTCAAAAGGTGTTTTTGTAATTTCAAACTAGTACATTTGGCTTTGTATGTGTATTACGATGTATAAAAGTTTGAAAATCGAACTAAAAATACATTTCAAGAGTGGGTTTTATGATCGAATGTTGTACAATTTAGCAAAAAAAGATTGTAACTTGAGATTAAAAATCCACTATGTTGGTTCAAAATAAGTTTTTGTGACTCAAAATTAGTTAATATAGTATCATAAATATGTTTTGGTGGTTAATACACAATGAAATCAAATTGAAAATACGTTTTGAACATCCAACGGTAGCTTATACTCGTTAATTTTCTTGAATTTTGAACAAAATTGTTCGACATTGAACAACACAAATGGTTGTTCAAAAGGTATTTTTGTGATTTCAAACTAGTACATTTGGCTTCGTATGGGTGCTACAAAGTATAAAAGTTTGGTAATTGAACTAAAAATACATTTCGAATACTTAACAGTGAGTTTTACGGTTGAATGTATTACAATTTTGACAAAAATAGTTGCAATTTGAGATTAAACATCCACTAAGTTGGTTCGAAATAAGTTTTTGTGACTTAAAATTAGTTAATATAGTATCATAAATATTTTTTGATGCCTAATGCAAAATGAAATCAAATTTAAAATACTTTTAGAACATCAAACATTAGGTTATACTCGTAAATTTTTCTTAATTGTGTTGAAAATTGTTCGACTTTGATCAACCTGAATGGCTGTTCAAAATGTGTTTTTGTGATTTAAAACTAGTACATTTGGCTTCGTATGGGTACTACGATATATAAATGTTTGGTAATTGAACTAAAAATACATTTTGAATATTTTATAATGAGTTTTACGGTTGAATGTAGTACAATTTTGACAAAAATGGTTGCTATTTGAGATTAAACATCCAGTATGTTGGTTCGAAATAAGTTTTTGTGACTTAAAATTAGTTAATATAGTATCATAAATATGTTTTGATGGTTAATACACAATGAAATCAAATTGAAAATACGTTTTGAACATCCAACGGTAGGTTATACTCGTAAACTTTTCTAAATTTTGACCAAAATTGTTCGACATTGAACAACATGAAAGGTTGCTCAAAAGGTGTTTTTGTAATTTCAAACTAGTACATTTGGCTTTGTATGTGTATTACAATGTATAAAAGTT
The DNA here is from genome assembly GCA_023638005.1 of Forsythia suspensa. Taxonomy (NCBI): domain Eukaryota; kingdom Viridiplantae; phylum Streptophyta; class Magnoliopsida; order Lamiales; family Oleaceae; genus Forsythia; species Forsythia suspensa. Next base: position 40,419,666 of record CM042665.1, read on the forward strand.
TGGAAATCGAACTAAAAATACATTTCAAGAGTGGTTTTATGATCGAATGTTGTACAATTTAGCAAAAAAAGATTGCAATTTGAGATTAAAAATCCACTATGTTGGTTCAAAATAAGTTTTTGTGACTCAAAATTAGTTAATATAGTATCATAAATATGTTTTGGTGGTTAATACACAATGAAATCAAATTCAAAATACGTTTTGAACATCCAACGGTAGGTTATACTCGTTAATTTTCTTAATTTTGAACAAAATTGTTCGACATTGAACAACATAAATGGTTGTTCAAAAGGTATTTTTGTGATTTCAAACTAGTACATTTGGCTTCGTATGGGTACTACGAAGTATAAAAGTTTGGTAATTGAACTAAAAATACATTTCAATATTTTAATGGAGTTTTACGATTGAATGTAGTACAATTTTGACAAAAATAGTTGCAATTTGAGATTAAAAATCCACTATGTTGGTTCAAAATAAGTTTTTGTGACTTAAAATTAGTTAATATAGTATCATAAATATTTTTGATGGTTAATACACAATGAAATCAAATTAAAAATACGTTTTGAACATCCAACGTTAGGTTATACTCGTGAATTTTCTTAATTTTGTCCAAAATTGTTCGACGTTGAACAACATGAATGGTTGTTCAAAAGGTGTTTTTGTAATTTCAAACTAGTACATTTGGCTTCGTATGGGTACTACGATGTATAAAAGTTTGGTAATTGAACTAAAAATACATTTCGAATATTTTACAGTGAGTTTTACGGTTGAATGTAGTACAATTTTGACAAAAATAGTTGCAATTTGAGATTAAACATCTAGTATGTTGGTTCAAAATAAGTTTTTGTGACTTAAAATTAGTTAATATAGTATCATAAATATTTTTTGATGGTTAATACAAAATGAAATCAAATTTAAAATACTTTTTGAACATCCAACGGTAGGTTATACTCGTGAATTTTCTTAATT
>CM042665.1:40420734-40447628 GCA_023638005.1 Forsythia suspensa
ATGTTTGGTCTCATCTAAATAAGGTTTTCTCTTATTAGATTTTCTAAGAAAGTATCTTTTCTTAAAAGGTCTCCTTTAACCTTCTTATCTTTTCTATATTTTTCTTTATGGGTTTTGAAGTACCATAAGTCTCGAGGAGTAAAAATATCTTTACAAAACTTATAGTCTGCCTCTTCTTAAGTTGTTTCTCGATTTGTAATGTTACACATTTCTCTTCTAAACATCTCGATTACATGTTGAATTCTATGTCCAATGCTCCACTTTTTATCTCGGGAATTCTTTAACCGAAGTTAATTCATTCCATTTGTCTCATGATTTCTAATCCTAATGGGCCTCGGCAACTTATGAAATAACTTCTGTCCTAATTCTTGATTAAATGTATTACCTGAAATGGAAACTAAATAATGGTATTCATTTAAAAACTGCTTAACATACTTACCCTTAGTCCATTTGTATAAACTAAGTTGTTCTAAATCTCTCATTGCCTTTCTTTGTACACTCATTTGACCAATTAGGATCCGATCCTCGTAATAAGTACTTGAATCTTATTAACAAAATTATACGGGTTACTTCCTAAGGCAACTAACTATTCAAATTCTTCTTCTTATCTCGCTTATAGGCTTCCCACATAGCCTTTGTACTTTCTCCTAAAATGTCTCTAAATATCTATACATGTCTATAGGTTCCATGTCTTGAAAACTTCTATGTAATGACCTATTATAGTATTCTTCCATACCTCAATTACATTTGTCCATATCTCATGATCATGAGCGGTCAAATTTAAGATTTGCGCTTTTGCAGTAGATTGGAATTCTATTTTATTCTCTAAAGGTCTTTCACTACCTTTTGCTACATATCTAGAGTCTTGTGGAATTTCTTCATACTTACTGTATGATCCTCTGGGTGGAAATCCTGGTCCGTATGTAAAAGGTTCATGTTTTACTGTCTTATCAAAAGGGGTATCATCTATGGTTCTATAAGTCTGAGTATCCATAAAATTTTTCTCACAACTTATTTCTGAACTATTATCATTAATTTCTTCTTTAAAATCTTCTTGAGTAGTTCCTAGTCTTATGTTCTTTTCTGAATCATAGTAAAAATATTCATTCTCTTGAATTTGTCTACTTAAAACATTTGGTCTTCTAGTTTAAGGAGTTCTTGTTTATTAAGGTCCATTCCTAATTCTTTAGGAAAGATAATTCTATCTATATCTTCTCCTATTAATTCTATATGGACATTTTCTATGAAAGGTTCACTAACCGATTCATTTTCTTCAAATCTTCTATCCGCCTTTCTATCCGATCATAATTAATAAATCTTAAACTAGTTCTACCATGAATGTCTTTATAAGTTAAAAGATTCTGAGGGGCTATGGTTGTCTTGTCTTTTGTTCTAAGAATTTATCCATGTCCCATTTCTAATCCTCGCTGCTAATTGTTACTGCCGAAAATTCTTTTGGCTTTACCATATTATACCTTTACTACTCATTAAATTTACTACTTTATCTATGTAAATTTTATATTTAGTCTGGCGCTCAGAACATACTTAAAAATCCTATATGAACTAATAGGTTATCTCCACTATCACGTCTTCATAACCTTTTAGTGATTCCTATTTTATCTTATACGAAAAGTCTTTAATAGTCATTAAAAAGTACGGATTACAATAAATTATTCCTATGTTACTATTCATATCTACTTCCATCGTCGGCTATTTGACTCTTATCTATATTGTTGAATCTTTCATCATATATAGTAATTAAAAGTCTTGCAACCCAAATTTTTTCTGCTAATCCTCTAATTCCTATGACTATTAATCCTAGATGCATAAATTTATAATTTCTCTTTTAATTCTTTTCTAGAATCATCCGAAATTAAATTTAACTTTCTAACTTGGTTACCTATGCATTGAATAGGGACTTGTCTATTATGTCTAAAGAATGGGTTCTTGACTCAAAAATACCTCTATTATACAAAACTTACGGATTAAGTAATCTTAAACCATGGGTGCGAAATCTTAGATCCGGACCAAGATTATCAAAGATTTCGGACCCATGGTTTAAGATTACTTAATCCGGAAGTTTTGTATAATAGAGGTATTTTTGAGTCAAGAACCCAGCCTCTTTAGACATAATAGACAAGTCCCTATTCAATGCATAGGTAACCAAGTTAGAAAGTTAAATTTAATTTCGAATGATTCTAGAAAAGAATTAAAAAGAGAAATTATAAATTTATGCATCTAGGATTAATAGTCATAGGAATTAGAGGATTAGCAAGAAAAATTTAGGTTGCAAGACTTTAATTACTATATATGATGAAAGATTCAACAATATAGATAAGAGTCAATAACCAAAGATGGAAGTAGATATGAATAGTAACATAGGAATAATTTATTGTAATCCGTACTTTTTAATGACTATTAAAGACTTTTCAGATAAGATAAAAATAGGAATCCGTACTAAAGGTTATGAAGACGTAGATAGTGGAGATAACCTATTAGTTCATATAGATTTTTAAAGTGATGTTCTGCGCCTCAGACTAAATATAAAATTTACATAGATAAAGTAGTAAATTTAATGAGTAGTAAAGGTATAATATGGTAAAGCCAAAAGAATTTTCTATGGTAACAATTAGCGGATTAGAATGGGACATGGATAAATTCTTAGAACAAAAAGACTTAATAGTTATGATAAGAAAAGCACATTAGTAGAGATGTACTAATGAAGATTTAATTCAATTAGATGAATATATCTCGAATAATGAATCTATTTACAAACATTGTATCTATAGAAGATAATAATATTTGCGTTGATTAATTATTTCACGACGAGAAATTGAGCTCGATACCAATAAGAGAGGGGGTGCGAAGAGAGACTCAACCCTTTGGCGTGAAGGGTCTTTCTCGAGGTTGGATGCGAGATGGCGGGGTTAGCAAGAGGTCTTTTTTAATCGCTTGATGCGAAGTCTAAATTGTCTAATATTTCTTTAATTTTTAAATAATAATCAATAAATTCGTATCTGGTCTATTGATTCAGATATAATTATTTTTTGAAGTTCTTCTATTCTTCGTTCTAATAAATTAAGGTCTTTATTTTGTAAAATAATATCTTGTTCTAACAAAGATGAATCTAATTCGAAAATTCTTTAATTACTCCGTCTAAAAGCTTATATTTCGTCCTAAGCTTTTTCTTACTCTTTCTAATTCTCTACTATTTTCTAATATCAAATAATTAAAACTTTCTAAGAGTTAAAGAAGATAATTTAATTTCTTTACTTCCCAACTAGAGGCTTCGTCATTCTTGGGCTTGAAGGGTTCATAAAAATTTTTGTTTTCAAATTTTTGTATATCCTACTCAGTACTTCCTTTTCATAAATTCTTTTAAATGTTCTTAACAAATCTCCCTTTTTTTTTTTTTTTTTTTTTTTATAAATACTAAAAACAAATATCACCACCTAAGACATGTTAACTTGAACTGATTCCTTTCATTAAGGTTACCACCGGCACTCCTTAATAAATTTCTAAATCAATTGATTCCTTTTCCCCAACATCTAAAGGACATCTAAGGCTCACTCCGGCCTACAATCCTTACTCATTTGGGTCACTCAGGATTAACTTAGAAACAGTATGGCTTCTAGAAATCAAATTATGCTTTTATAACATGCATAGGATGAAATGAATGATAAAACAAATATCAACAAAACATTTCAACAAAATGTTAAAAATAACTTCATAAAAATTTACAATAATGTAAACATTTTTTGGAGATCTGTCAATACATAAAAAGAAAATACTACTAAGGATTTCCTTTAGGAAAATCCCAATTCTAATGAAAACTTTAAATTACAAAGTTATGAACATATACCGAATACAAGCTTTCTAATTTGGATTGAGAATTTTGCTTATACAAGAGGTTTTGAGAGAGCAAAGGTTTTCTGGGGTGTTAAGAGATTGATCGATTGAACCACACTTTTCTCTCAATGAAAACTTCCTCTTATATAATAAAATTCTTGGGAGCAGAAACAAAATTCTAAAAGATAAGCATCAAAACTTTCTCATCCAATCTTACATTTGAAATTGGCACGCGCTTTCACCGAGAAACATCGGCCAAGTCTTGAAATGAGAAATCTTACGAAAATAAAACCACCGTTTGCCTCTTTTTCAAAAGTCTCTACAAGATCATGTCTCGAGCATCTTTGAAAATTTTCTTACTGCAAAACTTTTTCTCGTTCGATTGAAATTTGTCTTCTTCGTAAATTCAAAAGGGAGAGCAGTCTCTTTTGTCTTTTTCTCAAATTTGTTTCTTCTGGCAAATTTCTTGAATAATTGCAAAGATCTTTGGCGAAAATTTCAATGTCTAAACAGTTCTTCTTCCGCTTCTTGCGAATTTTCAAAAGTAAAATCTTCTTGATCTTATCTCTGAAATCATCACGCACAAAATGAATTACGAATTGTCGTCTTCTATTTGGAAGAGAATCTAAAAAATCATGAGCTCTATGTATCAAGATTGTGTTCTCACTTTGTGGGGAAAAATGACATTCCAGTCTCGAATTATCACAACCTAGTCCTTCATTTTCTCCTCTAAAATTATCGTCTTCCGAATTCTCCGATTTTTTTACGGTTCGGATTTGAACATTTGAATATCTTTTTCTTTGCTACTTGCTTTCTTTGTAACAATTTTTTCTAAGACTTTTCTATTTTTCTTCAAGATTTTCTCTTCTTTCTTTTTACTTTTATTCTTTTTGAAACAATTCTTCTTTTCAAAATCTTTTCATTCTTTTGATACTTTTCTATTTGGGAAAGAAGTCTTTCTCTGAAACAAAACTGCATTATTTGGGTCTTGACTATCTTGAAGGATCTCTTTTCCTTTGGAAGTCTGGGTGTTTTGGGTTTCACTGACCTTGCTGGGCTTGAATTTGAATCAAGGTTAAATGTTCCGGCTTTCGGATGGGCTTGCGAATAATTAACTAATAAATCAAACTTCTTGCCACTTGGGTGGCCAAGTAAATCCCGCTTTGGGTGCATTACTCAAGGAATAGGAAATCATCAGCCCTCAGTCTGTTGAACTTTGGGCAAGTCCACAGCCATTAACGGGTTTGATGAGTCTTTCTGGGTTACCGTTTGAACCGGACTAGCTACTGACTTAACTGGCTCAGTAGTACCTTTTGGATAGATCATCTTTAAGCTCACAACTTCTTTTTCTAATGAAGCAATTTTCTTTTGTAAAGAAATTCTTTCTAAAATTAATGCTTCATTTGATTCATTCAAAATTTTAAAATTCTTTTGCATACACTCAAAGTGAGTGCAAAAATCTTTTGTCTTTACTAGGGAGAAGTCTAATGGTGCATCTTGAAAATTTCTTAAGAAGGAGAAATAAAGAAATTTAATCCTATGAGATGTCTAGCACAATCTAATGCTTCTTGAAAACTAGTAAAGCCTTTATAAAGAGGGTCTTTAAAATTATTAATATTTTCAACTACTTCTATCCAGGTGTGGAAAATTCCTGGTGTCTTTCCTTTGATGACTACATAAAATTTAAACTTATTCTTATTCTGATTAAAGAATTCTGATAATGCGTTCATGCATGCAAGGAAATATTTCTGGTCTTTTGGATTTTTATTATATGAGATCCAAAAATTGTCTAAAATACATTTTTCTTCTTTTGATAAAGAAATATGTGGAAAAACTTTGAAAGAAATATTACTTGTAGGAAAGCATATAAGTTCTTGATTACCGAATCTAAGCTTGTCTTGGTAATAAAGTCTGTTCTGGCTAGATGAAGTCTGGAGTAAAGCAGAAGATGCAAAGGAATTCCCTGGCGGGATTCCTGGTTTCAAAGGAGGTCTGGACATCTGTGGAAGATCATAAAATAATTAGATCAAAATTCTTTTGAAATAATCATTCTACTTAAAATATCTGCTGCTTTATTATCTATACCTTTAATGTGCTCAAAATCCATACTAATTCCTGTATTAGTAATTCTATCTACAAAATTTAGCCATCTTCTTCTACTACTTTTCTTTGAATCTAATTTAAGCTTATTATAAAAAGAAACTATTGCTGCGCAATCAGTTCTAATTAAAATTTCTTTTCTAGAAATTATAAATAATTCAAAGCTATCTAAAGCATAATTAATTGCAAGTAATTACATCTATACTACTACTTAAATTACCTTTTTCTTTATAGCTACCGCTATTATATCTACAAATTCTTTACGTACTTTTATCTCGCATGCTTATTAGAGCACATAAAAGTATGGCTCCCCATCCTAAAATACTACCGTCTGCTTTCTATTATTAAGAAATGCGTGTCTAGGGGCATTGCTAATTACAGCAAACTTTTAATTTTATTCTTAATTTCTTGGACTAACTTAACATCTTCTAAATTAAAATGTCTTTGTCCCCTAGGAGAAGTCTTTGAATATAAAGGTCCTATATTTTTCCTAAATCTTTAATGAAGGGTCTAGCATAATTTACTAATCCTAAGAATTTCTGAATTTGCTTTAAGTCTTCTAGCTTATCTGGAAATTCTAATGCTTTCTGTGCTATGTGTGGTTGTAAGGAAATCTTTCCTTGTCCTATATTGACTCCTAAGAAATCTATAAATTCTTTAAAAAGAACCATCTTTTTCTTACTAATTATTAATCCATGATTAATAAATTCTGAAAATATAATTTGCAAGTGTCCTCTATGTTCTCTCCTATTTTTGCTAAAAACTAGAATATCATCTATGTAAGTAACTACAAACTTACTATGTCTATTGAAAATACTATCCATCTTTCTTTGAAAAATGCCTGGGGCGTTCTTTAATCCAAACGGCATGACTAACCATTCAAAGTGTCCTTCTGGACATGTGAAGGCTGTCCATTCTATACTATCAGGATGCATCTTGACTTGCCAAAATCCCGACTTAAGATCAAACTTATCTTGAAAATCTTACGAGCTCGAATTCTATTTATAAGAACGATCTTTGTCTGGTAATCTATATGCATCATCTATGGTATTATCATTAAGTCTTTTATAATTAAATACCATCCTACTTTTTCCTCTTACTATCTCTGAATGTTTTCTTACAATAAAAGCAGCTGATCTATGGGGACTGTCTGATTTTCTAATTACTCCTAACTTAAGTAAGTCTTGAGTATGCATTTTGAAGTCTTCTAGATCTAGATTAGTTGCTTCTATATTCTTACATCTAATTATGTATTACGGGTTCTTAATTTTAATCTCACGGTTTATCTTGTCTTTTCCCAAGATTTTAAAACATTCTCTCCTAAAATTTCCATTTTCTCTAATTTAGAAATTAAACTTTCTATATCCTGTTCTGTTATGAGAGTATAATAAATCTTTTCATTATCTAAAAAGTCTATTGGGTCAAAATCAGATTCTTCTAAATTATTGAATTCATTTTCTAATTCATTCTCTTCTAAATTCTGATTTTCTATATGTTCTACTAATTGACACTCTCTTTCTAATTTACAGGGACATTCTTTCTTATTACTACTACCACCACGCTTCTCTGAGCACTCTGATGGAAAATAAATAGTCTGTGCAGGGCTAAATAATGTATGCTTTTGAAAATGTATAAAATCTTTACTAATTGTAATACTACCATTGTCTTTTAATAAAAAACTTAATCCTAAGATAAAGTCTGAGTCTTTAAGATTTAACGGTCTAACCCACGTTGAATCTTTTGGTAATGTATATTCTATACTTAGTCCACAATTAGTTTCAAAACTAATCTTACTATTAGGTCTTAATAAATCTGTATAAGTATAATGCTTACCGTCCATTTGTTGTGCTTCAATTGGACTTTTAGCCTTTACTAAATACCTATCTGGGATTAATTTCTTATTAATTATACAATTAGTACAACCAGAGTCTATTAATCCTAAACATTTAATAACATATTCTCCTATTCTAATCTGGCATTTAACTTTGATACTTTTAAGCTTTTCTGAATTACAAACTATCTGAACTAATTCTGGATTTTCTGAAATTGATTCTTTTTGAATTGATTCTTCTATCATTATTGCTTTACCTTTATTATTAGTTTCTAGAATTTCTAACCTCTGAACTAATAATTTCTGCATGTCTTCTATGTTTTCAATTCTTCTTCTAAGAATTCTAATTTCCGAAATCTCAATTTGTTCTATTGTAATTTCTGGCTTAATGTCTTCTTTCTCAATTAAATTGTTTTCTTCTAAACATTTAATACAGGCTTCTTTATAACATTCTAAACACTTGGCTCTAAGCTTTCTAGCTGGATACCAATTACATAAAAACATCTTTGTACTATCAAAGACTCATTCTTTTAACCAATTATGATTACATTCATCTAATAAAGTCTCGCATTTAAATCTAAATCTTCTTCAGATTCTGAATCTTCATTAATTCTAAAATTCGAGAATTCATCTAACTTCTTCGAAAATCTTACTGATTCGAATTCTATTTATAAGAACAGTCTTGTCTGGTAATCTATATGCATCATCTATGGTATTATCATTAAGTCTTTTATAATTAAATACCATCCTACTTTTTCCTCTTACTATCTCTGAATGTTTTCTTACAATAAAAGCAGCTGATCTATGGGGACTGTCTGATTTTCTAATTACTCCTAACTTAAGTAAGTCTTGAGTATGCATTTTGAAGTCTTCTAGATCTAGATTAGTTGCTTCTATATTCTTACATCTAATTATGTATTCTGGGTTCTTAATTTTAATCTCACAGGTTATCTTGTCTTTTTCCCAGTATTTTAAAACATTCTCTCCTAAAATTTCCATTTTCTCTAATTTAGAAATTAAACTTTCTATATCCCATGCTCATTATGATTTGATATTAGAAAATAGTAGAGAATTAGAAAGAGTAAGAAAAAGCTTAGGACGTAAATATAAGCTTTTAGACAAAGTAATTAAAGAATTTTCGAATTAGATTCATCTTTGTTAGAACAAGATATTATTTTACAAAATAAAGACCTTAATTTATTAGAACGAAGAATAGAAGAACTTCAAAAATAATTATATCTGAATCAATAGACCCAGACAAATGAATTTATTGATTATTATTTAAAATTAAAGAAATATTAGACAATTTAGACTTCCGCATCAAGCAGATTAAAAAGACCTCTCCTTGTTTTAAATAGCGGTCGTCCTCGTTTTCTACTAGTCTTTAACTTAATTTTGTAGGAAAATTGAATATCGTATGTTCAAAGTCAAAGTCGAAAGTCATAGATAGTAAATCTAAATCTTCTTCGATTCTCAATCTTCATTAATTCTAAAATTAGAGAATTCATCTAAAATTTCATAGCCAATTTTCTTGAATTTCTACATTATCTTCTATAGATACAATCTTGTCAAAATAGATTCATTGTCTCGAGATATATTCATCTAGATCTAGAAAATAAAAAGAATTTTAAATCAGAGATTTGGTTTTAGATCTTCTTAAAACTAGAAACTCAGAACTTAAAAATATTAAAGAAAGTTTAGATTTTATTAAAAATCAAAATTCTGTTATATTAGAAAAGATTTCTAAAGTAGACTTTTCCCAAATAACAAAGATTTTAGATTTTAATAAATCTAGAGAAACAGAGTCAGAAATAAAAAAGATTTTTATTAAAACAGAAGAATCTATTAAAGAATTAAGAAGTTTAATTCTTAGTTAATGAACGAGACTGATATAGTAGATAAAAATTATACTGACGCCTTAGAATTTTGCAGTAATTTTCACAGAGAACCTAAAGGTATAACAAAGTTAGATTCACCCAAGACTTCAGAATCAATTTTAATTAAGCAAAATAATTTCATTATTAGTTTGTTAATTTCTTTACATAAGAAAATTGATAATTTAGATAAAACTAAAATAGCAACTTCTTCAAATAGTATAGAAAACGATTTAAGAATTTTAACAAATCAATTAGGAAGTTTTAATCTTCACCTTCTTCGTGAAAAGAAAAAGTAACTAGGAAATTGCCTAAAGAATTTAAATTTCCAGGATGAGTTTGACCAACTCCTTTTTAGGTAGATCTAGAACAATCAACGAAGAATCTTCTAGACCTAGTACATCTAGTGTTGATAGAACATTGTTAGATAGACTAAGAAGAAGAATGTAAATGAATGATCAAAACATAGAAGAAATCTTAGATCCGCACCAAGATTATCAAAGATTTCGCACCCATGGTTTAAGATTACTTAATCCGAAGTTTTGTATAATAGAGGTATTTTTGAGTCAAGAACCCAGCTCTTTAGACATAATAGACAAGTCCCTATTCAATGCATAGGTAACCAAGTTAGAAAGTTAAATTTAATTTCGTATGATTCTAGAAAAGAATTAAAAAGAGAAATTATAAATTTATGCATCTAGGATTAATAGTCATAGGAATTAGAGGATTAGCAAGAAAAATTTAGGTTGCAAGACTTTAATTACTATATATGATGAAAGATTCAACAATATAGATAAGAGTCAAATAGCCAAAGATGGAAGTAGATATGAATAGTAACATAGGAATAATTTATTGTAATCCGGACTTTTTAATGACTATTAAAGACTTTTCGTATAAGATAAAAATAGGAATCCGGACTAAAGGTTATGAAGACGTAGATAGTGGAGATAACCTATTAGTTCATATAGGATTTTTAGGCAGATGTTCTCTAAGCGCCCAGACTAAATATAAAATTTACATAGATAAAGTAGTAAATTTAATGAGTAGTAAAGGTATAAATATGGTAAAGCCAAAAGAATTTTCTAACAATTAGCGAGATTAGAATGGGACATGGATAAATTCTTAGAACAAAAAGACAAGACAACCATAGCCCCTACAGAATCTTTAACTTATAAAGACATTCATGGTAGAACTAGTTTAAGATTTATTAATTATGATCAGATAGAAAGACAGATAGAAGATACTGAAGAAAATGAATCAGTTAGTGAACCTTTCATAGAAAATGTCCATATAGAATTAATAGGAGAAGATATAGATAGAATTATCTTTCCTAAAGAATTAGGAATGGACCTTAATAAACAAGAACTCCTTAAACTAGAAGACCAAATGTTTTTAAGTAGACAAATTCAAGAGAATGAATATTTTTACTATGATTCGAGAAAGAACATAAGACTAGGAACTACTCAAGAAGATTTTAAAGAAGAAGAACTTAATGATAATAGTTCGTAAATAAGTTGTGAGAAAAAATTTATGGATACTCGCACTTATAGAACCATAGATGATACCCCTTTTGATAAGACAAGAAAAACATGAACCTTTTACATACGGACCGTGATTTCCACCCGGAGGATCATATAGTAAATATGAAGAAATTCCACAAGACTCTAGATATGTAGCAAAAGGTAGTGAAAGACCTTTAGAGAATAAATAGAATTCCAATCACGCAAAAGCGCAAATCTTAAATTTGACCGCTCATGATCCGAGATATGGACAAATGTAATTGAGGTATGGAAGAATACTATAATAGGTCATTACATAAGAAGTTTTCAAGACATGGAACCTATAGACATGTATAGATATTTAGAGACATTTTAGGAGAAAGTACAAAGGCTATGTGGGAAGCCTATAAGCGAGATAAGAAAGAAGAATTTGAATGCAGTTAGTTGCCTTAGGAAGTAACCCATATAATTTTGTTAATAAGATTCAAGTACTTATTACAGGATCGCACCCTAATTCAGTCAAATGAGTGTACAAAGAAAGCAATGAGAGATTTAGAACAACTTAGTTTATACAAATGGACTAAGGGTAAGTATGTTAAGCGCTTTTAAATGAATACCATTATTTAGTTTCCATTTCGGGTAATACATTTAATCAAGAATTAGGATGTGGTTATTTCATAAGTTGCCGTGCCCATTAGGATTAGAAATCACGCATAAAATGGAATGAATTAACTTCGGTTAAAGAATTCCCAGATAAAAAGTGGAGCATTGGACATAGAATTCAACATGTAATCAGATGTTTAGAAGAGAAATGTGTAACATTACAAATTCAGAAACAACTTAAGAAGACAGACTATAAGTTTTGTAAAGATATTTTTACTCCTCAGACTTATGGTACTTCAAAACCCATAAAGAAAAAATATAGAAAAGATAAGAAGGTTAAAAGGAGACCTTTTAAGAAAAGATACTTTCTTAGAAAATCTAATAAGAGAAAACCTTATTTAGATGAGACCAAACATGTCAGAAAGTTTAAACCAGACAGAACTTATAGAAATAAGCTTAGTTGTTTTGTGTGCAATAGTAATGAACATTTAGCAAAGACATGTCCTAAAAGACTTAATAGTTATGATAAGAAAAGCACATTAGTAGAATGTACTAATGAAGATTTAATTCAATTAGATGAATATATCTCGCATACAATGAATCTATTTATAAAGATTGTATCTATAGAAGATAATGTAGAAATTCAAGAAAATTCGGACTATGAAATTTTAGATGAATTCTCTAATTTTAGAATTAATGAAGATTCGTAATCAAGAAGATTTAGATTTCGTATGCACTTTATTAGATGAATGTAATCATAATTGGTTAAAAAGAACAAAATTGATAGTACAAAGATGTTTTTATGTAATTGGTATCCAAACTAGAAAGCTTAGAGCCAAGTGTTTAGAATGTTATAAAGAAGCTCAGTATTAAATGTTTAGAAGAAAACAATTTAATTGAGAAAGAAGACATTAAGCCAGAAATTACAATAGAACAAATTGAGATTTCAGAAATTAGAATTCTTAGAAGAAGAATTGAAAACATAGAAGATATGCAGAAATTATTAGTTCAGAGGTTAGAAATCCTAGAAACTAATAATAAAGGTAAAGCAATAATGATAGAAGAATCAATCCAAAAAGATTCAATTTCAGAAAATCCAGAATTAGTTCAGATAGTTTGTAATTCGTAAAAGCTTAAAAGTATCAAAGTTAAATGCCGATTAGAATAGGAGAATATGTTATTAAATGTTTAGGATTAATAGACTCTGGTTGTACTAATTGTATAATTAATAAGAAATTAATCCCAGATAGGTATTTAGTAAAGGCTAAAAGTCCAATTGAAGCACAACAAATGGACGGTAAGCATTATACTTATACAGATTTATTAAGACCTAATAGTAAGATTAGTTTTGAAACTAATTGTGGACTAAGTATAGAATATACATTACCAAAAGATTCAACGTGGGTTAGACCGTTAAATCTTAAAGACTCAGACTTTATCTTAGGATTAAGTTTTTTATTAAAAGACAATGGTAGTATTACAATTAGTAAAGATTTTATACATTTTCAAAAGCATACATTATTTAGCCCCACACGCACTATTTATTTTCCATCGTAGTGCTCGAGAGAGCGTGGTGGTAGTAGTAATAAGAAAGAATGTCCCTGTAAATTAGAAAGAGAGTGTCAATTAGTAGAACATATAGAAAATCAGAATTTAGAAGAGAATGAATTAGAAAATGAATTCAATAATTTAGAAGAATCTGATTTTGACCCAATAGACTTTTTAGATAATGAAAAGATTTATTATACTCTCATAACAGAACAGGATATAGAAAGTTTAATTTCTAAATTAGAGAAAATGGAAATTTTAGGAGAGAATGTTTTAAAATACTGGGAAAAAGACAAGATAACCTGTGAGATTAAAATTAAGAACCCAGAATACATAATTAGATGTAAGAATATAGAAGCAACTAATCTAGATCTAGAAGACTTCAAAATGCATACTCAAGACTTACTTAAGTTAGAGTAATTAGAAAATCGAGACAGTCCCCCCCATAGATCACCGCTTTTATTGTAAGAAAACATTCGAGAGATAGTAAGAGGAAAAAGTAGGATGGTATTTAATTATAAAAGACTTAATGATAATACCATAGATGATGCATATAGATTACCAGACAAGACTGTTCTTATAAATAGAATTCGAGCTCGTAAGATTTTCGATAAAGTTTGATCTTAAGTCAGGATTTTGGCAAGTCAAGATGCATCCTGATAGTATAGAATGGACAGCCTTCACATGTCCAGAAGGACACTTTGAATGGTTAGTCATGCCGTTTGGATTAAAGAACGCCCCAGGCATTTTTCAAAGAAAGATGGATAGTATTTTCAATAGACATAGTAAGTTTGTAGTTACTTACATAGATGATATTCTAGTTTTTAGCAAAAATAGGAGAGAACATAGAGGACACTTGCAAATTATATTTTCAGAATTTATTAATCATGGATTAATAATTAGTAAGAAAAAGATGGTTCTTTTTAAAGAATTTATAGATTTCTTAGGAGTCAATATAGGACAAGGAAAGATTTCCTTACAACCACACATAGCACAGAAAGCATTAGAATTTCCAGATAAGCTAGAAGACTTAAAGCAAATTCAGAAATTTTTAGGATTAGTAAATTATGCTAGACCCTTCATTAAAGATTTAGGAAAAATAGCGGGACCTTTATATTCAAAGACTTCTCCTACAGACAAAGACATTTTAATTTAGAAGATGTTAAGTTAGTCCAAGAAATTAAGAATAAAATTAAAAGTTTGCTGAATTAGCAATGCCCCTGACACGATTTCTTAATAATAGAAACAGACGGTAGTATTTTAGGATGGGGAGCCATACTTTTATGTAAGCCAATAAGTACGCAGATAAAAGTACGTAAAGAATTTGTAGATATAATAGCGGTAGCTATAAAGAAAAAGGTAATTTAAGTAGTATAGATGCGTAATTACTTGCAATTAATTATGCTTTAGATAGCTTTGAATTATTTATAATTTCTAGAAAAGAAATTTTAATTAGAACCGATTTAGCAAAGAATAGTTTCTTTTATAATAAGCTTAAATTAGATTCAAAGAAAAGTAGTAGAAGAAGATGGCTAAATTTTGTAGATAGAATTACTAATACAGAATTAGTATGGATTTTGAGCATATTAAAGGTATAGATAATAAAGCGTGCCGAGATATTTTAAGTAGAATGATTATTTCAAAAGAATTTTGATCTAATTATTTTATGATCTTCCACAGATGTCCGACCTCCTTTGAAACCGTGAATCCCGCCAGGAATTCCTTTGCATCTTCTCGCTTTACTCCGCACTTCATCTAGCCGTAATGTACTTTTATTACCAAGACAAGCTTAGATTCGGTAATCAAGAACTTATATGCTTTCCTACAAGTAATATTTCTTTCAAAGTTTTTCCACATATTTCTTTATCAAAAGAAGAAAATGTATTTTAGACAATTTTGGATCTCATATAATAAAAATCCAAAAGACCAGAAATATTTCCTTGCATGCATGAACGCATTATCAGAATTCTTTAATCAGAATAAGAATAAGTTTAAATTTTATGTAGTCATCAAAGGAAAGACACCAGGAATTTTCCACACCTGGATAGAAGTAGTTGAAAATATTAATAATTTTAAAGACCCTCTTTATAAAGGCTTTACTAGTTTTCAAGAAGCATTAGATTGTGCTAGACATCTCATAGGATTAAATTTCTTTATTTCTCCTTCTTTAAGAAATTTTCAAGATGCACCATTAGACTTCTCCCCTAGTAAAGACAAAAAGATTTTTTGCACTCACTGCGAGTGTATGCAAAAGAATTTTAAAATTTTGAATGAATCAAATGAAGCATTAATTTTAGAAAGAATTTCTTTACAAAAGAAAATTGCTTCATTAGAAAAAGAAGTTGTGAGCTTAAAGATGATCTATCCAAAAGGTACTCTCGAGCCGCTTAAGTCAAGAGCTAGTCCTAGTCAAACGGAACGGTGGCAGAAAAGACTCATCAAACCCGTTAATGGTCAGTGGACTTGCCCAAAGTTCAACAGACTCGTGAACTGCTGATTTCCTATTCCTTCGAAATGCACTCCAAACTGGGATTTACTTGGCCACCCAAAGGCAAGAAGTTTGATTTATTAGTTAATTATTCTGCAAGCCCATCTGAAAGCCCAGAACATTTAACCCAGATTCAAATTTCAGAAGCCCAGTGCGCAGAAACCCAAAACACCCAGACTTCCAAAGGAAAAGAGATCCTTCAAGATAGTCAAGACCCAAATGACAGTTTTGTTTCTGTAGAAAGACTTCTTTCCCAAATAGAAAAGTATCAAAAGAATGAAAAGATTTTGAAAAGAAGAATTGTTTCAAAAAAGAATAAAAGTAAAAAGAAAGAAGAGAAAAATCTTGAAGAAAAAATAGAAAAAGTCTTAGAAAAAATTGTTACAAAGAAAGCAAGTAGCAAAGAAAAAGATATTCAGTGTTCAAATCCAGAACCAGAAAAATCAGAGAATTCAGAAGACAGTAATTTTAGAGGAGAAATGAAGGACTAGGTTGTGATAATTCGCACTCGGAATGTCATTTTCCCTACATGAGAACACAATCTTGATACATAGAATCAAAGAAAAAGTTCAGATTTTTTTTTAGATTCTCTTCCAAATAGAAGACGACAATTCGAAATTCATTTATGCAGAGATGATTTTTTCCCAGATAAGATCAAGAAGATTTTTACTTTTGAAAATTCCGCAAAAAAGCCGTAAGAAGAACTGCTTTACTTTTGAAATTTTCGCCAAAGATGCTTGCAATTATTCAAGAAATTTGCGAGAAAAAAAAAATGTTGAGAAAAAGACAAAAGAGACTGCTCCTTTTTGAATTTCTCTCGAAGAAGACAAATTTCAATCGAGACGAAAAAGTTTTGCCGGAAGAAAATTTTCAAAGATGCTCGAGACATGATGATCTTTAGACTTTTGAAAAAAGATGATGTTGAAAAATTGGTTTTATTTTCGTAAGATTTCTCATTTCAAGACTTGGCGGATGTTTCTCGGTGAAACGCGCGTGCCAATTTCAAATGTAAGATTTGGCAGAAAAGTTTTGATGCTTATCTTTTAGAATTTTGTTTTCGCTCCCAAGAATTTTATTATATAAGAGGAAGTTTTCATTGAGAGAAAAGTGTGGTTCAATCGATCAATCTCTTAACACCAGGTTGAAAACCTTTGCTCTCTCAAAACCTCTTGTATAAGCAAAATTCTCAATCCAAATTAGAAAGCTTGTATTCAGGTATATGTTCATAACTTTGTAATTTAAAGTTTTTCATTAGAATTCGGGATTTTCCGAAAGGGAAATCCTTAGTAGTATTTTCTTTTTATGTATTGACAGATCTCCAAAAAATGTTTACATTATTGTAAATTTTTATGAAGTTATTTTTAACATTTTGTTGAAATGTTTTGTTGATATTTGTTTTATCATTCATTTCATCCTATGCATGTTATAAAAGCATAATTTGATTTCTAGAAGCCATCTTGCTTCTAAGTTAATCTGAGTGACCCAAATGAGTAAGGATTGTAGGCTCGGAGTGAGCCTTAGATGTCCTTTAGATGTTGGGGAAAAGGAATCAATTGATTTAGAAATTTATTAAGGGAGTGCCAGTGGTAACCTTAATGAAAGGAATCAGGTTCAAGTTAACATGTCTTAGGTGGTGATATTTGTTTTTGGTATTTATATTTCGTTAAAAAAAAAAAAAAAAAAAAAAAAAAAAAAAAAAAAAGGGAGAGATTTGTTAAGAACATTTAAAAGAATTTATGAAAAGGGAAGTACCGAGTAGGATATACAAAAATTTGAAAACAAAAATTTTTTATGAACCCTTCAAGCCCAAGAATGTATCGAAGCCTCTAGTTCGTGAAGTAAAGAAATTAAATTATCTTCTAACTCTTAGAAAGTTTTAATTATTTGATATTAGAAAATAGTAGAGAATTAGAAAGAGTAAGAAAAAGCTTAGGACGTAAATATAAGCTTTTAGACAGTAAGTAATTAAAATTTTAAATTAGATTCATCTTTGTTAGAACAAGATATTATTTTACAAAATAAAGACCTTAATTTATTAGAACGAAGAATAGAAGAACTTCAAAAAATAATTATATACGAAATCAATAGACCCAGACAGCGAATTTATTGATTATTATTTAAAAATTAAAGAAATATTAGACAATTTAGACTTCCGCATCAAGCAGATTAAAAAAGACCTCTGCTAACCCTGCCATCTCTGCATCCAACCTTGAGAAAGACCCTTCTACGCCAAAGCATGAGTCTCTCTCTTCGCACCCCCCCCCCTCTCTCTTATTGAAAGAATGTCCCTGTAAATTAGAAAGAGAGTGTCAATTAGTAGAACATATAGAAAATCAGAATTTAGAAGAGAATGAATTAGAAAATGAATTCAATAATTTAGAAGAATCTGATTTTGACCCAATAGACTTTTTAGATAATGAAAAGATTTATTATACTCTCATAATGAATGTGATATAGAAAGTTTAATTTCTAAATTAGAGAAATGGAAATTTTAGGAGAGAATGTTTTAAAATCTTGGGAAAAGACAAGATAACATGTGAGATTAAAATTAAGAACCCGAATACATATAATTAGATGTAAGAATATAGAAGCAACTAATCTAGATCTAGAAGACTTCAAAATGCATACTCAAGACTTACTTAAGTTAGGAGTAATTAGAAAATCGATGTCCCCCATAGATCACCGCTTTTATTGTAAGAAAACATTCGAGAGATAGTAAGAGGAAAAAGTAGGATGGTATTTAATTATAAAAGACTTAATGATAATACCATAGATGATGCATATAGATTACCAGACAAGACTGTTCTTATAAATAGAATTCAGAACTGTAAGATTTTCAGTAAGTTTGATCTTAAGTCAGGATTTTGGCAAGTCAAGATGCATCCTGATAGTATAGAATGGACAGCCTTCACATGTCCAGAAGGACACTTTGAATGGTTAGTCATGCCGTTTGGATTAAAGAACGCCCCAGGCATTTTTCAAAGAAAGATGGATAGTATTTTCAATAGACATAGTAAGTTTGTAGTTACTTACATAGATGATATTCTAGTTTTTAGCAAAAATAGGAGAGAACATAGAGGACACTTGCAAATTATATTTTCAGAATTTATTAATCATGGATTAATAATTAGTAAGAAAAAAGATGGTTCTTTTTAAAGAATTTATAGATTTCTTAGGAGTCAATATAGGACAAGGAAAGATTTCCTTACAACCACACATAGCACAGAAAGCATTAGAATTTCCAGATAAGCTAGAAGACTTAAAGCAAATTCAGAAATTCTTAGGATTAGTAAATTATGCTAGACCCTTCATTAAAGATTTAGGAAAAATAGCAGGACCTTTATATTCAAAGACTTCTCCTACAGGACAAAGACATTTTAATTTAGAAGATGTTAAGTTAGTCCAAGAAATTAAGAATAAAATTAAAAGTTTGCCAGAATTAGCAATGCCCCTAGACACAGATTTCTTAATAATAGAAACAGACGGTAGTATTTTAGGATGGGGAGCCATACTTTTATGTAAGCCTAATAAGTACGCAGATAAAAGTACAGAAAGAATTTGTAGATATAATAGCGGTAGCTATAAAGAAAAAGGTAATTTAAGTAGTATAGATGCAGAATTACTTGCAATTAATTATGCTTTAGATAGCTTTGAATTATTTATAATTTCTAGAAAAGAAATTTTAATTAGAACTGATTGCGCAGCAATAGTTTCTTTTTATAATAAGCTTAAATTAGATTCAAAGAAAAGTAGTAGAAGAAGATGGCTAAATTTTGTAGATAGAATTACTAATACAGGAATTAGTATGGATTTTGAGCACATTAAAGGTATAGATAATAAAGCAGCAGATATTTTAAGTAGAATGATTATTTCAAAAGATTTTTGATCTAATTATTTTATGATCTTCCACAGATGTCCGACCTCCTTTGAAACCGTGAATCCCGCCAGAATTCCTTTGCATCTTCTCGCTTTACTCCGACTTCATCTAGCCGTAATGACTTTATTACCAAGACAAGCTTAGATTCGGTAATCAAGAACTTATATGCTTTCCTACAAGTAATATTTCTTTCAAAGTTTTTCCACATATTTCTTTATCAAAAGAAGAAAAATGTATTTTAGACAATTTTGGATCTCATATAATAAAAATCCAAAAGACCGTAAATATTTCCTTGCATGCATGAACGCATTATCGAATTCTTTAATCGTAATAAGAATAAGTTTAAATTTTATGTAGTCATCAAAGGAAAGACACCGTGAATTTTCCACACCGGATAGAAGTAGTTGAAAATATTAATAATTTTAAAGACCCTCTTTATAAAGGCTTTACTAGTTTTCAAGAAGCATTAGATTGTGCTAGACATCTCATAGGATTAAATTTCTTTATTTCTCCTTCTTTAAGAAATTTTCAAGATGCACCATTAGACTTCTCCCTAGTAAAGACAAAAGATTTTTGCACTCACCGCGAGTGTATGCAAAAGAATTTTAAAATTTTGAATGAATCAAATGAAGCATTAATTTTAGAAAGAATTTCTTTACAAAAGAAAATTGCTTCATTAGAAAAAGAAGTTGTGAGCTTAAAGATGATCTATCCAAAAGGTACTCACCGAGCCAATTAAGTCAAGTAGCTAGTCCGGCTCAAACGGTAACCCACCAAAGACTCATCAAACCCGTTAATGGTCATGGACTTGCCCAAAGTTCAACAGACTCGTGGAACTGCTGATTTCCTATTCCTTGAATGCACTCAAAAATGGGATTTACTTGGCCACCCAGAGGGCAAGAAGTTTGATTTATTAGTTAATTATTCTGCGCAAGCCCATCTCAAAGCCCGCAACATTTAACCCAGATTCAAATTTCGAAGCCGGTCTTGCAAAACCCAAAACACCCGGACTTCCAAAGGAAAAGAGATCTTTCAAGATAGTCAAGACCCAAATGACAGTTTTGTTTCTGTAGAAAGACTTCTTTCCCAAATAGAAAAGTATCAAAAGAATGAAAAGATTTTGAAAAGAAGAATTGTTTCAAAAAAGAATAAAAGTAAAAAGAAAGAAGAGAAAAATCTTGAAGAAAAAATAGAAAAAGTCTTAGAAAAAATTGTTACAAAGAAAGCAAGTAGCAAAGAAAAAGATATTCAGTGTTCAAATCCAGAACCAGAAAAATCAGAGAATTCAGAAGACAGTAATTTTAGAGGAGAAAATGAAGGACTAGGTTGTGATAATTCAGACTCGGGAATGTCATTTTCCCCTACAGCAGAACACAATCTTGATACATAGAACAGAAAAAGTTACAGATTTTTTTTAGATTCTCTTCCAAACAGAAGACGACAATTCAGAATTCATTTTGTGCAGATGATTTTTTTCGAGATAAGATCAAGAAGATTTTACTTTTGAAAATTCCGCAAGAAGCCGTAAGAAGAACTGCTTAGACATTGAAATTTTCGCCAAAGATGTCGCAATTATTCAAGAAATTTGCCGAGAAAAGAAAAGCAGAAAAAAGACAAAAGAGACTGCTCCTTTTTGAATTTCCGAAGAAGACAAATTTCAATCGATGTAAAAGTTTTGCCGAAGAAATTTTTCAAAGATGCTCGAGACATGATTTTGAGACTTTTGAAAAAAAGATGTTGGTTTTATTTTCGAAGATTTCTCATTTCAAGACTTGGCCGATGTTTCTCGGTGAAACGCGTACAATTTCAAAACGTAAGATTTGATGTAAAGTTTTGATGCTTATCTTTTAGAATTTTGTTTTCGCTCCCAAGAATTTTATTATATAAGAGGAAGTTTTCATTGAGAGAAAAGTGTGGTTCAATCGATCAATCTTTAACACCCTTGAAAACCTTTGCTCTCTCAAAAAACCCTCTTGTATAAGCAAAATTCTCAATCCAAATTAGAAAGCTTGTATTCGTGTATATGTTCATAACTTTGTAATTTAAAGTTTTTCATTAGAATTGGGATTTTCCGAAAGGGAAATCCTTAGTAGTATTTTCTTTTTTATGTATTGATGACAGATCTCCAAAAATGTTTACATTATTGTAAATTTTTTATGAAGTTATTTTTAACATTTTGTTGAAATGTTTTGTTGATATTTGTTTTATCATTCATTTCATCCTATGCATGTTATAAAAGCATAATTTGATTTCTAGAAGCCATACTGTTTCTAAGTTAATCCTGAGTGACCCAAATGAGTAAGGATTGTAGGCCGGAGTGAGCCTTAGATGTCCTTTAGATGTTGGGGAAAAGGAATCAATTGATTTAGAAATTTATTAAGGGAGTGCCAGTGGTAACCTTAATGAAAGGAATCAGGTTCAAGTTAACATGTCTTAGGTGGTGATATTTGTTTTTGGTATTTATATTAAAAAAAAAAAAAAAAAAAAAAAAAAAAAAAAAAAAAGGGAGATTTGTTAAGAACATTTAAAAGAATTTATGAAAAGGGAAGTACCGAGTAGGATATACAAAAATTTGAAAAACAAAAAATTTTTATGAACCCTTCAAGCCCAAGAACAGACGAAGCCTCTAGTTCAGGAAGTAAAGAAATTAAATTATCTTCAGAACTCTTAGAAAGTTTTAATTATTTGATATTAGAAAATAGTAGAGAATTAGAAAGAGTAAGAAAAAGCTTAGGACAGAAATATAAGCTTTTAGACAGAGTAATTAAAGAATTTTCAGAATTAGATTCATCTTTGTTAGAACAAGATATTATTTTACAAAATAAAGACCTTAATTTATTAGAACGAAGAATAGAAGAACTTCAAAAAATAATTATATACGAATCAATAGACCCAGACAGCGAATTTATTGATTATTATTTAAAAATTAAAGAAATATTAGACAATTTAGACTTCCGCATCAAGCAGATTAAAAAAGACCTCTGCTAACCCTGCCATCTCTGCATCCAACCTTGAGAAAGACCCTTCTACGCCAGTGGCTGAGTCTCTCTCTTCGCACCCCCCTCTCTTATTGGTATCAGAGCCATAGATAGTAAGAAAAATTTAGACTATTTAAATTTAGAACTCGAGACTAATTACGGAAAAGTTAAGATCGTGATAATAATATTTTAGGTTGTAATTTAGACACATCTCATAAATTACATAGTTTGTTTTCGTAAGACCCTTGCCAAAACCTCATAGTAGATTTAATAATTAATTTATCTAGAAGTTTAGATCTAGAAAATAAAAAGAATTTTAAATCAGAGATTTGGTTTTAGATCTTCTTAAAACTAGAAACTCGTAACTTAAAAATATTAAAGAAAGTTTAGATTTTATTAAAATCAAAATTACATTATATTAGAAAAGATTTCTAAAGTAGACTTTTCCCAAATAACAAAGATTTTAGATTTTAATAAATCTAGAAAAAAGCAGTCGAGAAATAAAAAGATTTTTATTAAAACAGAAGAATCTATTAAAGAATTAAGAAGTTTAATTCTTAGTTAATGAACGAGATCGATATAGTAGATAAAAATTATACTTGGCCTTAGAATTTTGCGATAATTTTCACAGAGAACCTAAAGGTATAACAAAGTTAGATTCACCCAAGACTTCAGAATCAATTTTAATTAAGCAAAATAATTTCATTATTAGTTTGTTAATTTCTTTACATAAGAAAATTGATAATTTAGATAAAACTAAAATAGCAACTTCTTCAAATAGTATAGAAAACGATTTAAGAATTTTAACAAATCAATTAGGAAGTTTTAATCTTCAACCTTGTGAAAAGAAAAAGTAACTAGAAATTGCCTAAAGAATTTAAATTTCCAGGATGAGTTTGACCAACTCCTTTTTAGGTAGATCTAGAACAATCAACGAAGAATCTTCTAGACCTAGTACATCTAGTGTTGATAGAACATTGTTAGATAGACTGTTAAGAAGAATAGAACAGAATGATCAAAACATAGAAGAAATCTTAGATCCAGACCAAGATTATCAAAGATTTCGACCCATGGTTTAAGATTACTTAATCCGAAGTTTTGTATAATAGAGGTATTTTTTTGAGTCAAGAACCCAGCTTCTTTAGACATAATAGACAAGTCCCTATTCAATGCATAGGTAACCAAGTTAGAAAGTTAAATTTAATTTCGGATGATTCTAGAAAAGAATTAAAAAGAGAAATTATAAATTTATGCATCTAGGATTAATAGTCATAGGAATTAGAGGATTAGCAAGAAAAATTTAGGTTGCAAGACTTTAATTACTATATATGATGAAAGATTCAACAATATAGATAAGAGTCAAATAGCCAAAGATGGAAGTAGATATGAATAGTAACATAGGAATAATTTATTGTAATCCGGACTTTTAATGACTATTAAAGACTTTTCGAGATAAGATAAAAATAGGAATCCGCACTAAAGGTTATGAAGACGTAGATAGTGGAGATAACCTATTAGTTCATATAGGATTTTTAGGCAGATGTTCTGTAAGCGCCCAGACTAAATATAAAATTTACATAGATAAAGTAGTAAATTTAATGAGTAGTAAAGGTATAAATATGGTAAAGCCAAAAGAATTTTCGGCAGAACAATTAGCAGGATTAGAATGGGACATGGATAAATTCTTAGAACAAAAAGACAAGACAACCATAGCCCCTACAGAATCTTTAACTTATAAAGACATTCATGGTAGAACTAGTTTAAGATTTATTAATTATGATCAGATAGAAAGACAGATAGAAGATACTGAAGAAAATGAATCAGTTAGTGAACCTTTCATAGAAAATGTCCATATAGAATTAATAGGAGAAGATATAGATAGAATTATCTTTCCTAAAGAATTAGGAATGGACCTTAATAAACAAGAACTCCTTAAACTAGAAGACCAAATGTTTTTAAGTAGACAAATTCAAGAGAATGAATATTTTTACTATGATTCAGAAAAGAACATAAGACTAGGAACTACTCAAGAAGATTTTAAAGAAGAAATTAATGATAATAGTTCAGAAATAAGTTGTGAGAAAAATTTTATGGATACTCAGACTTATAGAACCATAGATGATACCCCTTTTGATAAGACAAAGAAAACATGAACCTTTTACATACTGGACCGTGATTTCCACCCGGAGGATCATATAGTAAGTATGAAGAAATTCCACAAGACTCTAGATATGTAGCAAAAGGTAGTGAAAGACCTTTAGAAATAAAATAGAATTCCAATCACGTAAAAGCGCAAATCTTAAATTTGACCGCTCATGATCCGCATGAGATATGGACAAATGTAATTGAGGTATGGAAGAATACTATAATAGGTCATTACATAAGAAGTTTTCAAGACATGGAACCTATAGACATGTATAGATATTTAGAGACATTTTTAGGAGAAAGTACAAAGGCTATGTGGGAAGCCTATAAGCGAGATAAGAAAGAAGAATTTGAACAGTTAGTTGCCTTAGGAAGTAACCCATATAATTTTGTTAATAAGATTCAAGTACTTATTACAGGATCAGACCCTAATTCAGGTCAAATGAGTGTACAAAGAAAGGCAATGAGAGATTTAGAACAACTTAGTTTATACAAATGGACTAAGGGTAAGTATGTTAAGCAGTTTTTAAATGAATACCATTATTTAGTTTCCATTTCAGGTAATACATTTAATCAAGAATTAGGACAGAAGTTATTTCATAAGTTGCCAGGCCCATTAGGATTAGAAATCACAGACAAATGGAATGAATTAACTTCGGTTAAAGAATTCCCAGATAAAAAGTGGAGCATTGGACATAGAATTCAACATGTAATCAGATGTTTAGAAGAGAAATGTGTAACATTACAAATTCAGAAACAACTTAAGAAGACAGACTATAAGTTTTGTAAAGATATTTTTACTCCTCAGACTTATGGTACTTCAAAACCCATAAAGAAAAAATATAGAAAAGATAAGAAGGTTAAAAGGAGACCTTTTAAGAAAAGATACTTTCTTAGAAAATCTAATAAGAGAAAACCTTATTTAGATGAGACCAAACATGTCGAAAAGTTTAAACCGCATGTAACTTATAGAAATAAGCTTAGTTGTTTTGTGTGCAATAGTAATGAACATTTAGCAAAGACATGTCCTAAAAGACTTAATAGTTATGATAAGAAAAGCACATTAGTAGAATGTACTAATGAAGATGAAGTTATTTGCTTAAGTCAAGAGCTAGTCCTGGTTCAAACGTGTAACTCGGTGAAAGACTCATCAAACCCGTTAATGGTCATGGACTTGCCCAAAGTTCAATGCACTCGAGGAACTGCTGATTTCCTATTCCTTGAGCAATGCACCCAAACTGGGATTTACTTGGCCAAATTTCAAAGGCAAGAAGTTTGATTTATTAGTTAATTATTCTGCAAGCGTATTAAAAAGACCTCTGCTAACCCCGCCATCTCTCGCATCCAACCTTGAGAAAGACCTTCACGCCAAAGCCGGTCGAGTCTCTCTTCGCACTCTCTTATTGGTATCGAGAGCCATAGATAGCAAGAAAAATTTAGACTATTTAAATTTAGAACTCAAGATTAAATTACGGAAAAGTTAAGATCATTGATAATAATATTTTAGGTTGTAATTTAGACACATCTCATAAATTACATAGTTTGTTTTCGAAGACCTTGCCAAAACCTCATAGTAGATTTAATAATTAATTTATCTAGAAGTTTAGATCTAGAAAATAAAAAAGAATTTTAAATCAGAGATTTGGTTTTAGATCTTCTTAAAACTAGAAACTCGTAACTTAAAAATATTAAAGAAAGTTTAGATTTTATTAAAATCAAAATTGCATATATTAGAAAAGATTTCTAAAGTAGACTTTTCCCAAATAACAAAGATTTTAGATTTTAATAAATCTAGAGAAAGAGTCGAAATAAAAAAGATTTTTATTAAAACAGAAGAATCTATTAAAGAATTAAGAAGTTTAATTCTTAGTTAATGAACGAGACTGATATAGTAGATAAAAATTATACTGACGCCTTAGAATTTTGCAGTAATTTTCACAGAGAACCTAAAGGTATAACAAAGTTAGATTCACCCAAGACTTCAGAATCAATTTTAATTAAGCAAAATAATTTCATTATTAGTTTGTTAATTTCTTTACATAAGAAAATTGATAATTTAGATAAAACTAAAATAGCAACTTCTTCAAATAGTATAGAAAACG
>CM042665.1:40447728-40459184 GCA_023638005.1 Forsythia suspensa
ATACTTTTATTTTATATTATTTTTGGGGAGTGGGGGTGGGGTGGAGGAAGGAGATGGGGTTTCAATAGTATAATCCACCTAATCCTATATGTAAATATATTATTAATATAATAATTATTCCTTTATTGCAAGAGGAAGTAGATGTGTTCACTACGGAAGTCATGCCTATTCATGTCATTGGAGCTCTTATGTCACTGTTAGTGTTTCTTGTGTCTATTCATGCTCTGCTATGTATATGGCAAGCATCAATTAATTTCATCAAGAATTTGGACAAGACTACCTGAAGTAAAATTGGAATAATAATTTAAATATGGACTTAAATTTCAATTCAATAAGTTTAAATGAAGATTTCATTGACTTTTAGCTTCTTTGACAATTAATTATGAATTTACCTTTAGATAATGAAGAAAATATGACACTAAAGAGGAGGATGAGTCATTTTGTGATTCCGACTATGACTTAAACGATGATGATGATTTGCTTTTGATCTGAACACTACAAAAGGTGTTGAATTTATATTAGGTAGAGAACATTGCGATATCATTGAGGAAGAAGGAGATTCAGAAAAATCATCTTATTTGCCTTCGGAATTTATATTAGGTACAGAGTAAAGCGACATCATTGAGAAAGAAGGAGGTCCATATAAATTGTCTTATTTTCCATTGGAGGAATTGATGAGCGACAATTATGAAGATAAAGTGAGGTACAAATTTCCAGAATTTCATGCTGAGACAAACATGTACAACCCGCAGTTGAAATTGGGAATGAAACTGAGGAACATTGAAGAATTCAAGCAAGTAGTTAGAAAATATGGTATTCTGAATAGAGCAGAGGTCATATTCCTAAGAAATGAGTCCAATAAAACTTTAGGTGTTTGCCAAAAAAAATGTGGCTTTAGAATTTATGCTTTGAAAGTTACTGGTAAAAACTCTATCCAAGTCAAGTCATTCAAGTCAAAACACACGTGTAGCAAGGATGTCAAGAACAGACATTGCACTTAAAAGTTTCTTGCAGAAGAATATAAACACATGTTTGCAATTTCACCAGATTTAGAAGTGAAACTTCTTCAAGAAAGGGTTTGAAAAAGATTATGGTCTGGAAATTAATAAAACCACGGAGATCATGTAGATATGCAAAAATATTGTTAGAATGAACAGATGAGCAACAGTTTGCCCTATTGAACTCTTATGTTGTGGAAATTCTAAGAACAAACGCATACGTGAAGATACAGTTTTAAATGAATATATATATATATATATATATATATATATATATATATATATATATATATATATATATATGCTTGATGCATGCAAGAATGGATTTCTAACAAGTTGGAGACATGTAATCAGCTTGGATGGATATTTTTGAATGGGAATTACGGTGGTCAACTCCTTTCTAATGTTGGGGTTGACAGCAATGACTGCATTTATCCCATTGCGCAATGGTTCACAAGGAGGAGAATTGAGAGTGGTTTTGACGTTGTTGTCAGAGGACTTGGTATTTGATAATTGTTTTGGATTGACCATCATCTCAGATAGGCAAAAGGGTCTTCAAAGTGTGGTTGCAGAGTAGTTTCCTTTAATAAAGCTTAGGTTCTATGTTAGGCATATGTATGCCAACTTTTTTAGAAGAGACTTTAAGGGAAATTTTCTAAAATATTTTATGTGGAATGCAGCTAGAGCAACTTATATGGCTGAATTTACAAAGTAAATGACAATAATTGGAAGAATTGATTAAAAAAAAAAGCTTTCAATTGGCTGAACGATAGACCAAAAACTGAGTGGAGTAACTCACACTCTACTACCTTCCCGAAATGTGACATGTTACTTAACAATTTATGTGAATGCTTTAATAAGATGATTTTGGCGGATAGAGAGCATTCAATTTTGAAAATGTTGTTAAGTATTCAATTGAAATTTTTGAAAAAAAATTCAACAAAAAAGAGACAGTTTAGACAATTACAAAGGTACCATATCCTAAAATTGCTAAGAAGCTAGAAAACTACCAGCAAGCATCCTTTCATTTCACTTCTCACTGAGGCTCACAGTATCAAGTATGTTCTTCAAATGATACTTTTGTTGTTGACATGGCAGAAAGAACATGTGCATGTAGGAAATGGCAGCTCTCAGGTATAACATGTGAACATATCATTACATGTATAGAGAAAATAGAGGTAAGCATGTTGATTTTGTAAATGATTGGTACACGTGGCCACGTATAGGAATACATATAAACATCTGATATTTTCAATAAATGGAAAAGACATGTGGCCTCAAACTTAACACAACCACTAAGATCACATCCACGATATATAGCAAAAAGAGGAGGAAAACAAAAAAAATAATGAGGAAACAACATGAGGAAGTGGCTGAATCTCAACCTACACTCTCAAGGAAATGAAGAGTGAAGATGAAGTGTTAATTTTGTGGTTTAAGTGGACATAACAAGAAGTACCATAATAATTTTTCGAGGTATTATATATTGTGGTTTATGTCTCCTTCAAAGTTTTTATTGTCCATTTATTTTTCTTATTGATATTTCATTGGTGGTTTATGTATTTTTTTCCCAATTTTCAGCAATATCATGAAGGCTCGTCTTCACAGCAGGCCTCTCCTTCACAAGCTTCGCATCAGGTTCGTCCTTTACAGTGTACACAACAAGTTTCCATTATAACATTACCATTATAATAATTTATGATTCTTAAATGCTTGAGTAATATAAAATAATTTGTCTTAGGATTTCATCACACACATTAGAGCAGGTCATCAACATCATCAATCTCAGCAGCATAACAGGCCACCACCAACAAAAGCACATCAACGCAAGGCGCTATCCCAAGGACCAAGGACGACAATTGAAATTGGAGGAATGCAAATATTTTTTTTGTTGTGAAAAAAAATAAGTTTAGTTGAAGAAATAGACATCAACAGTTGTCATGGGATAATCTTTTTTGTGGGATTGATGAACTACATCTCTTTGTTGGTAGTCATTTTGTGATGAACCACAGTGATGCCTTGTTTTATTACCAAACTGAAATGATTGTTGTTCTATTAAATGGTTTGTTAGTTGCACCTAGTCTTCCGTTAAATTTTTTTTTTTTTTTTAGATACAAATGT
Source organism: Forsythia suspensa (assembly GCA_023638005.1). Lineage (NCBI taxonomy): Eukaryota > Viridiplantae > Streptophyta > Magnoliopsida > Lamiales > Oleaceae > Forsythia > Forsythia suspensa. The sequence continues at coordinate 40,450,848 of CM042665.1, forward strand.
TGGTGGTGATATAATTGTGAGCATTGAGGAAAATTTATAGCTTTAATTCACTTTCAATTGACTGTGTAGAAGACGGGGTCATACTTGTAATACACTAGCTTTAATTCACTGTCAATTTCCATTTATACTCTTTTTCAACTTATGATTGGTTTTAGCACATAAAACAACAAAAGTGCTGTGTAAAATTTTATCATGCTCCAAAGCATTCATAGCCATTACAGTCACATTTTATCAAAGCCAAAATACGAAGAAAAAAATTGAACTACAATTTCAAAGTTAGTTTATGTATGGATGAGATACAAATTTATGACTTCATATATGATTTTGATACAAAGATGAGTACATGTATGATTTTGAAATAGGGAGTAAAGTTCATGTATGATTTCGAATCCAATTGTCCCTCGACACATTTAACAAACAATTGCACTTAATCATATTTGAAGAAAAGATTGTTTTCAATTTGATTAGATATTTAAATAGTCTTTGATAAACAACATCACTTGAATGATTGGACCAATTATCTCATATTTTGACATAAAGGAGCGATTCATAGAGGCTATTTTTAAGGGTTATATTCTCGCTTCAGTCAATCAGAAATACAAAACAAGAAAAATTGTCTTAGGGGAGCACCCTCAAAAGTGAGTCTCCTCCTCTCTTCAAGCACCAAACTATTAGGAAGATGGTCCCAAGCGCAGAAGGTATCAATATCTTATAGTATTGTGTTCATGTTAATAAACTCTCCTTGAAAAAACAATATTTTTCAAGATAAGAAAATGAAATATATAAATTTGACCTCTCATTACAACCTTAAATTTAGATATACATTTCTAATAATAAATACAAGTGAAACTTATGTAATCGATATCCTTTTATTTACCAGGGCTCTTGTCGAATTGTCTTTTTGTTCAACTTTGCTGGAGATTTTTATATTTGAAAAACTTGCATAAAACGTAAAAATTTAAAAATAAAACACTACGAGTTTATATTTCGATTTATTTCCTTTCAATATTAATAAAGAGTCATTGTGATAAATTTGATAAAGAAAAACCATAAAATAATATAGAATTATGCAACATATTTGAAGAGTCAATTTTTAAGATTGGACACCACAAGTTAGTTAAATCAATACCATGTTGCTCCATTCAAACATTCTTATGTAACAACAAAAATTTCCTTATACATAGTTTTCTTATTGTACCTCTTATCAAGCTCCTATCAAGTTTATACTTTATTAAACGTATTCGACACTATTAATAAAGAAAGGAAAATTAAAATATATTCAATATACTATTCAATTCTTTTAATTATTGTGCACCTTAATTATCATACTTTCTTGAGCACTGGCATGTGCTTAGAAAATAAGAAGTAAACAAAATAGTAGTTGGTCAACTGCAGAATTTGTTTACCGTTAAAAGTCTACAAATTTTTTTTTTAACTCAACGTTACATGAGAAATTTGAAATTCGTGGGGTCCAAGAGTTTCATTTTTTTTATATTTTTTTTCTTTACCACAATGTTGTGTTTTGATGATATAAATAATGACAGTTGTTATATGTTATTTAGCTATGGTGGCACGTCTTGGCACGCTCGCCTCACCGATTGGCCCACCGCGTTGGTCTCGTGAGCACGCTTCTGACAGATAGACTGTAATAACCCAACTGTCATCAGATTAGCCAGGCAGGTAATCCATGGAATGACAGTTACCACCAGTTATCGGAAAGACGAAACATCTCTCACCAATTGGAAAGATAAAACATCTCTCATTAACTCCTAATAATGAAGAAGATGAAAGGACACCCGTTATCACATGAAGGAGATGAAGGGACATCCATCATCAATAACTGCAGACCGTCCCTATAAATAGAGGCCAACCCCCTAGGTAAAAACAGAAGACACAATTCTCATACACTCCATATTGTTATCCTGCACATATGTTTTAATCATATCTTGATTATCACACCGGAGTGGCCACGGGGAAAAAAGCCCCGCCACCTTTGCAAGTGTCCACCACTGTCGCACTGCGTTTCGAAGGAGGAGAAAAATATTTATCATCATTTAGCATCGTCTATGGGAACCACATATAATAAGTCATGGCTCGAACCGTAAGAACTACGAATGTACTGGCTCCACCAATTTCATCGGGGATGTAGGCACTCGAGTCTAATCGCCCAGCTAATCATCCACGAAAAAGAATTTGCCTCACCGCTCAACTTCCAAAGACCGCAAGCTCAGGTGGCGGCCTTAACGGCTCTCTCGAAAAGATTAATACTCTACTCTAGGATCGGACGCTGCAGTTTCTCGCCTACCACAGGTCCTAACCTTCCACGGTAGGATCTTTACCACCAGGGCTCCGCCCGTGGTCCTAGCTCTCCACCGATAGGGCCCTCACCGCCAGGGACTCCTCCCCAGACTCCTAACTTTCCAGCAATAGAAACACCGCTAACGGCAGCTCCATCGTTGGCTCCAGTTTCTTTGGCTCCACTTTCCGCACTCCACTTCCATTCATTGACATCTGGTCCAAATCCATATTAGGGACAACCGTCATGGATGCCCACACCTACGCTGTTTGAGACACCAGTGTTAAGCCTAAAACAGCGATTAGAAGAAATGATGGGTCACAAAATAGCTGAGGCTATGTCTAACAAAAGTAGTAGGCAACAATCTATAGTGTTGGAAGAAGATCATTTTTCCCTAGAAGTGATGGCAATCCCCTTGCCACGAGACTTCAAACAGCTAAAGATGGAGAAGTACGACGGATCCTCTGATCTTATCGATCACCTCAGGGCTTTTGTTGACTTGATGAGGTTGCAAGCTACCCCTGATGCGATTATATGCAAAGCTTTTTCACCAACACTTAGGCGGGAGGCCAGGGATTGGGTAGCCACCATTCTCCCAAAATCGATCCGTACATTTGACGATTTTTCCAAGAGTTTTGCTGCACACTTTGCCAGCAGCAAACGTGTTAAGAAAACTACTATCAGATGCAATTGACACAGGACATGGACGAATTGCTGAAAGATTTTATTGCCCGGTTTAATAGAGCCACATTGAGAATCAAAGATTTGCAGATGTCTCAGTCAGAATCATTGCTATGATGAGTAGAACTCAAAGTCGTCCTTTCAAAATTCAAAATGTCACTCTCCAAAAACCCGCCGGATACTATGCATGAGTTACTCAAGAGAGGGGATAAGTATATGGACGCTAAAGAAGCATATCTCATTACCAAAAGTATGAAAGATCGAAATGAACATGAGTCTAACAAAAGGAATTCTCGGGACGAGCCCGAACCTCAAAATAATAAAGGCAAGCTCACCCAAGACGGGACGAGGTGACCTCGCCCAAGCCAAGGTGAGCTCACCCAAGGCGGGCGAGGTCAGCTCACCCAACCCAAGGTGAGCCAACCAGGCGAGCTAGTCAAGCTAAGGTTTTAAAAAAAAAAATTAGGTGAGTTCACCCAACCCAAGTGAGCTCATCAAAGTTCAAAAAATAAATAAAAAAATAAAATTTAGGCGAGCTCACCCAAGACGGCGAGGTGAGCTCACCCAACCCAAGGCGAGCCAACCATGTGAGCTAGTCAAGCCAAGGTTTTAAAAAAATTAGGCGAGCTCACCCGAGGTGGGCAAGGTGAGCTCACCCAATCCAAGGCGAGCTCATCCAAGTTCAAAAAAAACAAAAAAAAAAATTTAGGCGAGCTCACCCAAGGCGGGCAAGGTGAGCTTACCCAACCCAAGGCGAGCTCATCCAAGTTAAAAAGAAAAAAAAAAAAAAAATTAAGCGAGCTTACTCAAGGCGGGCGAGGTGAGCTCACCCAATCCGAGTAAGGTGCGGTGGCGAGTGGCGAGCTCGCCCAAATGCAAGGTAAAAAAAAATATATATTTAGGTGAGCTCACCCAAGGCGGGTGAGGTGAGCTCGCCCATCCCAAGGCGAGCTTACCCAAGGTTAAAAAAAAATTAGAAAGGAGAAGGTGTGATAAATTATTTCTATTTTCTCATTGACAGTAGTCTCTGAAAGGTAGATGGGCTTACAAGGCCAGAAATAATGATGTCTATCATCGTCTCGCAAAGCCGGTTCACTCTTGTCTCAAAACAAGACCGTAAATAATGATAGCTGCCATTTGTCTCTAAAAACAAGGCAAAAAATAATAACTGGCTGGCTACTCGTGTTGGAAAACAAGGCCGGTACTCATCGTCGAAAAACAATGTCAACTGCCACTATTTAAAAATTAAGGCGATAGCCTCTATTTAAAAAACAAGGCGATGAGCCCATGTTTAAAAATCAAGGCGATGAACCTGTCCAAAAAACAAGGCGATGAGCCTCTGTCAGAAAAACAAGGCGATAAGCATATGTTTAAAAATCAAGGCAATGAGCATCTGATTAAAATTCAAGGCGATGAGCCTCTGTCCGAAAACAAGGCGATGAGCCTCTGTCGAAAAAAAAAAAGGGCGATGAGCCTATGTTTAAAAATCAAGGCAATGAGCTTTTGTCTGAAAAAGTTAAAGAAGAGCAGCTGCAATAGATTATTTCTACTTCCCATTGACAATAGTCTATGAAAAGTAGTCTATGGGAAGTAGATGGGCTTATGAGGATATAAATAATGACAGTTGCTATATGTTATTTAGCTATGGTGGCACTTCTTGGCACGTCCGCCTCAACGATTCACCCGCCTCACCGGTTTGCCCACCTCGTTGGTCTCATGAGCACGCTTCTGACAGATAGACTGCAATAACCCAACTGTCATCAGATTATCCAGGCAGGCGACCCATAGAATGACAGTTACCACCAGTTATCGGGAAGACAAAACATCTCTCATCAATAGAAAAGATGAAACATCTCTCGTTAACTCCTAATAATGAGGGTTGAAAGGACACACGTTATCAAATGAAGGAGATGAAGGGACACTCATCATCAATAATTGCAGGCCATCCCTATAAATAGAGGCCAAACCCCAGGTAAAAATAGAAGACACAATTGGCCACAGGGGAAAAAAGTCCCACCACCTTTTGCATGTCTCCACCATTTGTCATGCAATTGGTGTTCTAAGAGAAGAAAAATATTTATCATCATGTTTAATCCAGCATAAGTTTCAAACACAATATTCTTTTCTTTAAAAAAATATCAAATTTTATGTTGTTTTTTAGATTAAGAAGATTTTTTTGTACTTTTTATGTTATAGAAATAGCACGGTCCTACGTGATAGCAAAAGAATTTATTTTAGATGGCATTTCGTAAAGAGTCGATCGGTTAATGAGATAAAACATATTTTATGTCGAATTGAAACTTATTTAGAGATGAGTCTATTGAAAATTCATAAATTTTGGAGAAGAATACAGGGAATAATAGCCTAAAATATTCTAATTTTGGACAATGACGTCCATGTGATGCACAATAAATTTGAAATATTATAGATAGTAGAACATAATTAATTTCAATTTTGATTACTTGAGTTTCATTAACATCTTAACTTGATCGGTCATTTTCAATTTACAAACTTATACTCACTCACGTTAATTAGAGACAGCTTGAAGTAATTCGGGAGTCTTAGGCAAACAATTTAAGGGGTCTTTGTAAAAAAAAAAAAAAAATATATATATATATATATATATATATATATATATATATATATAGCAAATGATCGCCAACAAAATTATGTTGATGATTGTTTGGTAGCATTATTGTAAGTTTTCTTATAGAAATTAATATTTGTCAATGACTTTGGGTGAAATTACCAATATTGATTTCATCGATTAGCACCGATGTACATCGGTCAATGATTACCAACAACAATGTCATTAATGATGTTGTTGTCGATAGAGAAGTTGTTGTCATCGTCAACAAAATATCTCATGGTAATGTAAATATTTCTATCTTTCGTAGATGTCACGTAAGACTAAAGGTAGATTTGGCACGCCGAGTTAGAGGTTTGTCGGACGATCCATTCATATGTTTACATGTCGTGAAGCACCACTTCGCTTTTGATACCTTAGCCTCTTGTGGGTCAAGTGTATTAGGTAGCTTTATCTCGAAGAAAATAGACGAATACTATTTTGAAAATAATTGGAGACATGAGAAATAGAGCATATATAGCCTCGTTCTAGCCTCGAGATCTAGACAAGGTCAAGCATAGTGCGGATTCGATAGGCCCACTTTAATTTTAATGTACTTTATATTTCCATGTTGTTGTGAAAATAATTGCAAATGCACAATATCGTTAACAAGTAATAAAGTGAACCTAATAAGTTCGGATTATCGTTCTCACGAAGACTATTTAATTTAGATACTAGCTCAATTAATTCTAATCATAATATATTGAAAACAATTTGAAATACGTTTATTTGAATCTATACTTATTGATTTTTATTCAATTTTGGTCCACGATTGATGGAGGATTACTTTATTTGCCGTTGTTGTTGGGGAACTATCGCGAGGTGCTAACGGAGTAGCATGTACTTCCTATTGAACAATGCTCTTATTAAATCTTCAAATAAAATAAAAACAAAATTATAATTAATATAAGGCAAAACTGAACAATCGCCTAACTCCCATTTGGCAAAACAAGCAATAAGGCATATTTTGGAAATTGGATGAACAAACAAGTTGCAAATGGCCATCACCTAAAGTCGGTTCAAGATTGAGCAAGCTTAATTGATTTAAGATTTAACATTTCAGAAGTGGCAAAGTCATGTGCATTAATTGATAGCAATGCTTTAATTGATTTATTTAACATTCCAAAAAGTAAGTGCATTAATTCATTAATTGATTTCAAATTGAAGTTTCAATGTTCATCAAGTGGCCAAGTCCTTTAATTGATTTCAAATTACCGTCCATAGAAAAAATTCACATTTCACCATTTAAAATTTCACATTACACCATCAATAGCCCCAACTAAATGCTCACCACTAATCAATAAGACGGTAATTTGAAATCATTTACTTAATACATTTTCCTAATCTACTCTATAAATTATTGTAATTAAAGCAATCCCTTGTGGGTTGGGAAGACTTTCTCACTAAATATCATTGTGCTTAAAATTTTCCAAATTCAAAAAGTATCGTTTAAATTTCTAAACTACAAACATCGATTATCGAGAGATTAAAGTGGAAAGAAACTTTAAATAGCATTCGATATAAAGGAAATAATCAAAGAAAGCAACAAAACCTTTAAAGTTAAAACCCATTCACCCTTCTACTTCCCCGGGGGCGGAGGGGATCGGCGGGATGTTAATCGCAGAGGTAGGTTGCTTCAAATGATTCACTTTTGCAATTTGAGAATATGATTTATGATTTCGGTAAATATGAGGAATAAAGAAACACACTTTAGCTACCAGCCACCGAGAAAGACAAGGAGAAGAAGGAAAAATAAAAATGAATCTCTTGTAGGCGTAAGGTTAGATATTGAAATGAGGATAGATGGATGAATTGATTATAATATATTAATAAACAAAAAGAATCGATCCATTATAGTGTGGTGGTTAAGAAAAAGATGACATATGCCACCCGGTTCGAGCCTCAAGATCTCATTGTGTTATATTTGTTTTTAAATTTTAAGTTTATGATTTATTAAAAAAACACTACAACAATGGGCCTGACCCCCCAAGTGACTTCTTTCCCTCCTATTACCCGGTATCCCGGGTTAGCTAAAACGAGGTGGGGAGGGCGGATAAATTGTCATCCCTACTTCCAAGAGTTCCATATTAGTCTCCAAACCTCCTTAGTCATGTGAATTTGATCCTTCTCAAGTTTTAGAAGTGTAAAAATCCTTCAAACTTTTGTAAGTTAAAATCTACTCCTAAAACTTGTGACAAATTAGTCCTCAAACTTTTAATTGTTCTTATCACCTCATTCCATCTTCAAACGCCGATCAACCCTATGTAGTCAATTCTCTTTTTCTTCATTTACCTCTATTTTGGGTTTTACTTACAATGGCAATATTTATATTTAAGTAAAATCTACCAAATGACAATTATATATCAAGTTTATAAGATAGGATAAACATGTAAAACACACTTATCACATGTCAAACAAAAACATATTTGCTTACATGTCAAATCCATTTTGGAATTTTTGAAAATTGGGAAATAGATGAATCGATATTGAAATGAAAATTTGTTTTGGACCAAATGCTTAAAAATGTCGGAAAATGACCTAAACCTCCTATTCATTTGACTATAAAATACCCATTTTACATTCATTTGAAAGTAACAAAATAACACATGAGTGCCGACCACCCACCCCTTAATTTATCCCGACAATCTAACGGTGCTCTGGGGGTTAATATTACGGGATAATGATATGGATCATTCATATTTGCTTCAAAGTCTATCTAAATTTTGACCTCCAA
>CM042665.1:40459284-40477466 GCA_023638005.1 Forsythia suspensa
TGTAGCTTTTCTTGTTTTGCGCTTTGGTCCTTTTAATCTCCACATCCTTCTTTTGGTCCTTCAACTTTAGGTCTTTGTCATTTTAGTCCTCAAACTTTCTGTAATCTCTATATTTGATCCTTCAAGATTTCAATTGAGTACAATTGAGTCTCCATACTTCGAAATATCTTCCAATTTATCGCTTTTCATCAATTCTTCTCCATTTGCTATTAAACATGTCCAAAACTGAAATATAAAGAATAACACAATAAATTAAGAAGAACATCTATAAAATGACGTGATAAAAGCTTAGTTTAAAGGTTCAAACAAGTGCATAAAATGCACTTATCAAACATGGCTGAAGAACTCTAATTGAGACATGGGATGGTCCATATCCTTCTCGTGAAAGAACGCATCACATTAATCACAATTAGTTAAACCGTAAATGAAAATACAAATTTGAATACAAATCAAAAGAGAAAAAATATACCTATCTTTTCTTGGTAGTCACAAAGGAGATTGAACTGGCAATACACTTCTTCATTTAACCATCCCATCCTTGTGCAAGGCAGTTCTCTTTGGCAATCTTGGTTTTCTTTTTCTACTTCTCAGTATCCCAATATTTACAAGACTATCCCAAAAAATAGTTTAGCACCAAATGTGCAGAATCCTTAGCGATTTATTGTAATAATCTATAGCATGCTTCTATAGAGTATAAATGTAGTGAAACTTACTTGAAAATCCATTATCGAGAGGTTGAATCACTTGCCTTCTGTTTTGTTTATAGCTTAACACTCATCTTTGGTCCAAAACTCAATTAAAAATGGAAAGAGTTTATTGTCCACAATCTAAATGCCTAGTTTTGTGAGTTTTCTTGCCAAAACTATGATAAAAAAAACCCTTTTTTTATTATGGTTTTCAATCAAATCCAAATTCCACCATTTTAGTCATGTTGAGGAAGTTATATGGAGTTGAGGAAGATTAAGGGAAGTTACAGGTTTGAATTTCAACTTCAAACCATTCCATCTAATTCATTCTTGCGGGTCGGGTCAGTCTACATGGGTGACCCACGACCCATTTTTCAACATATCCCACTCGCACATGATGCGTGTAACCCAAACCATACGTGACAACTAATATGATACGTTAGATCTTTATCAAGATCCATCTCACAATCTTCATACAGGCAAATAGATCATGCGATCAACGAATATATTTTGGAGCTTACAAACCTCAGGATCTCACACAATGAGGAAGCAGAGATCCATTCACTCATATATCCCATATTGGTTGTAAAAGCACAGTGCTACAATATTTTTTCCCATTTTAGGGTGTATGTCATATTCTATAAATTAAAACACACCGTATAGATCTTAGTTCAAGTATCCTCAATACCTAACTTGAATTATCCTTATATTCACTTCTCAAAGTAAACTCAATCGAGAACTCGATCCGCTACAAAACGTATATAATGGATAGTGTAATCCATTTCAATTACTTATAGTAATCTCATCTCGGTGACCTTTATATGATCACTTCGCCTCATCCCAAAGATAACCAAAAATTGTCTAAAGTGATTGCTCGTGTGAGTAAGCTAATCTCTACTTATTTGACATACTTTCACGTAGCGTATAAATCAACCATCTATTAATCACAACAATAGATTACACATGATGTATGAACTCAAAGCATTGCTCATTAATGGACATTCAAGAGTTTACAAAATACATAACTAAGTTCTATTCAATCCTAGAGATTTAACACGAGTCACAAAGATATCACTAGGTATCAGTTTAGTAAATAGATCAGCTACCATATTATGCGTAGAAATGTACTGAAAAGTCACCTATTTCTTTGCTACGATGTCTCTTACAAAATTATATTTTGTTTCAATTTGTTTGGTACTCCTGTGATATTTGGGATCATTCGTATGTGCAATAACAGCCTGACTATTACAATAAATCAACGTGGGTACCATATCACCACTAAGGACTCTTAGATCTTGAAAGAATATTTTTAATCAAAAGCTTCAGATCTTGATGAAACATAAGCCACAAAATCTGCCTCTATTGTAGACAAGGAAATGTATGTCCGTTTCTTGCTACTCTAATAGATGGCACTATTATTAAGAAAGAATGTATATCCAGAAGTTGACTTGTACTCATCTAGGTCTCCACCCCTTGTCAAGATGTGTGAATTCCTTTAAGTACAAATAATTTCCTTGATAATATAAGGAATAATCAGCAGTGCCCTTCAGGTATCTCAATATCCACTTGACCACTTTCTAGTGTCCTCTTCCAGAACAATACCAAATGTTAGGAAAAGTAAACATCATAGCCTACATCAAACTCCCAATCGCACTGGAGTATGGTACGTTGGACATTATTTTCTTTTCCTTCAAGAGTTTTAGGGCACATGCGTGAACTTAGAGTTTCGCCTTTAGATATAAGAGTATCAATTCGGTTGTAATTCTCTATTTGGAAACGTTCAAGAACCTTCCATATATATGACTCTTGTGACAAATAAAGTAGTATATCAGAACGATCTCTATGGATTTTAACACCAAGTATGTAATCTACTTCACCCATGTCCTTCATTTAAAAATTTGAAGACAACCATTTTTTAATGTCTCAACATACTCCATATCATTCCCTACTAATAAGATATGATCTATGTCAAGAGATAGAATTACAAATCTTCCATTGGACATTTTCACATAAATACAATGATCTTCATCCAGCATAACAAAGTTGTATGAGATTACAACCTTGTCAAATCTTAAGTACCACTGTCTCGAAGACTATTTTAGGTCATATATTGATCTTTCTAAGTTACAAACATTATTCTCTTGGCCTTTTTTTGACAAAACTACTAGTTGTTGCATGTAGATTTCTTCATTCAATTCTCCATTGAGAAAAGCAATCTTTACATCTATTTGATGTAACTCTAAATATAAACGCGCCACTATGGATAAGAGTAGGCAAATAGAAGTAAATCTCATTACTGGTGGAAACGTTTCTTCGTATTCTATACCATCGTGTTGGGTATAACCTTTTGCCACCAAGCAAACCTTATACCTCTCTATAGACCCATCAACCTTTCACTTTATCTTGAGAACCCATTTGTTCCCAATAGGTTTTCAACTAGACGGAAGATCAACCAAGTCCTAGACTTGATTGGATTTCATAGACTCATATCCTCTCTTCCATTGTTTTTTTTCACTTTTCCTTTGCAAGGCCTGATAGAGCTTCGTGAACAAATTTAAGCTTCTAGAGATACCAGAAAAGCTAGCCCTTGAATTTTAAAATGATTTTTAGGCATACTTTTTCTAGTACTCTTACGAAGTGGAAGCTCTGTCATGACCCTATCACTTGGAGACAAATTGCTTCTACTTGGATCAGAAGATAAAAGTACCTCTTCTTGCACCTCAACCCATTCATTAAAGACAAATCTATCTTTTAATTCAAATAAATGTTCTCCCTTTTAATTTTCCCCTGCTAGGAAAATCGTTCTCAAAAAATGTCACATTGAGCAACTCTATCTCAATTATAGTCCCATCTTGATTTTCACCTATAAACATATATCCTTTGGATTGGTCTGAGTATCTTATAAAGATACACTTCTTGCCTCTTGAATCTAACTTTTCAAATTTGCTAGAGGAATGATGGATGTATCCAGCTGATCCCCAGGGTCTAAGATAACTTAAATAAGATGTTCTACGTGTCAAAAGTTGATATGGTATTATAGGTACCAATTTTGAAGGAACTATATTAAGGATGTAAGTCACAGTCAACAAAGCATCTGATGCGACCTGCGTAGAATTGACTCCCGGAACCCACAAAAAGGATTGATCTGAACCCCAATAAAGCTAAAATCTGGTCGCAAGAACTTGACTCGATGATTACTTGAATCAAAGAATCAAAGTTATGAACACCACAAAGGTTTGCCAAATCTTTGAGTTTTAGGTTAGTTCAATTAAGAACACCAAAGAAAAGTGAATCCTCACTTTAATTAATCTCTCAAAATCAAAAGTTCAAAGTTGTTTACAATGAAAAGTACTTAAATAGTAAATTTAATTAAAACCTATTCTAATTCGAAAATATAACAAAAACTAATTTAAAATAGAGTTCTAAACGAAAAGAAAAAAAAATACAAAAAATTCAATTTTTTCCCGAAATAAGCCTGGGCAATCGCTCGTGCTTACAAAAAAATATTCTACTATTTAAAAAGTGCTTTGCGTGATCACCCATGCCATTTTTTTTTGCTCTTGTGCTTTTGACCTCCAAAATTTGTTTTGTGCTTATTTTGGTCTCTCGACCTTCCTATAGCCTTCCATATGCCTTCAATATGGTCCTTAGTTTGAGTCAAATGTACCAAAGGTCCATGGATCGCATTAGCCCCTCTTTCCTCAAAATGATTCGACCTTGAATCATCACCAGCATCAAAGGGATAAAGATCACCTTCCATCTTCATATGCAACCAAACCCAATTACCGGACTCAAAGACAATCTACGAACTTTATTAGCTTTAATTGATGTCTTTGAAGCTCATTCGTCTCATCCGGATTGCTTATATAGGTTGGTCATTTTGGAAGAACAGCTCCGATTACAAAGTGAAGTTGATGTGCAATGTCTTGAACAGGTGATAACCTACTAGACACCTCATCTGAAGATACATCATCCAATTCATGCGAAGAAAGAAATAGCCAAATTGGAGAGGGATTGGTTAGTTTTTTGTTGTACAAGGTGGGATTCTTTGTGTACTAGCAAAAGCATTTGTTGATTTTTTTGCCACTTCGTTGTGATTTCTTGTATATCTAAATCCTCTACTTTAATTTGGACATGAAGAGCATGCCTTGCAAATAGGTTTCACCGCTCTGGCGAGTACTCTACACCATCATCCTCTAACTCGGGCATCTCATCACTATCACTATCATCCTCGGCTCCACTTCTCCATTTTCACGCAAAATCATTTCTCTTTTGTTTGGGCATTGTGATGCAATGTGCCTTGAACCTAAATATTTAAAACATTTGATATCTCTATTCTTAGAAGGTTGAAAATCGACTTGAGTTTATTGTTGCTAGTGACATCTTCTTTTCCTTGGGTGGTTCGGTTTCCCTTTTGAAACAATCCTATTATTCACATCATTAGTATCCCACTTTGGTTTCCATGAGGGTTAGACCCCGAAGAAAACCTAACTGTCCATTTTCTTTTCAATTGCCTATTGCCTCTCTACCTTCATAACCATGTGCACCATGTCTTCCAACTCCATATAATGCTTTGTAATTCATCTATATTAGCTATATCCTATTTAAACCATTTACAAATCATTAAAGTAGCATCTCCATTCTCCTCGACATTAGCCCTAATCATAGCCATCTCCATCTCCTTATGGTAATCCTCTACACTATTTGAACTTTGAGTAAGGCTCTGCAATTTTTGATAGAGGTCCCTATATTAATGACTATGTACAAATCTCATTCTCACGAGAGCCTTTAAATCACTCCAAGTTTCTACAGGCCTCTCGTGATTTCTCCTCCTATTTGTCACCAATTGATCCCTCCACATATAGCATAGTCAGTGAACTCAATTACTGCTAATTTCACATTCTTTTCTTCTGAATTGATATGACAATCAAATATTAATTCCATCCGCATTTCTCATTCTAAATAGGTTTCAGGGTCATTCTTACCTTGGAAGGAAGGTATTTTCATTTTAATATTCTCAAGGTTTCTATCTACCCCACCTTGACCTCTATAATCTCTCCATCGAGGTGACCTTTCACGCCTATCTCCTCTATGCCTCATTCTATCCATCTCAACCCTATAATTATAATGATCGTTATCCTCAAATTCAACCATAGGATTATGATTACGCCTATCATGTCTCTTAATATTAGGGATCCCGTGTTTTTTCCCCCTAGTAAGGTTGTAATCACCGTATCATGCCTATTCGTCCTACCCATCATCTCTTTAATACTATTCCCCATCTCATCAAACACCATGTTCATCCGCTCAAATTGTTGTTACATGGCATTTAACAAAAAGAATTGGTTGTTCTCTTCTCTAGGTGTTGATTCTTCATTATTAGACATTTTGGGATAAAAATTAAGAATTAGGATTGAAAGAAAATTTAACATCACGTGTTTACACTCGTGTTTCACTCTATATGGCTTTTTCCCAATAATAAACTCACAACTCTTGCCTTTTACCTCTCTTTGTGTTTCTTACCAAGTTCTCTAAGGAACTAACTAAACTCAATCAAGAATTCGGCCTTCACAACGTTCAAGAACAAGAATAAGAAAATAGAAGACAACAAAAACGATCAAGAAGAAAACATAAAAGAATAAGATTTAAGCACTGGATGATAATATGACACAAGAAACAAAAAAGAATGCGTTTATTAACTTTTCTTGAATTATCTTGAATTTTCATTTTTTTATATGATTCAAGATGAATCTGATGAAAAAGAAAAAGAAAAAGATAGAACCTGATTTTAGAGGCAAAGCTCTGATACCATCGATGTGAACCCGCGAATAATTGAATTCGGAACCCACAAAAAGATTTTTAGAACCTCAAGAAAGCTAAAATTTAGTCGCAAGAACTTGACCCGATGATTACTTGAATGAAAGAACCAAAGTTATGAACGCCACAAAGGTTTGTAAAATCTTTGATGAGTTTTAGATTAGTTCAATTAAGAACACGAAAGAAAAAGTGAATCCTCACCGTAATTAATCTCTCAAAATCAAAAGCTCAAAGTTGTTTACAATGAAAAGTACTTAAATAGTAAAATTAATTAAAACCTATTCTTCAAAAATGTAACTAAAAACTAATCTAAAATAGAGTTCTAAACGAAAAAGGAAACAAAATACGAAAAATCTGATTTTTCTCCGAAATAAGCCTAGGCGATCACAAAAAAACATTCTGCTATTTAAATAGTGCATTGGGCGATCGCCCAGGCCATTTTTTTGGCTCACGTGCTCTTGACATCCAAACTTTGTTTTGTGCTTATTTTGGTCCTCTGACCTTTCAATAGCCTTCCATATACCTTCAATATGGTCATTAGTTTGAGTCAAATGTACCAAAGGTCCATGGATCGCATCAACATCTCCCCAAAAGGAAATGAAGTTAGTACGTGCAAGATAGATCTCACCATTTCTAGCAATGTCCTATTCCTCCTCTCAACAACACCATTTTGTATTGGTGTATTGGAAATAGCTAACTACCTAATAATTTCTTTATCATTACATAGTTTTTGAACTCATCGGATAGATATTCATGCATCCGGTCAGTTCTTAAGGCTTTTACCTTTTTATCTATTTGATTTTCTACCACATTTAAATATCGTCTAAAGCATTCTAATGCCTCCGATTTATGAGAAATCAAATAGACATAACCCTACTGCATGAAATTATCTATAAAAGTAATGAAATAAGAGGCTCCATGTCTTGCACTCACATTCACAAGACAACATATATCTGAATGGACTAACTGCAATGGAAGTTCGCTCTCAAAGCCTAATGAATGGTTTTCGTATTGTTTTTCCACTTACACAATGCTCACAAGTAGACAACAAAACCTTACAGATTGAACCCAGTAAGCCATCTTTATCCAACCTATTCATTCTCTCTTTCCCAATATACCTTAATCTAGCATGGCATACACATGTATCAACATTTACATCTTTAGAAGAAGAAGATACATTCATAGAAAAATATCAATCTACATAGTAATTATAGTGTTTGGTTCACAATCTAACACTAGAAAACTATTAGAAAAATATCCAGATCCGTAATATACATTGCCATAGTTAATACAAACAGAAGTATCACTAACACGAACAGAATACCACTAAAGTTCAACTGAAACCAAATCTTAAAAGAACAACAATTGAAATTAAGTTCCGTCGTATCCCTGGTACAAACATGACATCATGAAGGAGAATAGTATGGCCACCACACAAATATAACTTGCATGAACTGGTTCTTTTTACCTCCATTCTATCATTGTTGCCGACATATATCTATTTTGTACCAGGTTGAAAATCGAAAAAACTCCACAAATGCTTCTCAATCCTTGGTTATATGGTATGTCTCTCTTGAGTTTACAATCCACATAGGATAAGATTCGAAGACGTAAAACAATGCTACAAACATAAACAACACTAAAAGAAGCATTAACAAAACTATCTTCTTTGGCTTAGGACAATTTCGAGCAAAGTGACCCAAGATTGTGATTGTTGTAACATTTCAGCTTACTCTTGTCTTTCTTCTTACCAAACCTTTTTTCCTTTTTGTTGTGATTTGGTTTGTTCTTTTTAGGTCCCTATCCAGTCTCTTTTCCTTTTCCTTTCCTTTCCTTTTCCTGCATTTGTTCCAGTTCCTCTAACTCTTGAAGCCCGAAGCTTTGCCAGAACTAGACTCAGCTATAAAAGTACGTCCTAGAGATTTTGCTGTACCAAGCTGCTCATCTTCTAGTTCAACATGGTGGACAACATCAACAAAAGTTTTGATGCTATCATTATGAGTCAGATTGACTTTCAGATGTTTCCAGTTATCAAGAAGATAGCGGATCAAAGCTTGAACTTGTTGCTCATTAGAGAATATATGACCAACTGACTTAAGCTCCCTGGTCATGTTAGACATAATCTTTACATGTTGTGTGATATTGTGATCATGAGACTTTTTATAAGTGTTAAACTTAATAGTCAATTGTTTGAGTCTAGTCATGCTAGTACCACAATATTTTTCTCTCGGATACACCCAAGTACTATGAGCAATTGGAAATTGCTCGTGAATGACATGTAGCGACCAAAAATTTTTTTGGTCGCTAAAATTTCAAGAAAATAAATTTTTAACTTTCAGTGATAAGCTACAAACTTCCTTGTACATTTCAAAATATTTTAGTCACGTTAATTTTTGCACGTGCTTGTCAGATATTTGATTTGGACGGTTATAAATTATTAAATATCACGAGACCTCTTTAAATTTTCTTGCACCGGATACATTTTTGTCGAGTTAAATTCTTGGATTTTTAGGCCAATAGTTCAATTTGAAACCGAGCAAAGATTTAAACATTTCATCGGCCTAAGTTTCGATCCATTTATTTACCTTAGCTTCGGTCCAATTTGTGCCATTTATTTCCCATCATTTTAACCCAAACCCGATCCATCTAAGCAATTGGAGTAGCATCACCAAACGGGTCCCTTGTCCCTACCAAAATTAGCCTCAAACAACCCCTAAAACCCAAAGTTTTAACCATCCATGATCTCCTATCACATCAGCCCATTACATAACCACGTCCCCCACATCTTCCACCATTTATTTTCGAGTTAATTACTTGCCATATACTCTTCAAAAATGCCCCAAACCTCCCCTAATATGCCAAAAAAAAAATGTCCAATGATCTTCCTTAAAACTGCCATTTATTTTTAGCACCTTTACCCTCTTTTTCAGCATTCAAATCTCCTATTTTCAGCCACTATGTTACTCCATAAATCAGCCAAGTAAAGTTCCAACAACAAGGTCTTTTGTTTTCTTCAGCCAAACAACCCATTCTCTATTGTCAACAAAACTAACCCTGCTGCATCAGAAAAACTGCCCACCTTGATCAGTTTTAATTAAAGCAACTTACCCTCATCATTTTGTTGAGATAAAACTCCCACACTCTCCTCATTTCCACCAAAAAAAAGATCCCAGTGGTTTTCTTTTTCTCTCAAGAAATTCGCACACCAAAGATGAGTCGTTGAACTCCCTCTTTTTTTTTTTGCTCCAAAATTTTCCTTCATTTCCTCACCAATTTCGTCCCTAGCAGTAGGCATTTAACCCTTTTTTGCTTCATGTTTTCCATCTTTTCAGTCCCCAAAATTCCAGCAACAAGGTCCCTTTCTCCTTCATCCATAAGTAAAAATTTCCAGCACAAAAGTCCACAATTTTCGACCCCAAAACAGCAAGAAGAAGACTCCTTTTTTCTTCCCTAGATTTCAGGATTTCCCCTCTTGTTCCCCTCCAATCTTTGACCTATATCAATTACTATTGTACACAATAATACGTAAATAAAGGAAAGGGAAGCATGAGGTTGTGTTTTTTAGAAGTGCATCAACTTTTTCACCGTTAACTTTAACCAAAATTCCTTTTGAGGCAGTTTCTTGTACTACCAAAATTTAGTTCCATGATTTTAAATAGTGAAAATATAATGTAAATTGATTGCCATGCTTAAGGTCAAAGTCAGAATGTTATGATTGTGATTGAAGGTGATCACTTTTAAGTTTCATGCGGTGCCGGTTACCTAATGTAGTTTTATATATGTTTTAAATGTTTTGGAATGTCACAAATTTAATTCCATATATATTCTCACATGTTAGTGTATATGTTTCTCTTGAGTGTTTTTTTATGAAATACTCACCTCAAAATGAACAAATTTTTAGATTGGAATGGTTGGCGGTGACACGATGGCGTAGACTAGGGAACATGAAGTTGACTTCTTTTATTTGAAATAAGTTTTGACGTCGAGATGATCGAGTCAATCATGATGTAAATACTATAATTAGATGTTGGATTTTCAGTATTTTATCATGTAATGTACATGGTTAACAAGATGTTGGTTTAATTGTCATTTAAATTTTTAAGATAGAAATTGAATTGTTTTACATTCTGAAATTTCAGCTTTTGGCCCCAACTTTGAAAAATCATAACCCTTTGTACGTTTGGAGTTTTTGAGTGAAATAATTAGCTATCGAAAGCCTTATATGTGGTCTAATGGAATTAATTGGAATCACTCAAAAATTCCATTCTACGAATTTATTATGAACGTTTTAGGGGGCTGCCTTAAGGCACCTGAGACAATTATTCAAGCAATGTTGACTAACGTTTTTACCTATCAAACGACGTATCTAAGGTCTGAAATTTTAACAAGGCCTAGTTTAAGGTCTCTAGTATCTACAATTCAAATTTTGTAATTTTTGGAATTCGTTTGGATGGTCATATAAATTGTGGTGACACCTATCACTATATAGGTAAAACTTTCAAAATTTAGAAGTAAAATTCTTTACCCTTGCACACTTGTTATCTTCCGCAATAGTTACAATTTTAAAATCATTCAAAGGAACGAGAAAAATATATTTGGAGTCGTCAAATATTATTTAAAGACTATTTTAGTGACCCTCCGAGTTGAGAAAATCCAGGACGTTACATGGGTTCATTCACCACCAGAACTCACCAAAATCCCGTGTAGTGGAATCTTTGTTTTTCCATGCTTGGTAAGTTTTGTAATCCCTTATCTGTTGAGCAGTCTAACCCACACTTGGGTCTTCCATCACATGGTTAATGTCCTCAAGGCAATCATGTTCCTCTAGCACATACCAAATTTCATGGCATCAAAGTGTTATAGTTATCGCCATTCATTTTGTCACCTTTATATAGGTCATCAATGATATTCTTAGATGTCATGGCCTGTCTAAGTTTTAGAGACAATCATATAAATATCCAATTATGCACACATGTCATTTTACACTTATGCAAATTAAATTCTATTATAATTTAAGATTAGGCATAGAGACGAAAGTTCACTAAGTTTCTAATCATTATCTATTATCTTGATGTTTCATTATCACAAAATCAATCTCACAACGCAAAACAATAAGTTCCGAGAATTACATAAATTATTCCAACCTTAGAACTTCCATGAAATAAATCAATTAAACATGTATAATATAAACAAGATATTTTGATAATTTGTAATAACATAAAACATATATTGATTAGAATAAAATGTCATATATATACATACAATTACATCCAACTCTTCTAAATATAATCACTAGGCATAGAAAGAGAATTTACAAAACGGATGAACAACTGATTAAGTCACTAATACAACTAATTTTGGCGTGGATAGTTGGATTAACTTAATACCCTAGTTTTCTTTCTTCTATTTTCTTTTTAGAATCCTGATCAAATTGTTGTAAGCAAGATTATGTGAATTGTCCAAAGTCTTAGTTGCAATATGGTTCCATTAATTCGGAAGAGTCCTAATTAGATGATACAATTTCTCTACCTCACCTATATATTGTCCCAAATGCAAAACTTCTAGGCACATTCCATCGAGATTCTTTATGTGTTGTACCAGGTTATGTTATGAATCTATTTCATAATTTTGATAAGCACGTAGCTTTTCAAGAGTATTCTTTAGCCTTCCTTCCAAGGATGCTAAAAGTGTGCGTAAATCTAGCCATATTTGATTAAGCACGAGAAGACAGAAACTGATCAAATGGATCACATAATCAAATCAAGACCCAAGAATGCACAATATTATACTATTTAAAATCGATTAATTTTGACACCAAAATCATAATTTTTTGACTTAAATCCAAATTATAATGAATATTATAGCAAAAATATTATAAAAATACTTTAAAAATAATATAGGAGTATCTCGAAAAACTCCCACTAGGAAACAAAACTCTCAACCATATATTACGGATTTGATGTAAAATTTTTAAAATTTTAATTCACTTAGAAAATATTTATTATGCATTTATAAATGATTTTTTTAAACATTAAATGCATAAAATAATATTTTCATAAGAAAAATTCATTTAAATCAACTAAAAACAACTATAGGAATATTATAGGGATCATTTTGTAATTTTCAAAATTACATAAAGGTTACACACGCCCTCACATGTCAAAAACAAAATTCTATTTTATTAAAAAAAAATTTGCTTGACGATGCCCACTCTCACCTTGCGGGCGTGCACAACACGCGCCACTTTCTAGGCTATTTTCGGCGTCGAATTTTGTTGTGTTTTCCTAATTTCAACGTTCTAAGTTCATCCAGATGGTCGATTTCACAAATACCATAATAGTACATCGTTTGGGACAACAACATAATGGATAGAGAGTGAGAGACTGTTCATCTTCTTCAAAATGTCCAAAATTTCTAAAAATCAACCGAATTGTCAAATGCTCATAACTCTTGTTGACGTTAGAAAATGATTTGTACTAATTCCAAGCCAACTTAAAGATAACTATTGAGGTCGGTTATAACCGTAGTAAGTGGCAGATAGGTTAGTATATGTAGAAAGACCTGATTGTATGATCTTTATAAGAGTGCTTTTATTAAGCGATTGAATGTCCGACACAAGGACATTTATGTCTCCTATTTATAGGAAATATGCAATGATTTCCTCCATTTAATGCTAAGCTAGGCATTTAATGCTCACAAGACATCCTTTTTTTAGGATATTTAATGTGATGTAGTGACCACGGCGACAACAAAAGGACAAGCTATCCTGATGACGTGAGTATGCGTCTACATGTAGAGGTCCGACCTGGAACCCAAAGGAGGAGGTCCGACCTGGATTAAGACCCACTTGGGATGAGATCCGACATGGAGTAAGACCCGCTTGGGATGACGTCCGACCTGGAGTAAGACCCGTTTGGGCTGAGGTCCGACCTGGAGTAAGGCCCGCTTGGGATGAGGTCCGACCTAGAGTAAGGCCGGCTTGGGATGAGGTCTGACCTAGAGTAAGACCTAGATGAGGATGACATTCGACCTATTATTGTAGCACTGGTGAATAATTACTTAGTTGATGTAACAGATCGAATTGGATATCAACAATTGTCCCCCAAGGCCTGCTCTTAACTTCAGTCATGGGTGGCATTCAGTTCCTGGGCCGTTTTGATATGTTTTGTGTGTGCACACATAGCTAACATGATAGTACTGACTCTAGAACCTGAGATATCGAAGTAGGATCTCTTGGACGATAGTGTCCTTCTTCATGGAGGTTAGGCTGGACCTCCATCGTGGAGGTTAGGTAGGACATGATATATCGAGGTAGGGTCTAAATGGATAGGACCTCTCTGATGAGTAAACTCTCCATCCATAGAGGTTGTAGGTAGGACCTCATTTGTATGATTCGATATGACTTAAAGGGGTAGGACCTTCTTCTTGTAATTCGGTAGGACTTGAAGGTGTAGGACCTGAGATATCGAAGTAGGACCTGATATTGAGGTAGAAGCTCCTGGGCTAGGATGTCCCTCTTCGTAGAGGTTAAATAGGACCTCCTTTTTAGAGTTGGGTAGGACCTGAGATATCGAGGTAGGACCTGATGTTGAGGTAAGACCTCTTGGGCGAGGATGTCTCTTTTCGTAGAGGTTAGGTAGGACCTCCCTATTAGAGTTGGGTAGGACCTGATATATCGAGGTAGGACTTGATATTGAGGTAAGACCTCCTAGGCGAGGATGTCCCTCTTCGTAGAGGTTAGGTAGGACCTCCCTTTTGGAGTTGGGTAGGACCTGATATTGAGGTATGACCTCCTTCGTATGATTTGGTAGGACCTGAAGGGGTAGGACCTCATTCTTGTGATTCAGTAGGACCTAAAGGGGTAGGACCTCTTTCTTGTGATTCGGTAGGACTTGAATGAGTATGACCTCCCTAATGAGTGAACTCCCTTCTCCATAGAGGTTGGGTAGGACCTGTTGTAGGTAGGACCTCCTTTGTATGATTCGGTAAGGCCTGAAGAGGTAGGACCTCACCGACGAAGGATCTTCCTCCCTATAGAGGTTGTAGGTAGGACCTCCTACTCTTGACTTTGGTCAGGGCTGGCCTTTAGTTTACTATTGCTCTGATCCATTATGGATGAGAAAATAAGGCTCCGTTCTGAGGCCGTAGATGAACTGGAGAGAAAAGAGGAAGAGCTTGCTGAGAATGAGTCCGAGCTCCGTGCTTTAGCACGCCAAGTGGAAGAAGAGAAGATGGAAAAGTCCAAGCTGGAGGCTTTATTTGAAAAGAGCCGAAAAGCGGACCTCCAAGCTTCAGTAGAGAGGTCGTGGAAGAGCTAATTGAGATTGTTGTAGAGAAGCATCATGACTGGGATGGCGAGTTCTTGAAGGACGAGCTGGATGAGCTCAAGAAAACTCAAGTTCAATCCTCCTTCTTTTGAGAGGAATGTCGACTGAAGGCCGGAGGATCGAGCTTGACCTTTTTAGCTTACATATCTGGATCAAGTCCCACCAAAGGATGAGGTCCGACCTGGATCAGGTTCTACTAGCGATGAGATCTGACCTAGATCGAGTTCTACCGGGAGATGAGGTCGACTGCATGCAGTTCCACCGTGGATGAGATCGACACAGTTACAAACGCATTTGGAATGAGGTCGACCTTAAGTTGCTTAGCGAGTGAAGAATTACTTAGTCGATATGACAACCGGATTGGATATCAACAATTGTGATGTCTGGAGTAGAGTCTAAACTGTGTGGGACATTTGTGTCCGAGAGGTTTGTGACATTGGTCACATCCTCGCCTCGAACGCTGGTTTTTGAGTGATGTTAGCGATGCGGACTTACTACGATTGACATGAGTTCGAGTGGGGGACCTTTGTGTCTAGAGGTTTGTGACCTTGGTCACATCCTCAGTTCAGATGTTGGCTTCTTGAGCTGATGTCAATAGTGTAGCACTTACGTTGATTGACATGGGTCCGAGCTGTGTGGGACCTTTGTGTCTAGAGGTTTGTGACCTTGGTCACATCCTCAGTTCAGACGTTGGCTTCTTGAGTGATGTGTCGATGATGCAAAGACTTACTGACCGATTGACATGGGTCCGTGGTGGGGGACTTTTGTGTCTAGAGGTTTGTGACCTTGGTCACATCTTGATTCGGACGTTGGCTCCTTAAGTCGATGTCGCAAGACAAACACTTACGCCCACATTGACATGGGTTCGAGTTGTGTGGGACCTTTGTGTCCAGAGGTTTGTGACCTTAGTCACATCCTCAGTTCGGACGTTGGCTTCTTGAGCTGATGTCGGCAACAAATAAGCAAAGACTTATCTTTGATTGACATAGAGTCTGAACATGTAGGGTCCTTTCTCATCCCGATGACCTTGGTCACATCCTCGCCTTCGAGGCGTTGGTTAGATTTACTAACTTTGTAACCCCATTCTTCAAGACTGTGGTAATTTTTTAAGGACCAACCTAATTCTGTGCTCTACTCTGAAGGCTAGTGAGAAAGACGTCTCTCTCGTGCTGGAGCGGCAAGTTGTGCGATAAAACCAAAGTATATTCAGAAGTTTTTCTGCCCAGGCACCATTGAGTTCATTCAATTGCGTCTTCAATGTGTGTTTGATGATTTTCAGCTCTTTACCAAACGACCTCAACCTTGGCCAATGATTCTATTTCTACTCATTTGGTGAAGTAGTCAGCTTTGACTATGGCGAATTTGGCCCCATCTTTTCTCGTGGGCTTTGGACCGATTAGATCAATAATCTATTTTGAAAAAAGGCCATGGGCTGAGAACTAAGGTCAGCTCTTCTAGGAGATAGCTGGTGATGGGGACAAACCTCCGCACTTGTCGCATTTTGGACAAACTCGATAGAGTCCTTATTCGATGATGGCCGTATCCCTACCTCAAAGTTTTATGTGCTAGTGATTGCCCCAGTGATTGTCGCATACTCCTTTATGAACTTTCTTTGAGGCGTGTTTAAGCTTTGTCTTCCCTTAAACATTTGAGTAGTGGAAGTGAAAAGCTTCTTTTGAATAGGATGTTGTCGATGATTTCCTTTGTTGTTGTTGGATTCCACCATTAGCCTTTGATTGTGGTATGCTATTTCCAACACGCCTGTCCGAACTTCGGTTATCTTCTTCAATCCTTAGTCGGACCACAAGTTCTTCAATATTCATCTCCTTGCGCTTATGCTTGAGATAGTTCTTGAAGTCCTTCCACATGGGTGGAAGTTTCTCAATGATTGCAACCACTTGAAATGATTCACTTAGAGACATATTCTCTGCGTGAATGTCATGAAGTGTGATCTTCAACTCTTGCACTTGACTAATAACCGTCTTTGAATCAACCATCTTGTAGTCCAAGAACCTTCCTATGATGAACTTCTTTGTTCCCGCATCTTCAGTCTTATATTTCCTTTCCAAAGAATCCCATAAGTCCTTTGTAGATTGGTTGGAACAATACACGTTGTACAAAGTGTTGTCCAAGCCATTCAAATCTGAATGTTTCCAAGCATCCAAAGCAATCAACGATGCCTAATTGTTTTCTCCTTCTTGTATGGCGGGAAGATCCTCATTCAAGAATTTTGCCAAGTTGAGGGTCGTGAGATAGAAAAGCATTTTACGATGCCATCTCTTGAACTCAACCCCAATGAACTTTTCCGGTTTTCCCCATGTGGAGCGGAGTTTGAATGTACGGTAGTAGAGGAGCCATAATCGGAACCATAACCCGAGGAATCATCTACCGTAGGAATACTTCCTTCGAAGTTCTCTCATTCAAGTATCATTCAATTCATTTTACATTCGTAAAATGTAAGATCAACCAATCAAGTAGAAACGGATGTCACTTACCACAAAAAATACTGCAGAAAAAATTTGACTTAAGATTGTTGGCGGATTTCTGTAAAAAGTGACTCCAAAGCAAGAACACCGAAAAAGGATGAAATGAGAGTCGAGGCAAGTGTTGAACACTTTGTCCTTAAGTCAAATTTGCCCCGTATTAGTGCCTACGGTATATGGCAATTGACTCCCAAGATACAACGACTTCAGCTTGTGTTTGTAGCACTTCCAAACACAAGCACAACGAACCGGAAAAGGTCTTTGTACTCCAAAGATGGAAATGAAATGAAAATAAGAAATTCAAGCAACAAATGCAAGAATTTTTTGATTCAAGAAGGGATGAAATATGAGTGGATTGTTATGCAATTATTTTCTGTATCAATTCTCTGTCAAATTGGACGTCCAAGGGACCTATTTAACGTTGAAAATCGGTTAAAAACGAAAAGGTATAGAACCAATTCGTGCAACACTTCAAAAGGACATGTCTGTTCACGCAAAACCTGTGCGATCGCATGGTTTTACCATGCTTGCAATCGCAAGGTACAAATTTGAAAACAGAACTTTATCCAGTTTAATCATGCGATCGCAAGGCTTTGTCTCATGCGATCGCATGGAAGGACCCAAAAATGTTCTACTTAAAATTTAGGTAGGTTGCGATCGCAGGTGGAAATACCTATGCGATTGCATGGTCAAAACTTGACCAAAAAAGTCCTTTTTCCGTAATTTCTCATTCATTCGATATTGGGTTCGAGATGCCAAAATAACCCATGACTGATCGGGCGTGTCGATCCCCATTCTCAAGGCGGCAAAATAGCAAACTATTTTGCCTAAACGGATGGGTCGAGTTTGTATATTTTGGCCAAGTTGAC
>CM042665.1:40477566-40493068 GCA_023638005.1 Forsythia suspensa
ATGACTGACTCAATCAATGAATTATAAATCACTCGTAAATTTTCGATAGTTGAGCCACTAACTAATATTTGTTTTGCAGATTTTCGATATTTTCCAATCTACCAAATCAATTAATTGTTCGTTGGATGATATCTAATATCTACGTTCTTGAAAATCAAACCGCATTGGTCGATAGTCGAGCACAATATCACATGCGTAATAGTGAAATATAACAATAAGTTTATTTGAATTAGATAACTCATTAAAGCATCTCCAATACCCGCTTATTGTTTTTTAGACGTATTACATAATCACAGATAGACAGAGTTATAAAAAAAATCCTCTTCAATGATGCTGACAAAGAGTCTATTTAGCTTATGCGGCACACCCAAAAATAAACTTCATCTAGAATTCTATCTAAATTTCGTCGGACTTTTAGACGAAGTGACTTAGCAAATTTAAACTTAACTTAGTATTTTATTTTAAAAAAAAAGTCGAACGAAATAAATAAAAATTGAAGACACATGTCAATTTAAAAAAATTAACATCACATAAGTGATAATATTAATTTTAGATGAATCTAATTAAAATAAATTTTTAATTTAACGTCATTGCATTGCCACATGAAATGAAATAGAGGTCATAAGCAGTTTGATAAGATTGAAATTATTTTTATATTATAAGTTGGTGAAGTGTGGATAAAAATTAAGTTGAATTGTGATTTTTATAAAATACGTAGATAAAAATATGTTTGATCAACTGAAATTATAATTTAAATATACCCAAATATGTGCATAATATACTTGCACAATAAATCAATAATGGCAAATTTCATTTCAGGCAGACAACTCCCGAAACTCCAGTTACGAGAGAATACAACAAAAGACGAAATAAGACAGTAATTATATCGCAAATTTCCCCACACAATCATTCTCAACACTATAAATTGAAACCAAATCGCCTCTTAACATTTCTTGAGTGCACACTACTCCTACCAGAAGAAATGGCAACAGCTACACCTTTACTCTTCCTTACAACCTTAAAGTCCCAAAATACTCTCGCACCCACACAACACCACAGATTAAGCTAAATTTAACCCACAATCGCAAAATCAGGCATTTTCTGTATTGCCCACTCCCACTTCCTTTTCTTGGCCAAAAGTTGGCCAGATTTCAAAAATCAAGAGTTGTCACTTGCGCCTATGTTTCCGGACCGGCTTTCGACGCAATTGTGTCCGAAAATGAGCCGAAACTTGACGATTCGGGCGGGGTTGAGATTGAAGAATTGCAACCCATTGATGTGATAAGTTGGAGCTTGTTGTGGAAACTGGTTTTCCGGCACAAATTGAGCCTCGCGGCTTCAATTCTTAGTCTTGTGTGTTGCACAGCTAGCAGTCTCTCCATGCCCATATTTACTGGTACGTTAGAGTTGTTGTCTTGTTAGAATTTACATTTTTACAAGGAGAATTAGGCAACACTTATATGTTCGGTGAGTAGGATAATAGGATTGGACCGCCAGCCAGACAGTTTCTAAAGAATAAATATGAGTTGCGAGTGAAGTTTAATGATATGTTTGGTAAGTGGATTGGACAGTTTTAAAGAAGTTGAAATTTTGTCCATTACTAGTGTCCAGTGAAGTTCAGCTTACCAAACATGGTCTTGTTGCTTATTCTAAGATAGTAAGCAATTGCTAGAATTCAACATTTATTAGCAATACAATTTTGTTCCATTTGGACATTTTGAAGGTTCCAATGTAAGACTTCACAATTTCGTATTGATAATTGGTATATTTTGAAGGTTTCATTTGTATAATGTCTATTACCGACACTTGACATTTGAGTTCTACTTTGGGAGTAGTCGCGTGTTCTTTACAGTTCTGAGATGAGCATATTTGGCTAAGCTTCAAATTAACTTTTTGTTCCCAAACATGTTTACTCATTTACGGTTTTCTTACTTTTAAGTACAAAGCTACTTATTTTCAACATTTACCAAATAATAAAATTATTTTAAAACTTACTTTTTAAGTAAACTTTTAAGCTTGTGATTAAAATCCTAAATCGGCATGATTTCATAGTAAGGACGTGCTTAAAGTCTTGCACTGGTTGCTAGTGACCATGACAGTTTCAAATGGTATGTTACTGAAGATAGAATATAAATTTATTGTGACATTAGTAAGCTTTACAATCTCCTTGTATATGCTGGTTTAATGAATATCCATATTATGTTACATCAGTAATAGTCTGGAGTGAAAAAGTTACCGGTGATAACTTTTTGGAAACAACTTCTAATCATGTTGATAAAAATGAAGTTGGATCATGTTGACCAAGAGAAATACAATCTAAGCTATAAATAAGATTTCAAGTTTAATTCCAGAATATAATTTGGCACTAGTACTTTAGAGTTACATCATGATTTTGTTCAGACAATGGAGTATAAAAGAATATATGAAGATTAAGGCTCTATATCATTTTTGAAGTGAAGATAAGATACGATAGTAATCATTCTTGAACATAGATTTACAAACTAAACTATATATATGACAATATGTTTTTTAGTTTCCATATCAGTTACTGTTACTGGAATATATCTATGTAACTATTTTAAAGATATATATTGATAAATATTATTGATGTCAATGAGAGGCTTATTTCAGGAGATTTTCAAGTACTTATCGGGCGAGACCAGCACCTCTCTGGCAAGTGGTTAGCAAATTGGGAATTTTATACGCGTTGGAGGCAATTTGTACTATCATTTTGTGATAAACATGAATATCATGTGGGAGAAGGTTATGTCTAGCTTAAGAGCTCAAATATTTCAAAGGGTGTTGATTCAAAAGGTAAAATCATTTCTTGATTTGGTAACTCTCTTTGTATTACCTAGCTTCCTGGAAACAAAAGCCGTGGAAGTTTAAATTGAATAGTTTCTATTTGTGTTGCTTTTGATAAGATACTATGTTCAGATATTTAAATAGAAGTTAAAGAACCTTCAATCCAGTTAACTTATGTAGGCTTTTGGACTCTTTGGAAAAACTAAATGCTGTCAACTACTCCAGTGGAAGAAAAATATAACCACAGAAAACATAAAAGAAACATTTTTGCTTTGAATAAACTATCTAGGAATTGTCTGTTCATTTATGCGTCCGTCCACTTTTGATGCACTTTTCCTATTGTCTTTGCAGGTGGAGTTTTTGATCGATACAAGGTATTCATGTGAGATTTTATATACTATTTTGAGTTTACTTAGTCAGGCATGCAAATTTTGAATCGAATCCATATTTTTCTTATGGATGTTCCTATGATTTATTTACTGGTTAGTGGTGGGATTTTGTAGGTTGGCGAACTAACGGCTTTATTGACATCTGATTTGGGCTCTTTGAAGAGCATTGTGAGCAAAATATATCAAGAGATCGTGGCTTCAGGGCACTATCTGAGGCAAGCTACCTTACTTTAAACACAAGTGAGCTTTATTTTTATTTTTAACGCTTTTTAACATTTTTTAACGAGCTAAATCATAACTCGGTTAAAAATTTCCTGATTGTCCTGATTTTATTTCTAGAAGTATATGGTGTTTGAAACAATTGATTCCAGAAAGGTTGGAGAAATTCTTCTGATTTGAGTTTTGGAATGTACCTACTAATAGGATGCCATTTACTAGGTTATCTTTTCCTTTACCTTTTTGCTTGGAGTGATCACTTATGGATCGTTTGGTAATGTGTATTGTACATTACTAAAGAAGATGTACTGTACAATCCTGTCGAGAACTGGCTACTGAAACATTTAACTTAAAGTCTATGCTTTCTGTTTTCCTGCAGGTCATCGGGACTATGTGCTTACTTTTGTTTTGTCCATCCAACTTGCACCAATTTTGGGCCTACTCATGCTTACAGTATCAATTTTAGTTGGTGAGTAGTTTTCATAGAGGTCAATGAACTATCTTTATGCTGTGGCATGCTATAGGATTTGTCTATTCCAAGAAGTAACTGAATATAATTTATAAAACGGTAATATAGTGCTAGTTTTAGATTAAAAGAAGTTTATAGAAGTTCTTGTAACTTATTATCATCCTTATTTTTGGATTTCCACTAACGTGCAATAATTTTTAGCTGTGTACAAAAGAACAACTGTGAATGTATTTAAAGCTCATGGATCAGTCCAAGCCTCTATAGCTGATTGTGTAACGAAACATTTGCTGCTATACGCACTGTAGGTTCTCGTGACCTTTGTCATATTTGTAAATTGGTTTCTTGTGCTGAAGTTAATAGTGTCTAATTAATATTTACGTCATCTTTAATGACATTTATTCTTGTAGGTAAGATCATTTGGAGGCGAAAAACATCAAATGTCGATTTTTGGTCGCCAGGTAGGGTACTTGACATAAAACATTCTATGTTAGAGTCAAACACCAGCGCATGTGTATCTCACAGTAATGGCCAGCACTCGACAGAATAATTAACAAGATTTTAACCATCTTTTCTTTCGTAATAGTGTCTAGTGCTATCTTTCTAATCATTCCTACTAAACATGTGGCAATTGTCCGTCACCATGTAATAATATTGTTATTGATAACATCAGCTCTTGAGCTTACTTAGTAACTGATTTGGAGTTTTCAGGTTATTGAGTATGAGAATAGTGGCATAAAACTCGGGACTTTTAAATCCATCAATGAGTCCCTGACAAGGGTTGCTGTTTATGTTTCTTTGATGGCCTTGTATTGTCTTGGAGGACGAAAGTAAAAGCTGTAAGCACTTGAAGCCTTTTCTACCTTGTATTTTAACAGTTGTGCATGATCCACTGTTAAACATATGAGTAAATTTCATCATACTTTCTCATGATATCTTCAAGAAAACTTTTGTTGAGTTAATTATATTCTATAATGGCTGGTGAGCTTGCTTTTCTTGCATATTTTTCATTGACCTGATTATTCCATAATTTTGATGTGTGCACATAGGGTGAACTTGCAGTGGGTACCATGGTTTCCTTCATTGGATACACTTTTACATTAACGTTTGCCGTGAGTACTCTTTTTCTTTGCATTCTCCTTTCTTATTTACATTCTTCTATGAGCAGATAAACTGTGTCTTCTAGGTTCAAGGGCGGTGAACACCTTTGGAGATCTTCGTGGAGCCTTTGCTGCTACTGAAAGAATTAACTCTGTTTTATCTGGCGCTGAAATTGATGATGCTCTAGCTTATGCTTAGAAAAGACTTGAAGCGAAAGCAAGTACATGACAAAAATCTTGAAGCTCTTTTGGTCAATGGTTCTAGTGGGAAAATGCAAACTCGAATACGGGTACATGTCTTCCTTAAAATCAGCTACCCATGTGGGTAGCCTTGCAGTCTGGTGATATTTGCCTTGAAGGTACATACTATTGCGTTATCAATGTCTTTTATGACAAGATCAAACTTGCACAATTGACATTATACTATTTTCTTTTGCAGATGTGCATTTCGTATCCATTGAGACCTGATGTAGAAATCCTACAAGGTCTTGATCTAACTTTGAAATGTGGAACTGTTACTGCTCTAGTGGGCCCAAGTGGTGCAGGAAAGAGTACAGTAGTACAGCTGTTAGCTCGTTTTACGAGGTTACTTCCATTTTATCATTTATAATTGATAATAGAAATTCATATTCCTGCCACTAACAATTGTAAAATGAATTCTAATATGGCAGCCAACTAGAGGTCGCATAACTGTTGCTGGAGAGGATTTGCGGACATTTGATAAAGTGAATGGGTTCGGTGGTGTCCATAGTGAATCAGGTACCTCCGAATCTTTGTCGTTTGATATTCAAGTTTTGTCTAAATGCACGACACACCTGCCAATTACAACAGATAGTGAAGTGAGTTAGAGCAAGTTTGGCTAAGCTTAAAATAATATCAAAGTTACTTTTAAGTAACTCTTTGTTTTCAAACTTGTTTGGATAACTCACTTTTTCTTCTTGGCCAAACATGCTCTTTTAATCTGGGAGAGAAACACCACACTGACTTTTTAGCTTTTACGCTTCTAGATCAAAAGAGGTCTCACTCCAAGTTTTATGAATTTGTGGTGGAATTTTATAAAGTCATTCAGTTGAATAAAGAACACTCCATGTAAAAATATTTTAAAACCAACAACATGCTCACTCGGATGCACTCATGCATGGAAACTAATGCAAATCACTTGCGATAAGTAACACAAATTGCACCTACCATGACATGGCTCAAATGCTATTTGATCTTTTGATGTAATACAAATGAAGACATGAAAGGGACAATTTATTCCTTTTACTTTGGCTTTTATGGTTTTTATTTTAATATTTAATATTAATTTTATTAGTTAGGACTTGTTAATTAATTTTATGAGAGATAAGGGACTATATAGAAATTATGATTAAGTTGTATTAGGTCTAACTTGCAGCAGCTGCAAACAACATTGTTGGTTTTGTTTAATTTAAATAAAGAATTTTGAGATTTTGTTCTCAATTTCACGTCAATAGTTCGATATTCTTGCGAAGAATCAACAAATCTAACGATAAGAATCAATTCTCGTTACGAGTCTTGATTGTCAAGTATCCAATATTTTTGCGAAGAATCAACGGATATATCTTACTCTTCTCTATTTTCATAATTATCACTTGTGGCTGCATCGTTTTGGTACCATAGCACACATACGGCCTGTGATTCATGAAGTCTTGATGGCAGAAGTGGTGTTATATGACAAACACTTTTGCCCTTTCAATCCGAAGGTGGAAGAATTTTCGATTTAGTTAATAACGGTTACAATGGTCCTTCCACTTTTACGAGGAGATTGAAACATGTTTGGATTTGAGTGATGATAGTTACGAAGGTCCCCTATTTTCGATGAGGAGCCAAATGTCAATATCTCCAAAAGTGGTCCAAATAAGTCAAGGTTAGTCAAAGGTTTAAGTTGAGAATCCACAAACCATTTATTAATTCAATCAATTTTATTGCTATGAAGTAGATGGAGATTATGACAATTGCAAGGTTTTCATTGGAGAAATTTCTAGACTTGCAAGGGATTATGTTCAATCACATGATTCTTCTTTATAAAAATTTTGGTGTAGAGACCACTCATTGAGTGGTATGTAGAGGGTGTAATTACGCTAATTGATCAAAGTGTGAAAATGGTGAAAGTTGTTGTGCATATTCAGTCTACTGCACTATCAATGGAGGTTAACCAATCAATTGCGTGGGTACATGAGGCAATACTAGTTCAAGTTGGAGGTGATAGGATTATTAAGACAATTATGTCTAGGGCTTGTGAAGCGAAAGAGAGGTTCGATGGATTGTTCTTTTTTGTAGACGATAAAGGGTAAATTATTTTTTGGGGTCAAGGATAGCCTAATAGGTGTGAGAATTTTGGTGCAATTTACAAGGAATTTTACATAATATAGTGGTTGGCTGGTTGCTACTAAGAAATTTAAAATATGCGATCAGAGGCAGATTGGGAATTTTATCTATGAAGTGGAGGAATTTTTCGTAATTGGAATTTGTTCTACAACTAAATCAAATAATGCGATATAACATCGATAGGGATGCGGTGGATAAATTTAGTGATATTTTTGGTTGAAGTTGAGAATTTTATCTATGAAGTGGTGGAGGAATTTTTTTGTATTTGTAATTTGTTCTACAACTAAATCAAATAATGCATATATAACATCGATAGGGAGGTGGAAAAATTTAGTGACATTTTCCGGTTGAAGTACATGATGGCTACTGCTTGTTCCAAAGACATTGGATGAACTTATAGTCCAAGATCCGAGGATGAATCTTCTCCAACCCGAGGAGAATGATGTAGTTCAATGAAGACATGAAATGGGACAACTTATTCCTTTTACTTTGGTTTTATGGTTTTATTTTAATATTTTCGTTGATTATATTAGTTAGGACTCGTTAATTAATTTTATGAGAGATTAGGGACCTATGATGCTCGGACTTGGCACGGGTATCGTGCATGCAGTATCTAAGTGTCGGATCTTTTTATTTTTTTCTTTTCTAAAATTTAGGATACGGGACACAAAGGCTAAAAGGAGTCTAAATTTGGATCACGGATACGTGGGTATGAATTTCAAACTTCATTTTTTTCGAAATTAACATGTAAAAGTTGAATAAAAATTAAATTGCAAATTTTACAGGTAGAACATATCCACTTTACAAGTGCGTGGATCTTACAAGCATACATTTTTTCTAAATTTGTATACTAATAATTGTAAATGCATTTTATGTGTATATATACATATATATAGAAAAATATAATTTTTCATTGAATTAAAGTGTGGTAATGTAGCATTTAATGGGTCGGGTTTTCTTTAGAAACAACAATTAATAAATGGCAATTTAGGCTTTGGAAATTGTAATTAGTTTTCTTTAAAATAAAATTGGTATTTTAAATTACTTTTAATAGTTTAAAAGTTGTGGGCAGTTATTTAAAATAGTCGAAACACTTTGTAAATTGCAATTCATCTTGGAAATAAAATTGAATAGTTAATTAAAATCACTTTTAATGCTATTTTTAATATTGTGGGCCATGTCTTTTTTAGAATTTCCTTCCTTTCACCGGGTTTATCTTCTTCCTCTTCCTACAACTGGACATGTACCAATGGTGTCTTCCCTATGCCTAGTGTATCCTCTTTGGATTTGAAAGATCCAGATGGATCCCACACCGATGCATCTCGCATGCATCGATGTCACGTCCGCATCGTGCAGGTCGGTGTCGCGTCGTGGGTAAGTAATGTGTCGTACATGGGTATTTCTTCTATTTTGAAGAGTCCGAAGCATAATAGTTAGGGACTATATAGTAATTATGATTTTGTATTAGGTTTAACTTACGTGATCACAAACAACATTGTTGGTTTTGTTTAATTGAAATAAAGAGTTTTGAGATTTTGCTTTCAATTTCATGTCGATAATCGCTTTTTTCGAAGAATCAACGAATCTATTGATAAGAATCAATTCTCGGCATGTCGCCGAATCAACGAGTATTAATTGCCAGTATTCGATATTCTTGCAAAGAATTAAGATATTTGATAGTATTCTTTGTTTTCGTAATTTTTCGCCGATGCATTAGTCTTAGAAATGCAAGTTAATTTTGTGTCAAGTCATACCTGAGTTGACTTAGATGGTTGAATCTCGCATTGCATTTTTAAGCCAATCATGATAAATAGAGCATGTTTGGGTGGGCTTAAAAAAAAGGTATGTATGTTATAAGTAAAACAAGTAAAATATGTTTGGGAGGCACATATTTTTAAGCAAAAATCTATATGTCGAGTTACCAAAATAACCTTATTTCTAACATTATGAGGATAAGATGAAAATGTTGTAATTTTTAAGAAAGGCAAGGGAAAAAGAGTAAATGTCTTGGTCAAACATGAAATAAGCCGATAAGTAGGGTAATTATATTTTCACCATACTTTTTATTTGTTGCACTATATTTTAATTGCACTCAACGTTCTTAATCTTTGATTATTGTAGTACTCATGTCCTTAATTTTTATCGTATTCTTATCTTCGACTTTTCATTAATTAGCCCATTCTCGATAATGGTTTTCATCCAAAAATTCGTTGGAATTGCATAAAGCGACTTATTTGTCCATCACATTTTAAATAAACAATAAATACAAAAGTGCGATAAAATATTTTTTCTTATTTCAAAGCATGCAAACGAATATATCTTGACACAAATCATTATTAAGATTGAGATGTGCTAATTAATGGAAGTTGAATATAAGAATTCAATAAAAAATTAAGAACACAAATACTACAATAAACAAAGGTTGAGGACTTTAAGTGCAATTAAAATGTAGTACACTTAGAACATTTCCATGTGGTGATAAAGTGGAGGAGACAAAACCTAAGAAGCACGGACACTCCACCACGCGTGTCGGTGTCGACACGTATCGGACACGACACGTATCGGACACTTCGTCGGATATTTATTTAGGGTTTAGAAAAATATATCAATCTTTATGGACGGTCAAGATTTTAAATGGGTTAATTATATTTTTATTAATATTAAAATGGGTAAATCATGTCTTAGTATTGTTTTTATGCAATAAGTATAGAAATTTTCTTTAGGTTATAAAGTTAAAAAATTAATTAAATAAATTTAATCAACGTATCGGCGGCGGTTGTCGGCACTTTTTCAAAAATCGCGTGTCGATGTATCCGATCTGTCGTGCGGACACGCGTATCCGTATCGTGCATCATAGGACAAAACTCATGTAGCAAGATTTATTGTAGAAGGTTGTCCAATAGACCGTCTAGTTTTAGACATCCGTTAGACGGTCGTCCATCTATTTTTTATTAAATTGTGTATATGTTTCGTCTATTTCCTCTTTCTATTTCCTTCTTCCACTGTCTCTCCTCATTTCTTTTCTCTCTACGTAGATTTTTAAAATGTATCTAGCATTGGAGATGGTCTTATAAAGAATTTGTAGTATCAATATAACCACCCCAATAAGTATCCTCACGCATGCTTATTTTTTCACCATCTTTTGGCTTAAAATAAGCTACCTTTTCTTTAATGCAGCATGTTTGGGTGGTTTTGGGCTCATAAGCATGTTTGACCAGCTTATAAGCCCCACCCAAACATGCTCAAAATGACACTTTCTATAACATGGCTTGATGTGGTTGCTATGAAATGATTGATTGTACGAGACCTTATTTGGTACAGTAGCCATGGAATCAAACAGAGTGGAAGAAAAGGATTCAAGTAGCATATTCAAATTTTTGGGAATAAGGTTTATGTTTTTTGTTATTGCTACGCTTCTGATACGTATAATATACTGTGAATAGGAACCTGTTCTGTTTTCTGTGTCTGTTGGGGAAAATATTGCTTATGGGCTCCCAGATGAATATGTTTCCAGAGATGACGTGATAAAGGCTGCTAAAGCAGCAAATGCTCACAATTTATAATTTCGTGCCACAGGTTAGTCCAGGTTGATAGTGTGCATACATCTTACTTCCTACGAGATAATGTTTCTACTGAGTGTTTTGTCCTTCCACAGGGTTATGACACACTAGTTGGTGAGCGGGGTTTGTTGAGCGGAGGACAGAGACAGGTATTAACTCTCTCTATATCTAATTTTATATATAAATATATTAGGAGCGATTTTGTACTAAACCCACTTTTCCACTTTTCTTATTTCCAGAGAATTGCCATAGCCAGGGCTCTGCTGAAGAATGCTCCAATTTTGATTCTTGATGAGGTATCTCTCTGGCTGACTTTGCAGTTCATATGCCTTATCTATTCATGGATTAAGCTATCAGGGCTCAAATTGGTTCCAGTAAAAGAACGTGGACGGGTTTTTATATTTTATAAGATTACACGTTTCCAACTTTATTAATATAAAATACTTATTCGAGAGTGTTGGGAATTTATTTTAGCATCATTTTTGTTGGATGCTTTGGACGACATTCGCCAATTTATCTTGAATTTGCAGGCCACTAGTGCTTTGGATACTGTAAGTGAGCGTCTCGCTTCAGGATGCTTTGAATCGTCTAATGAAGGGAAGAACAACGCTGGTGATTGCTCACAGATTGAGCACAGTTCAAAATGCAGATCAAATTGCTCTGTGTTCTAATGGGAAAATATCAGAGTTGGGGACACATTTGGAGTTAATAGAACAGAAGGGTCAATATGCTTCTCTGTTGGCACTCAAAGACTTGCATTCGAGTGATGATGCATTTTAAAGTGAGTTGTTTTTGTTAGTTTTCTATTGCCCGCTTTCTAGGTTTTTATTGAAGTTTGAGGTTTTAGATGAAATGATTCTACATTCAACTTTGAAGATCACAGCACACGCCTTGAGCACAAGTCTTGTCGCCACCCAATCGTGCACGTGTCAGATTTCTTTATGAAAAATTGAATTTTGCCTGCACATGAGCAAACATGTTGAAGACAAAATTTGAATAAAACCCTACTCATCTAGAAATTTGAGTTGTTAGAGAGGAACACTATTATATATTTGAGGTTTGTATTCTACATTCCCTTAACATGTTAGTCAAATTCTTTTTTTTTTTCCAAAATGTGCATAGTTTTCGTAAGTGGGTGACGATGAAACTTGATCCCATAACTTCTACCATTGTAGTCCGCTATCCACGAGTTTCTCAAACTCGCCTCTCTTTGTTTTACGAGTGTTCGATTTCGCAATGTATAATTGTTATTGTTGTTTAATTATTTAATAGTGATTATCATTATTGTTGTTTAATTATGTGAACATTTTGATATACACCTTTACTTTTATCGTGTTTGAAACAAAATTATAGACGTGTCATTCGAAAAAAGTAATACATAAAATGTTTAAATTACGTTTTTTTTTTTGTGAACGTTAATTTTCAAGTGTTTGCATTCGACATTAGCATCCTTTACCATATAAATTGAATAGTATTAAACAAGAAAATTTAGTTTAAATTTTATCACCGATCGTAGGAAAGTTTTCTCCTATGAAAAAAAAAAGATAGTGTATGTCACTACGCCTTCAATTTATCCATTCAAAAGAAATTCTCCTTAATTCTCTTTACCAAATGATTCTACTTATCAAGTTCTACTCATCGTTTGAATTCATCATTCTCAAACTATAAATGGTATTTTCTTCTTTCTTGTTTTGTTTCGGTTATGAAGAGAAATTTTTCGTTCCTTTTTATGGGTTTTTATTGATGTTATTTTGTTGTCAAATTTTTATTCGAAAATAGATCATACAATCGGATTTCACCGATTAACAGTTTACTAGTTTATGGTTTATAGTTCGGTCTAGTATTATATTTGTTATTTTTGTCAATTCATTATTCGTGGTTGAGATTCTTAGACCAAAGTTAAGGTTTCACTTTTTGCTTTTCGTTTTACGATGGGACACAATGTCTGAATGCTCTTTTCCACATTTTGGTGGCTAAAAAGAAGAAAATTCGTTTGAATTGATATTAAATTTTCTTCCATTATTTTTGAAATATTTGAAACATTACAAATATTCTTCTTTGTAACTTAAAATACTTCTATTTACACTAATTGCTCATTTAGCAGGGTAGGATCCGTTTGAGATTGTTTTACAGTCTCGAATTTTGATTATTTTAAGTATTTGATAAATTTAATAAAAATTTAATTATGAAAGAATTTGTACCATGTAAAAGTTGATTTTGAGGAGTACTTACTGCGTTTTTGCTTCTCGAATCACCCTTATTATAATATTGATTTTAACTTTCATGAATAAAATTAATTCATCTGTGATCACATCGGTAATTTAGGTCTACTTATATTCTACACATGTAATAAATTAGACTATGTTTTTATTTTTAACTTAATAAATTTTGAATTTTAATAAATATTAAATTTTCTACTTTTAAAATAACTATGGTAAATATATTATCTTAAATAAATATTTAATAATATTATATGTTATTAGAAAATAATAACAAATTTTACGATACGACTAATTTTAATAATACTTAATGAATCATAAAACTACAACAACGCCAACAAATACTTAATTAATTATAAACTACAACAATGCCAACCCGAGTAATGATCTCCTCCCAACCGTGGGAGGAGATATACCCACCCACCCCACTCCCACCCCACCCATGACACGTGTCATGTGGGCATTGAGAAGGAAAAGTGATTGATATTTTATCAATCACTGTCAATACCCACATGACATGTCATGTTGGTTTTATAACTTTCTCCATGTGGGGAGATCATTACCGATGCCAACAAAGCCTAAATGGTAATGGACTGTATTAGTAAATGACAAAAATTAAAATCTTACCTAAAATACTAATCAAGAATATTTAAGATAAATTACAATCGGTTCTCAATTTTCAAATTTGTAGCAATTTCGTTTCAATTCAATTTTAATCTCATATATCTTCCACAAATTTTCATTAATTCATGCAGATAGTCCATTTTGAGAACTTTAACGATATCGTAAATAAATTAAAAAAATAGAAAAATTGTAGTTGAGCTCTCTAACTTTTTCAAAAGTGTAAAAATAATGTTGAAGATTTTAATTTTTATTGTTCTTCACTTCTAATAATAAAATGTATCGTGTTCCAAACCACCTAATCATGGCACATACATCTATCAGATGTGTGCACCGAAGGACATCTAGAGTCTGGACAAATTTTGTCCAAAGGTTCGTTAGTTGACCAAAATTCAAAAGTGTCAAAAAGATTATTTCGTGAATTATTGAAAAGTTAAAATGATAAGTGCAATTAAAATTGAATGAAGATAAAACTTAGTAGCTCTGAACAAATTTTAAGTATGCAAACTCCAACTCACATCAATTTCTCCTAATATCAAGAATCTCAATCTGATGAAATGTGGCTTAAATTTCTGAAAAAGATAGCTAGAGAAATCTTAATCACTGAATGAGAATTTGAGTCTACTAAAATGATGCTACAGGTAATTAATCTACATTCTAGTGTTATTTATGTCAATTTTCCTCAATTGAAACTCACTGCAACAAGGTCGGACTTCTCTGAACATAGCCCAATGGGCTCCAAAAGGTTCAAACAGTAGACGCTCCTTGCCGCGTTCTACGACGTCGTATTTCTGTTCTCTCTTTAGAATCACAAAATTCCCTGATTTCATCATCATCATCTCTCTCTCTCGTTAAACTGCAGTTGAAAGACTACATATATGTACCTCACAAGGTATGTATATTTTATTTTATAAATTTTATTTCCTCCAAATTATTAGTTCTTTAACAATAAATTCATCCAATGTTAGCTCAATTTAATGGTTTTACTACTATCATTATTTATCTTTTGTACTGTATTTGATGAACTGTGCTTGCATTAGACTGTATTCTTCGGTATGGCTCCAAACCCAGTTGTCAAATTGTCATGTTGATGATGTAGAAAGGGAATAAGACTGTCGTTAGGTGTCTTAACACCTGGTATTGCTTTAGTTCTGATTTATATAATTTATTGTTTAAGGAAGGATGAATATCTGAGATTTGGAGTCATTTTCTGTACTTTTTTTTTTTAATCTTTTCCTTTGTGTATGTGTGCATGGTGGGTGGGGTTGGGGAAGCATGTTTGGCTGAGCTTAAAAAGTAAAAGTTGGTTCAATTAACTTTTGTATCCAAGTACCCAAACATGTTTGGATATGTTATTTCTTTTCTTACTATATGTTTAAAAAACAAGTTACTTTCTTTGAAACTTGAAAGTAACTCTTGCCGTATCGCCAAATTAAGTAACTTACTCATTTGCCACTAAAAAATTACTTATTTACTTATAAGTAAACCTTTTAAGCTTAAGCCAAACATGCTCTTAATTATTTGTCTCCTAGGTGTCTATGGTTTAACAATTTAACTCAATTTAATTTTTGTTAGTGGGCAGTTGCTAAAGAATTGATTTCCATTCACTCTTCCAGGGAATTCATGTTGATTGATATCCACTGAATAATAATTTCAAATGGCAAACTCTGTTGCATTTAGTTCTACGGTCTCCTGAATTGTGGTTTAATTCCGAGCACAGCAATATCCCATGGTAGGTGGGAAAACACATTTCGAGATCCTCAGGGTCATTTAGAAT
>CM042665.1:40493168-40510378 GCA_023638005.1 Forsythia suspensa
CCTCCTTTCCTATTGTGAAACATGGTTAGCCTTAGAGCCCTGTTCTCTTGAGTTATACGTAAACTTATATTTAATGGATTCTAGTAAATGAATTGTTCAAAGATTGTTTTTCTTCTTTTCTATGGTCTTTCTAATTACGTATATATATTTGTAATTTGTTGTTGTAAGTCGATCGGAAAATATTTTTTATAAGCATTCGATTCATTGGCGGAATTTTGATTTTTTTTTTTTTACTTTCCACTTTCATCTCCCACCTTCTATCTCGGTCCGAATCATAACGCGCCAACAAGATGGCCTTTCGGATGTCAAATAAAATGGACCAAAAGTTCAAAGGATTACGACTTAATATGCGTGAAAAGTAAGAAAAAATATATGGCCTTTTTAGTCAAAGTAATATTAAGGGTTAATTACACTAATGGTCCCCATTCTTTCAGGTTTGTAACGATTTCATCCTCATCCTTTTTTTTAGCAGATATCATCCTCATTCTTCCATTTATTCTCACAGAGGGTCTCTAAATCACTATTTTTCACTATTCTGATATTTCTATGACAAATTTACCCATTGACTTAAATAAATTAAAATAATAGAAAAAAAAATACAATAAAAACATTGCAATTAGGACCTTAATTTTTTAAAAGTACAAATAAATTCTAAACTATTTTATTTTATACGATAGGTGTTCTTCTCCAACAAAAAAATCTATATTTTCCTCTCACAACCCACCCCACCCCCACCCCACCCCACCCCCATATTTTCATGGCATTTATTGAGTGTTAATCGTTGAATATGGATACACTTGGATTACACTTCAACTCATCGAGTCGGATCCCACTCGCTTACCATCTTCTCTTCTTTTTGCATAAACACTTGGTGGTCAAGTCTTTGATGCCTCCACAATCCCACAAGAGCGTCTTAGAGGTTTCAAGGCCACTCCAAATTCGTCAATTTCTTATTTCCAACCATTACTCAATGATTCTATCGGTAACTACTCATTGGGTTTCCTCCGAGTCAATAAAACCAGCTCAATCTCGTTGTTCTCCACATCCAATCTTTGAAACAACTATGGTCCGCCAACGGCCCGCTTCTCGAGATGGGGCGACCTCGACACAGCCTCTTCTTCAATGGCGCCTTGTATTATCCGATCCTCACACGGAGGTACTTTGGTCAACTCGAGACGGACGGAGACCGTGTTGGTTGGGATCGATTTTATCGGGTTATACGCCAAGTTCAACCCCAATGCAGATCCGGTCAAATATATTTGAAGCACAAACCATTAGAGGCTAAAGCAACAGTGTAGTTAAGGGCCAAGGGCCGATATGCGTAGTTCTCACGTCGAGATGGGTATTTGGGTATGTTCCAAACGGGTTCAACCCGCTTGATGTACAATCCTTCAACATTTTTCAAAGAAATGTATTCAAAATTCACGGGTCCGGATCGAACCGGATGGAAATCTCAAAGGGTATTCGACGGTGTTGGGTGTTTTTCTCCTTTCTAGGAACACTAGAAATGGTTAAAGAATCTTGGTTTTCTGTATTGTTAATTTTGGAGAATTTGCGCGATGGGTGGGGTGGGGTGGGGTGGGGTGGGAGGGAAATATAGATTCTTTTTTTTTTGTTGGAGAAGAACACTAATCTGTATAAAATAAAATAGTTTAGGATTTATTTGTACTTTTGAAAAAATTAAGGGCCTAATTGCAATATTTTCATTGTATTTTTTTCTTATTATTTTAATTTATTTAAGTCAAGGGGTAAAATTATCATAGAAATGTCAGAATAGTGAAAAATAGTGATTTGGAGACCCTCTATGAGAATAAATGAAAGAATGAGGATGATATCCGTTAAAAAAAAGAATGGAGATAAAATCGTTACAAACCTGAAAGAATGAGGAGCATTAGTGTAATTAACCCTAGTATTAAATATGATCGATAAATATTAAGATAAATAGTTTGACTCAAATTGATCATGAGGAAATTTCTTAAAAGGAAGGATCTTTATTAACACCATTTTGTAATTTTCAGTCTCTCTGCAGATACCCCTATGTGTATGGCAACAAATCTGCATTTAGCAACTCAAAAGCTTATAGTTGTTAAATCACTTGAACTAAAATTTAAGAGATAGTTTCCCCATATATCATATAAAGTAAAAGAATTTAAAATTATTGTTTCACTTTATTTATTCAAAAAATATTATTTTTACTTTTTGTAACATTTGTTATTACATTTGTTACGCTTGTTACATTTCTTAAATGTACGTTAGATTTAGTATATTTGGAATTTAAAATGTTGAAAAGTAATTGTGAAATTTTAATATAAAATCATGTATGTGACAAAATTATCACAAAGTTTAATCTATTAGAAAATATATTTTTTTTATTGAATTACGTCTTAAATACATCGCTTCAAGTTGTCTTCAATACATCGTTTCTCAGTTCCCTTATGTTATTCTGCAGCATCTTATATAATTTGCAGTCTCTTGAATATGATCTGATATGGAACGCTTGCCCTAGAAAAAGAGACATGTATTCTGAGTGCGTAGTATTAGACAACAAGTAATAAATGTCTCATAAATGAATAACCTTGCAAAACAAGTAATAAAATCTTCTTGTTCCAAATCGAGCTAGTGTTCTGAATTAATAACCATGAAAATCTTTTAGAGTTCAATGAATATATAAATTAATAATTGATTAAATACATAAAATATAGCACACATAAATTTATAATACATATTAAAATTAAACAATTGTTTACTTCGTAACTTCATTTTTTTTTTAATTCAGCTATTTCTCAAAATATGAATTTTAAACAATTCCTAAGCTTTACCACACCAACCAATTTCTACTCTTTGTACAACCCACAAAGAGAACAAGAAAAACAGCTAAAATGCTAGGTTTACAATTTTTCTCTCAAAAACTCTCAAGTCACGTATATAAA
Organism: Forsythia suspensa; assembly: GCA_023638005.1. Taxonomy (NCBI): domain Eukaryota; kingdom Viridiplantae; phylum Streptophyta; class Magnoliopsida; order Lamiales; family Oleaceae; genus Forsythia; species Forsythia suspensa. Next base: position 40,496,099 of record CM042665.1, read on the forward strand.
AGAGAATAAACCACGTCAATTTATAATTAACGTATGGCCTAATTTTCTTCCAAGTTTCGCATGTCAAAGTGTCTAAGATTTGAAAACTTGTTCAATTTTAGTCATCAAATATAATATAATATAATATCATATCATATTATATCACATCATATCGTACCTTTTCCTTTTCAACAATTGGTGCATCTTTTGATTTTAGCAAATTTTGAGAAAATATCCCAACTAGCTATAGCCATCCATATTTACTTTTGTCCATACAAGTAAAGGCAGCCACTCGTGTACTAGAATATTTTTTTTATGCTTTTGATAGTTTAGCTGTGATACTGAAGTTTCTCTAACACCGACAATTCGGACATAGATTAAACATGCACAACATACGGTCTCCTCAAAACACACTCGATAGATTGGAGCTTTCCTAGCTCTGCCTCAAGTAATGAGGACCATTTACATGCCCTACAACACAAACTTTGGCGCTCGTCCCTTCCTAAAGACATATTTGCTTATTACGTACTGCAACGTTCTTCGTTAAGGCCTCGCCCAAGCAGACCAACTGATAATCCATGGCTAACTTGAAGTACCCGCACAATATACTTATTCCAACAACAAAGACATCTTGCCATATTCGATCAACTAAAGGAGTCGCCCTACAACTACATTTCTAGCCAATGGACCCTCGCGACAAGGCTAGAACTCATAGACAAAGCACACGAGTTAGCATACGATGTCTTTAAAGTGTTTTCCTCGATAGCTCATTTGTCCTAGAAGTGCCACCAGATATGCTTAGCATAGCCCTCGGCATAGCAATACTCTAACGGTAACCTCGGGCTTCTTCCGAGTGCCTAACGAAGGCCCCAAAAGTCAACGCCGCTTGATAAATTCCCGTGCTCAAATGGGTAATTTAACACTCTCTTGGTGTGCCTAAAGTAGGCCCTTAGTTGCCCCTAAGGATTGCGCATTTAGTGCATAAGGTTAGCGTGCGGGTTGTCCCTCCGTTATGAGAAAACTACGGGGAGGTTACCGATTGCTCACCAAGCATGCCCCTTATAATAGATGCAGAAATAACCCAAGCGATACCAATAGACTTTTTTTGGCCAAAGAATCATAACTTTAATCACCGGTGCTCCCGACCTCCAAATGATGCTCCGTTTGATCCGTAGAAAGCATAGCTAACATCTTCAATATCAAGTCCAATAAGTTTCATCCCCAATGGATACTCGACAGCTAATCTATTGCCCTTGCAATATTCTAAGATTACAATAATGCTACTGGATGACACTGTCGCCTTCGGCCCCTACGTTTCATTACCAAACGAACTCCACTTTTCATCTGCCTTGGGAAGAAGCTTCCTAACTCCTTAAGAAAGCTCTCCATAAAACAGCTTCTCCAAACTCTAGTGTTAAAGTTCTCTACTCATCACACGAAGTTGCTGCCATTATAGCCACCTATATCTTATGTCAAGCCAACTTCTCCCTTCATACCCGATAATCATAGATATTAGCGTTAAGTTAAGATGCGTAACACATAGTAAACAACTCTACACTCGATAATTAAGAAGATTTCAACCCTCTTGTTTTCTAATTCCTTTATATTATTTTGCAGCCATCTTATATAATTTTGAGCCTCGTGAATATGATCAGATATGGAATGACTTCCTGGGAAAAGAGACATAAATGCATATAACACAATATATAATAAAGAAGATTTTAACCCTCTTTTCCTTAATTCCCATATATTATTTTGCAGGCATCTTATATAATTTGAAGCCTCATGAATATGATCAGCTTACCCTAGAAAAAGAGAAACATATACATATAAAAGAGAAACATATATCAAATCCAACATATCAAATATGCCATAAATGAAAGCATTATGATTTCACAAGACTAAAGCTCAGATGAACTTTAGTACTCCCCTGCTATGTGTTTATTATGTGATTGATATAATATTTCATTAAGGAAAACATAGAAATCGAAAAAGGAAATGTATTTCTTCACCTTGAGAAGTTCCGGAGGAATCACGGAACGGAGCGAATCATAAAGGTTGGCCATTTCTTGTCTCCTTTGTCTTTCAACATCCCGGTGCACTTCCTTTTTCTGCAGCCCATCTTTGGGACATTTATCATAGGATTTGCACTTCCTTTTACCCTTTTTATCATCAATGCTTAAGGTTGTTCCTTGTACTTGTATTGAACCCAGGGAAGCATAATCAATTCCTGGATCTTGTGGGATTATGGAATCTGAATAGGTTACAGAAAAACTTGGGTTTTCCAGCAAGTAATCGTCATCTTGTAGTAATGAAAACATTGTAAAGTTATTATCCATAAATTTGTGAAGAATTTATGGCAGATATGTTGGTTAGGGTTTGAGATCTTAAAGGGGCCATAAGGATTTTGTAGAAATATAAAAGAGATGAAGAAATATAAAAGAGAATATGTGTGGAGAAATAACTCTATGTATTGATTCAATTGAATAATGATTGAATAAGAGTACAATGCATATATATACTAATAATGAAAGGATCCTACCTAAAATAGGAATATTACATACATATATTTTCCTATATACAATTATACTAACAAGGTAAATATATGGAATATGGTAAGTAAATATATTTGTTAATACTCCCCCTCAAGTTGGAGCATGTATGTCAAAAGTGCCCAACTTGCGAGTGAAACTGTGAAATGCCTCATTGCCTAGTGCTTTAGTAAATAAATCTGCAATCTGATTGCTGCTTGAAACATAGGCAGTCTTGATCTTTCCCTTGATGATTCGTTCACGAACAATATGACAATCTATTTCAATGTGCTTTGCCCTCTCATGATAAACTGGATTAGCCGCAATATGTATTGCTGCTTGATTGTCACAATATAAGGTTGCTGCTTGTGGGTGATCTACACATAAATTTGTCAGCAACTGCCTCAACCATGTAAGCTCACAAGTAATGGAAGCGATTGCCCTATATTACCTTCAATAAGATTTGGACACGATGCGTTTGCTTTTGCTTCTCCATGATGTAAGTGCATTTCCCAAAATACACAATATCCCGTGAATCGACCGTCGTGTAGTAATATCTCCACCTAATCTGCATCACAAAATCCGCTTCAGTTGCAATTTTCCACTTGATGGGAAATATAATCCTCGTCTGGCGCCCTTTCAAGTATCGGAGCAATCGGTGAACCGCATCAAGGTGGGGTTGTCTAGGTGCCTGCATGAACCGATCGAGTGTATTGATCGAATATGAGATTTCCGGTCTAGTAATGGTGAGATAAATAAGCTTCCCTACCAACCGTCGATAATATGTGGGATCTTTCAACAATATTCCATCTGTCGAATTAAATTTTGATGACTGCTCCATGGGAAATGCTGTAGGTTTTGCCCCAAGTAATCCGGCCTCTTGAAGAATGTCAAGAGTATACTTCTTTTGATTTATTGAGATCCCTGATCTCGAGCGAGCAATTTCTACTCCAAGAAAGTATTTTAATATGCCAAGGTTCTTCAACTTGAATTGAGATGCAAGAAACTTTTTCGTGGAAGAAATTGCTTCTTTATCGTTTCCTATGACAATCATATCATCCACATATAATAGAACAGCTGTAAATGAATCACCACTGACCTTGGTAAAGAGTGAATAATCGCATGTATTGTTTGAACCCAGTTGAATAACAAAGCAGATCTCAATTTTTGAAATCAAGAACGAGATGCTGTTTCAATCCATATAGAGATTTATGAAGTCGACATACAACCTGGTGTCTCCCCACCGACGGAATCCGTGTGGAGAAGTCATATAGACTTCTTCATCAAGGACACCATGAAGAAATGCATTGTGTACATCCATCCGATGAAGTGTCCATTATGAACAGAGGCGACAAATGAGTAAGCATCTCGATCGTTGTTAACTTTGCAACTGGAGCAAAAGTTTCATTATAATCAATCCCTTCTCGTTGTGTAAACCCCTTTGCCACCAGCCGTGCTTTGTAACGTTCAACTGTACCGTCAGAATTAAATTTGACCTTAAACACCCACTTACAACCAATAGGATGAGAACCCGGAGGAAGTGGGACAAGGGACCAAGTGTTGTTTTCCTCCAAGGCACGGATTTCATCATTCATAGCAGCTACCCACTTGGGATCTTGACATGCTGCCTCAAAAGTTGCTGGCTCAACGATATGAGAAATATTGTATGTAAGAGCACGATGAACAGAAGAAAGATTGCTATATGACACATACCTTGATATAGGATGTCGAGTGCTGGACTTGACCGGAAGAGACCCGGTTTGAGTAGGCAGAGCATGATTGATATAATAATCTTTCAGGTGAATTGGGGTTTGAATTGATCTTGTGGATTGTCGAATTTGGTCATTGGATAGGACAGGAGGTTGGTGTGGCTGTCTGTCAGGTGAATGTGAGGAAAACTGCTCAACCGGTCGACCGATATGTGGAGACGGTCGACCGTATGAGCTCTGCAGAAAAGCGGATGAGGAAAACGGTGACCGCATACGGTCGGCGGGTGAACTTTCTGTTGAAACGGATGAGGGAACTGGCTGACCAGACGGTTGATCGTGTGAACTTTCTGTTAAAACGGATGAGGGCGGTCGACCGTTTGAACAGTGTGTGAGACTCTCAGGCAAGGAATCTGTTTCTGCTATATGTTGGTCCTCAGGGTAAGGTAAATGCGGCATGTCAACATCCAGAGGCATAGATTGTGGTAATGGGATGGAGTTGGTTTCATCATTTTGTTGGGAGGTTTATGGAAATATGGTTTCATGGAATACGACGTCTCGGGATATTATTAATTTTCCGCCGGTAAGGTCATATAAGGTGTATCCTTTTTGTCCCGAAAGGTATCAAGAAACACACACACCGTCTGCTCGTGTGTCAAATTTATATCGGGTTTAAGGTTGGTGGCAAAACATAGGCAACCATAGACACGCAAATGAGAATAAGGTGGTAATTTCTTGTGTAATCTTTCGTATGGTGATTTGTATGAAAGCAATGGAGAAGGTATCTGATTGATAAGATAACAAAATCGTTTTGATATGTTCCCCCAAAATTTTAATGGAAGATTAGCTTGAAATCTAATGGCACGGGCTACATTAAGGAGGTGACGGTGTTTTCTCTCTACCACTCCATTTTGTTGAGGGGTATAAGGACATGACCTATGAAAATTAGTGCCATTTTGATCTAAAAATGCTTGCAAGGATAAAAACTCTTGGCCATTATCAGATCGTAGGGCTTTTATAGTCAGATTGTGTTGTGTTTTAACCCAATCAAAGAAATTCTTAATTATGCTTTGAGTTTCAGACTTGTGACGCATGAGGTGTACCCAAGTATAACGAGAAAAGTCATCAACAATTGTAAGAAAATATCTAGCACCAGAATAAGAATAAATTTTATGAGGTCCCCAAATATCACAATGAATCAGATCAAATGGTTTATTGCTAGAAATTTGACTAACCTTAAAGGGTAGTCTAGATTGTTTAGCCAAATGACAAACATCACTAATATCGTGGGAATCAAAACTAATATCCGAAATACTTTGTGCTAGGAATTGAAGAGGTGAGGCGAAGGGTGCCAAAGACGTCTATGCCATAAGTTGGTTAACCCAATCGGTAGTATGATGTATTGGTGGTTTTGTGAAAGATAATATAGGCCATTACTCGCCTTCCCAAGCCAATCGTCTTCTTCGTAGTCAAATCCTTCATGACACAAAATCAAGGTAAAATATCGCATAGCAACCTAATCCTCTGGTAAGTTTATATGATAGATAATAGATTAACTTTGAAGTTGGGAACATAAAGCACATTATCAATAATCATATTATTTCCCAAGTTAATCGCACCAATAGATTTAATAAGAGCATGACCCCATCCGTAATTGAATGCTTTGTGCTTTGGCATGGATTTATTCCCAACGATCCCATCCTTCGTCACATGGTCGGTGACCCCACTATCAATAATCCATGAATTACTCAAAGAAGTAGTAGAAGAATTGATACCGGTGTGTTAACATAAGACTTATCATTACCCGTCTTGTTGTTTAAAAGTGTTATGATCTCGCTCGTATTCCTTGGTCGCAGTGGCGTTCTTCCTTCTCTTGGGTTAAGTGCGTGAGCGATTCACATGTTTTGTGAAGCGTTTGTTTCGTGGGCTTTTACGTCCTTCCCATGAAACTTGTGCCATAGAGGGAAGCCATGTATGAAATAGCGGTATCAACAATGTGGCGGTCATCATACAAGAGGGTGCAATCGTCATTGTCCGATTTTAAATCGAAACGATCGACCGGTAAGATGAAACGGTCGACCAGTCGCCCGATCTTCACTTTTTCGCTTTGATCTCCAATTGATTGAATGTTGTCCCGGTGCTTTGATCTTCTCATTAAGTAGTTTAGAAACAGAGATTAAGCCGGGATGATCGGATTGCTGTATAGCCATGAGATCCGATTGGGCAATCGTCGCTTCTATGGTTTCTCTATTATCGTTTGTGCGAAGCATCGTCGCTCAGAATCGTTGCTCTGATACCATGTAGAAATATAAAAGAGATGAAGAAATATAAAAGAGAATATGTGTGGAGAAATAACTCTCTGTATTGATTCAATTGAATAATGATTGAATAAGAGTACAATGCATATATATATTAATAATGAAAGAATCCTACCTAAAATAGGAATATTACATACATATATTTTTCTATATACAATTATACTAACAAGGTAAATATATGGAATATGGTAAGTAAATATATTTCTTAAATAGATTTCTTGAAATCTCTTTATATAATCAAAGTAATCCGGAATTGATCACTGTCGTTTTGGCGTCTCTACTTTTGTGTGTAATTAAATTCCGTCTTGGTGGAACAATGTCACATTATTACAATTATTATATTAATTATAAATTAATATTTTCAAACAACGTGTGACCCTAATGGTTACATAAAGGTATCTTATTTTCATGTAACTTGTCGGAGTATTATTTGTATTCTAGAGGTGATGACAACTAATTGGTTACTATATATTTGTATATTTTTCCTCTTGAACGAAGCGTGTAACTTAGTTTATATCGATGATGATTATTGATGAATTATATATAGTATTTAATAAAATACTAATAATTGTTGATGTACATGTACATATTCTTTCTTTTTTTCTTTTCTCTTTTTTAAAAAATTACTTTTAAAGTTAAAAAAAATAAAAATGAAAAACAAGTTTTTATTATGTTATTGAGAGTCAGGCTTCAGAAAGAGACAAAATGTTTATAAGAAAATGTAATAATTAATAAAAATAAGATGTTAAGATGAATGTCGGACTATAACAAAATAAAAAATGAGAATATATATAGTTTTAACTTTTTATGATCAAATTCAAATTTTTCAAGAAATGTCTTTATACTTTCATTCGGAGAGGGGAGGGGTGTTGGACTTCCTGACATCGACAATGAAAAAGTTGGGGCTGAATTTTGAAGTAAAACAAATTCAAATAATATTTTGGGGGTAAATTTAACTAATGGCCACTGAAATTTAATTGAATTTCTACTTAACCACTGAACTTTAAAAGGTATCTCAATAGTCATCCAACTTTTAACTAGTTTCTATTTAGCCACCAAACTTTAAAAAGTATCTCAATGGTCATCCAACTTTCAACTAAATTTCTCATATATCACCCGTTACTCATTCGTCAATAATACCCTACGAAATATCCTATATAGTAAACGATCTTCCGACAGAGTGTAGTAATAATGTTATCAACAAAAATGCACTACTCAAACACGCCTAATTCGCACTCTTGAACATTGGTTGAATTTACTCAATTAAAGTTGAGTAGAAGTAAATGATATTGGTGGTGTCCATGCACGCGGTTAAATCTACAATATAAATTTACGATATTATTCCATTTAATTGTTAGATTATGATTTAATTTCCCTAAGCAATTTTCCAAGACTTCACACTCTTGAACATAAAATTTAGATAAATAAATTTTAGGTGTCATCAATTTAAACTTGAATGAATTTCAAAAATTTATATAAATTTATCTTCTTTGGTAGTTTGAATTTTTAAATAAATAACTCAATATATTATCAAAGTAGACAAGATTCTAAGATCAAAATCTATCTGTCACAATTTATAAAAATTGTCCACTATCAAGCATTTAATTATTTGTCCTATATGTTGTAGCTTATGGAGTTGGTTTGCATTCTACATCGAAAGTGTAATAGTTAACCTATTTCTTTGTTCTCCTACATGTAGAAGTGTCATTTGTTCTTTGATTTGTAGACATAAAGTTATGGACTATGTTGTAGTGAGAGCTTAGAATCATTTAGTACGCATAGTACTATCTCCTAATATATATATATATATATATATATATATATATATATATATATAGTGGGAGTTGAGTTTGTGTTTGAGTATGTGGGACTTTACTTTATCGATCCCTTGTTCCATGAAATTTTTCCTGTCTCTACTCATGGATATAGGATAAATATTGAACCACTTGTTCAATTTCGAGACACAACATAAGACAAAAAGGGAAAATATTGACAGAATCCTTTCATATCTGTCTGGATTTTTGGGTGTCTGAATAGCAGTTGGCTAAAGATGAAATAGAATCAAGAAAGCTAACAACAGTATCTGTTTAGAGATCTTGAAGATAGAAAAGTACCCACACAATTGGGACTTCTTATTATATACCCAGTGCATGAGTTGGTATTAGTTGTCGCCTTCTATTGTAGACCATGGATGGGGTGAGTGGGGTTGGGGGGGTGAACACAAAATCAATCAAATCAGAATTTCATCAAATAGGGGTATTAGGTACCTACAAGTACCCTAATCCAGATTGAATTAGGGATACTTGAATCTTTGGCTGCAAACTTGGCATTCGAGTAACAACTTAGTTCACAACTTTTTAAAAACAAGTAAGTTAGTCTTCAATATTTTATTATAGATTTATTATTGCAAGATCAATTTGTTGGATACTGGGATTTAGACATCACAAAATTAATTTTCTGTGATGATCAAACATTCTTCCACAATATATGATTTATTTCGTGCATTCAATTGGATTAAATAAAATTGTAAGAACACATAGGTTTGAAGAAATTACCTTTGTAGCGTGTTGTTCTTTAAACTTCCAAAGCTCCAAACCCTCAAGCCATCCCCAGTGTTCTCCAAGAAAAGCTATACTAGTGTGTGGTCACCTCTTTGGTTCTATGTTATACTAGGGTTAGGGTTTTCTTTGTCAAGAGAAAATACACACTTCATACTTTAGTGTGTCCCGCCTCTAGGTTTTGGTTGTGCAGAAAAAGCAGTCTTATGAGACTATTTATAATCTGCTTACACTCCAAAACCCTACTAACCCTAGTACCATAACCCAGGCCCATTTCTGTATAGCCCAAAATAGGTAATAGGTCTATTTAGCCCTATATATTGGAGCCACTGAGGGGACTTGATCGAACCCAATTAAACTAAGCTCTAATAAATTAATTTTGACTCAATCAACTCTTGATTAGTCAAAATAATTTATTAATCAAGTTCTATTCCACTAAAAGAACAAGACTGCACTCTTAGTCTAATTGAAATTACTGAAGCAACAATCAATAATTATATCTTCTGACTTATCGATCTTACATGTTACCCCCGTCGATCAACTCGAATATTCAGAATAAGTAAAATGACCAAAATGCCCTTATTCGAATATTCACAGATTCTCAACTCTCATCTTCTATCTAACAGTTTGATGTGATCACATCACATCATTGAATTCAACAATCAATGTCGAACTACCGAGTTCGATTTAACTGTACACTAGAAGAACCAATGAGATCTTGATCATACCTTAAAGGTGACGGATTCCATATTACGAATATATGTTCTTCGTTAGTTCACTCTAATTCTCAAAGTATCGAGATATTGATCAGCAATTTGATCTCACTCATTGACACCTCAAAGAACTTCAAGCTAGTAACAAAGTTCATTATCCGCTCGTGATTAAGGTCCCATGTACGATAGTCAAGTAAAATTAAATTTGTTTGGTTAATGTCACAAATTAATTTCACGTGGTCCCGCTTCAATACATTCTAAATGTATTCTCAATTTTATTACCAAAGTCAAAGATAGACTTTAATAAAATCGAGACGATCTTATCAAAATAAATTATCCATATTTATTTACCGATCATGACGATAATTGTAGATCGAATTACATATTGAATCTTTCTGTGTTTAACAACTTAAACACTAAATTTGTATTATTAAATCGATCTATGGATAAAAGCAAACTCAAAATAATATAATAAATATATCAATCAATTTATTAATTTTATTTCAAAATGTCACAAGTACAAATAATTTACTCGACGGATAAACATAACCTAACACAATTTATAATGATGAAATCATCTAAATCTTCGTTAAATTATCAGGTGGCTCTCATTGAAACATACATGACTTCAACTTGAAAAACAAAATTTTAGAAGATAAAACTAATCCATGAATTTTAACAAACAACAATTTTGTCAAATTCTCATAACATTCTTGAAACCATCTACTTAAACTTGGAGAAAAAATAGAGAGAAATGAGATTAATTGTTGTTTTTAATTGTTGGAGTTCAATCCTCTATTTAAAGAGTTGCAATAGTTGCAACCTTTTCAAATCTCTTATTTAATAGTTGCACATTCATGAACTCGTGGGTTTTTCTTTATATTGTAACTAGTAAGATTTAGAGGAACTTATTTTGTTACAAAGCTTATAACCAGCACCATGAAACAAGATACTAATAAAATACGTTGTCATTTTATTATAAATATCATTTAGTATTTATTTATTTATTTATGTTGAAAAAATAAATGTATTTACTCTTTTAACCGTTTGAACTTTTTAAATAAGATGAAAGAATTTTGCATAATTTTATTAATTCTTAATTTAAAGTAACCCAAAAGAAAACTTTGTGGGCTGCGACATTCAAACCTAATTCTAAACACAATAAAATGACACCCTTAATCCATACTTTCTAACATCCTACTTAATCAAATATATATCATAATAAAATAACTAAAAATATGATGAAGCGTTTGCGTGTTTTCTTGCGAAAATATAACTTCAGTTTTACACGAGACATTTCAATGATTAAAAATAAATTAATAAACTATTTAAGTCTCTAGTTCTTTTCCTTTTCTCCTTTTCTTTTTCTTATGTTTCAACAAGATAGATCAGTTCAGAATCTTCAGATGTCAAATAAAATGGCCTAAAAGTCGTAGAAAGGTAAGGAAAATAGATCGTCTTTTTAGTCAAATTGATATTTATTATTCTCTTAATTATGATCTATAAATATTAAGATAAAGAGTTGACTAAAATTTTTTACTGAGGAAATTTCTTAAGAATTAATGAGGGTAGGTGTGATTCGGTAAAGTTCGATTTTGAACATCATCAAATCGAATCGAGAATCAATGATAATCTTAAAATGGAACCATTGGTTCCATCTGTAATTATGGACCAAATCATTACCGAACCAAATAATTCCGGTTTAGTTTGGTTCGATTTTATAATCAAAATTGTTGAGGAAAATAGTTTCACCGGATCTTTGTTTACTTACGAGAACAACCAACAGGACTTAAATTAATACTGTCCAAACTCCATAATGATAACACCAATATATGAGGGACAAAGAAGAACAACCAATTTCACCAAAGAAATAATGAAGTGAAGTGGCTACAATTTTCACTAAGAAAATGAGGCTCAAGGTTATGCTCTTTTTGATTTTGCTGAAGACACCAATTCCAAACAAGCTCAAAAGATGTTTTCTGGAAATGAAGTCATCCAATGGAACATTGATGGAATGACTAAACATCAAATTCTCCAACTCATTGGAGAAATGACAATGGCATATAGCGCTTTTAGTACTAGAGGAAATAATGATAAACAAGCCGCCATAAATCTTGTAGCTGGCTTCACATGTCAACTTAAAGATTGGTGGAATAATTATTTCTCTCAAGAAGAAAGATATCTAATTTTGACAGCTGTCAAAATGAAGGAGATAATCCTTCAGACCCTACTAAACAAGATGTAGTTAACACCCTTATTTTTACAATAATCAAACACTTGGCGAGCCCGTAGTCTTTTTAGAAAGGTCTTCTGAACTCCTGATGAATCTATTTTGTCCCAAATTACAAGATTTTAAGTGGTACAAAGACATCTTTCTTCAAAAGATTATGATGTGTGAAGACTCTAATTCGGCATTTTGGAAAAAAAGATTTATTGCAAGACTTCCAAAAGAGTAATGATATTCACAGTCGCTCACTACTAGTAGTCATCAGACGTGGTATTACTCAATTGGATGAATTATTTAATCTAATTAAGTATTGTATTTATAGTCATTAATTATGAATAATTCATCCAATTGAATAATGCCACGTAGAATGACTACCGACGATGGCGACTATGAATAACATCACTCCTTCCAAAATTGTTTGTCGAAAAGGTTAGAAACGCCATCAAAACTGAATATTCAATGCTTCCATATGGTGTCAGAACTTATGAAGAGCTTATCTGTTTCATTAACAAAGAAGGCCTCTCTCTTTGTAGTGATTTAAAGTTCAAAGAAAAAAATAAATCTGACAAACAGGATGGAAGAAAAGAACTTAGTTCTTTTTGTGAACAATATGGATATGAACGTATCCAACCTCCTTCAAGATCTCATCAAAAACCCAAAAAAAAAAATTAAAAACAAGAAACCATTCTATAGAAAGAATGATACCCCATAATATTACAAAAAACAAAAACATCAGCTAAAATTGCAAAAGGGTTTCAGAAGAGATGATTACAAAAAAGGTCCCTCCAAAAAAACTTCCAATACAACTTGTTGGAAGTGCGAGAAGAATGGTCATTATGTGAACAAATGCCGCTTGAAAGGAAAAATCAATAATCTCCAAATAGACGATCACTACAAGAAATGAGCTCAATAGCGGCGACATATGTCGTCGTTGAATACGTAGATGTCGTATCTTTAACTTTTTCGAGACGACTAAGTCGTCGCTAAATGTTGCCGCAACAAGTTAGTGTCTCTAGCGGTATAGCGACGACATTTTGTCATCTCTATATAAATTTGTATGTATAGCGACGACAATGTCGTCGCAATAGTGTCGTGACCATATCTCAAAAACAGATTTAAAGGGACGACACACGATCGTCGCAAAACTCGTCGCTATTTACAAAATAATAGAGACCATTATCTCGTCGCCATACGTATTTCTCTTATAGTGACGACAACACAAATTGTTTAATTTACTACCGCTGTCGCTATAAGCGTTTGGAATTTTTTTTAAATTTTTTGTTTATTTCAAATAATATAAATAATATATAAAAAATTATAAAATCTATGGACCCTCAAACACGCCGCCCTCGTCCCGTCCCTCCTCCTCCTCCTCCTCCTCCTCCTCCTCCTCCTCCCTTGCAGTATAATCTAGTATTTTACTTTTCGAAATTCAATTTCACGCAGCATTTGGCGAGCCGATCCTCATACATGGCAAACCAAGATCATTATTGCGGGGTGCGGAGGGGCGATGAGAAGTTTCTTGTGGGGCAAACGATGCATGCGGCAGAATCTAGTGAGTGAGAGGCACCCTTCTAACCCGACCAACCCCACAGACGTGACCTCGTGGTTCTTGAGAACCTCCTTTGCAATAGCGTCGTTATTGGAGGCGACTTGTGTATGTTGAGTCTATCTGAGCTCAACAAGTTTATCCTGCTCGATGAAAAATAATAATAAATAATAATATCATGCATGTCGATAAAATTATATTAACATAATTTAAAAATTCTCGCATAGTCACCAGCCGCCTGCGGGTTGACCAAATTGCCATCCCTGAAGGTGTGAAACGTCTGGAACGTATCAATAATCCCCGGCCACTTCTGGGTCTCGAAGTCCCGCTACGACAATTTAAACGTGAAATATAGTTAGTATACATTTTTACGTAATGTAGTGAAGATAATATTGAAAATTTATATGTTGTACTGATCGTAACGCGCGGCGTAGAAGCTCTTCGACCCTGCGCGCTCGGGTATTTAGCCTTACCCCGATTGGCTTTATTTTTGGAGGACCGTTCTGAAGGTATAACATATAATTGATTAGCAAAAATGCTTTAGTTAAAAAGTATATAAAATATCGTAAACAATATATAAACAATACGTACTACACGAAAGTAGGATTGGTGAAGAAGTCAATGCATACGCGCTTGGTCCTCGACGGACATCTCGCCGTATGGTCGGCTCGGTCCATGCGCTTTTAAGTGATTATGTAC
>CM042665.1:40518372-40557444 GCA_023638005.1 Forsythia suspensa
GTTATTGGGCTTAGAGATCCAGTATCTGCTGCAACAGCTATATTTAAGGTACTTTGTTTGTGTTAATACTGTATCCTTTATGTGAGACTGTATTATTGTAGTTTGAGGCTCTAGATATTTGTGATAGTAAGGTTTTTTGTTCATATTTGCTACAGCCTTCATCACAAAAATAAATATATTGTTTCCAAAATGTTGACATGAAAAACTTCAACTCAGACCCATTTAGTTTGTGGAATCACCTGGAAGGTAATCTTTTACATTTCCATTCCCTACTCTAAAGTAACGAAATTCTTTTCAAGGAGTTGAGTATTTGATTTTCTTTATTGAATTGATTTTGGAGTTGAGTATTTGATTTTCTTTACTGAAAATGTTGGTTCTTTAAGTGTTGAAATTAATTAAAGAAGTTACGTGAAGAACCAAAGAGCCCATATTACGCATGTTTGGCTAAGCTTGAAAAGAAGTTTAATTACTTTTTTGTTTCCAAACATGTTTGCATACCTCAATTTTTTCTAACTTTAAAAAAACAAAAAGTGACATATTTTAGAGGTAATTTTTAGGTCTCTGTCAAAATGAAGAGTTGCTTATTTGCAAATTTCACCGATAAAAACATTTATTGATTTTTAAACTTATTTGATTACTTATAAGCAAACTTTTCATCTCAGTCAAACATGCTCAAGGAAATGATTAATAAAAGTAAGAGAAATAGATGATTAATGGTGGATGGAGAACGAAGAGAAGACGAAAAAGAATAAGATAGAGTTGACTTGATGCTTGATGCTTGATGCTTGATGCTTGATGCTTGATGCTTGATGCATATAGGTTCTACATTGTACTAATAGTTGAATATAGTGGATGCTTAATGCATGTAGGTTCCTTTGCAAGTCGAAGTTGAACACATTAGTTAAGTGGCACCTTCATTGTATCTCCAAACTGTTCATATGCCTTTCTATATGAAATAGCTTTAGTATCTTAAATTAGTTATTGATTTGTGTAGCATAGTGTTCAAACTAGACCAACCTTCATGGTTCTATAGTTAGAATTTTAAAGGAAAACAACTGACCTAGACCTCTTGGCTTGGCTGGTTTTCTCTCTTTCCTAGTGGGCTAACTGGTTTCTTATGTTGTGGGATTAAATTTGGCAAGGTGTGTGACACATGAAGTCAAATCCATGCCCGGTGCAACAAGTGGCTGCTTATTAAACTGTAAAGGATTTTGTTTAAAGATGGCATAAATTGTGCAATTGACCAAATTTTGCTGGAAGCCAATTGTTTTCACTTCTCATTCTTTCAATGAAACTATAACTTTTAATATCTAAAAATAATTCTTCACCTGTTGATTAAGTGTAGTTTTGTAGCTAATCCAATGACGCTGTGAAATTTTGACTCAAGCGTAGGGAAAATCGTGGGTACAATCCGTCCTAAGGTATTTGTTTTAAGAAAACTTTGCAAAAACACAGTTTGCATAGATTATCATTACATCATTTTTATATCGTTGAATCCATATTCCTTGTCTTTTTTGCTCATATGTTAAATTTTTGTTGTATTTAGGTTGACTATTATAATTTGTTTCATGAATTTTATACATTCGTGAAGGAACGTGGTAGTTTACTAATGGCACTAAACCAAATGTGTTCTAAAGAATCTAACCTAAGAATGTCTATTCCATTAGCTTATTTTCTTTAAGTGAATACATACACGATGGACAGGAGTTGGATGCGATATAGTAAAGATGATAGTAACATTGGTAAGTAAAATATATTTTTGTTTGTTTATATTTTTTATAACGAAATGTCTTTCTCGTTGTCTTTTAATGATTATTTACATATTTTCCTTTTCTATGTAGATTCCAGCGCAGATGATGCATCTACTAAGAGTCGATAAGAGATTGGGGATTATTGTCTTCACAAGCTTTAGTATTATAATTTTAAGACAATAATATTATTTATATTTGAATAATTGTACAAACTTTAATGATGTAAGTTACATTTTTCAAATAAATGTGTATCTTAGTAACAATTCTACTGCGATGCAAGAAATTGAAAATTTATTGTTGATGAAAGTATTATGCAATGAAAATTCATATTGTCACAAAATAATATTTACATGTTGTGAAATGGAATACGCGATATATATAAACAATTACAAAATAAATTGCGCAATAATTATAGGGCGTTGCACAAATGTTGATGCGACCAATTCTCTGTGTTGTAAAATAAATTTAACTACAAACATTTCTCCTCGCAAATTCTTTTTTGGAATAAACGTTGCGACAAATTAATTTGTTGCCCTTTTAGTTTTTTACGACATCTATGTATTGCAACGACATTATGGAGACAAATATGTTGTTACTATTTCATTCTTTTTGTGCAAACTAAAAATGTCGCAAGTTTGCTTATGCGACAATTGACTGATAGTTGTCGCAGAATACATTCTATGGCACTCATAGCGCGACAATGCCTGCAACAAACAACTTGTTGTCGCTAAATTATTTTTGCAACAAAATCTCTATTTAAGCGATAATATTTTTTTGTCGCAAAATGGGTATTTTTTTGTAGTGATAGTTTTGGACAATTGATTTTGATTTCTTTTCATCTACAATTAAATGCCCATTGATCGTATGATTTTGTGGTTTGTTTTACCGTCATGAGATTGAAAATAAGTTAGACATAATTTTAATTATCTAATGTCCGATAGGGGATAGAGACATACCGCTATATTTTACGTGATCTTGAATTAGCCATAGCAATTTAATACATTATTGTGTGTTTGCATTCGTCATACAGATATAATCAAGTCATACATAGGAATATGTTTGATTTTATTTGAGAGAGACTATTGAACAATTTAGGGATATTGATTGTCACAACTAGTGTATGTTGTCAAATTCAATAATCCAAATAAATGAATCAATTAGTACAAGTGAATTCAGGGTCTTAGTACTTTTCTTTCCTATATTTAAAGTATTTTTCCGTGAAACTTGCATCTATTATGTGTTTAAATTATCATTAGTTAGTTCTTTCTAGTATAATACGGTTATTAGTTCTTAGACACAAACATCCAAAGTTCAATCGCTTTGCTAATGTTAATTTAATTGTGTTGAGCTATCTAAATTTTTGTGGGTACGATATTCGAACTCAAGTTCATTATATTACTTGTGCGGATTTGTACACTTGTGGAATAATATTGCGACAAGTTTTTGGCTCGCTTGGTCGGAGATTTTGTTTTAGTTCTTTTAATTATATTAGCACTAATTTGAACTTTATTGTTTTATTATTTTCATTTTATTTCAAAGTGTTTAAATTGTTTTTTCTTTTCGTGCCTTTGCATACGAAGCATTTCAACCGATCTAGAAATTGAATGTATTTTCCATCGTAGGCAAAAGAGAAGTAAGAAAAGCACACCAAAAAGACAAAAACAAAGAAGACACCATGGATAACAATGAGATTGCTCCGACAGACGAGAGAATAGAGAGATAGCGATTGATGAAGAAAATATGCTAGTGAGAGATTTTATGACTCAGAGATCATTCGTAGCCAAACTAGCATTGTCTACCCACATTTTCGACAATGAACTTTTAGTTGAAGACCAACGTTATTCATCTATTTCGAGAATGGACATCGCCTATGGCAAGGCCGACAAGAATCCACATACACATGTTTCGTGATTTTTAGAAATGTGCCAATGTTGTACGATTATAATCCCGCAAGTGCACCTGTTCGCTTACAAGTAATATAATGATGTGTAGAGTGTCGAACCCACGATGACTAGATATCAAATTGATCAATTAATTTGTAATTCAAATTCTAACAATATGAAAACACAGATTTGATTTTGATGTGTGATTCTAAACTAGTTTAACTATTTTAATTAAATTTAAAATATCAACAAGCAACTTTAAATGATGATAACGAATTCTAATTTTTACTAACACTAGGATTTGCGAATCCACCTACGCGTTCTATAATCAATTATTCGTTAATTGCTTTAGCGGTTAATTACCCTAGATTGAAAATCGGTGATCCTATAATAATCAAAAGTCTCTCTCTCGATGGTCGATCAATTCTATATCGATATGTGAACTCAATTATCTCTAATCGATTTCGAACATAAAAATATGCATGTAAATCTCAATAACGCCTAACCAGATTTCACAGAGTATAATAGTAATTTCTATCTATTATTGGACCCTATGGTATTCAATACCACGTGCTAAATCTATATTGAATCTCTCGACTTCAATATAGATCACAGAATATTCTAATGATGATCGTGCATTAAAATATTAAAATACTGCATAAAGAATAATCAATCAAGAAGCAATTACCTACTAAAACGGAAAAAACTTCTAATTAATTAAAAACATGAAGTTTCATCGTTCATCCTAGAAAAAGTAAATTTAGCTAGACATGATTTCGTCAATTATTACAATAATTGAATTCATCATGATCCGGAGAAAGAAAAACAAAAACTAAATAAAATCCGTGATCCAGGCTCAAGAATCTTCAATCTCGTGCCTTGATCTTCGATTCTTCGTTTGTATCTTCTTCTCTCAAAATTCGTCGTCCATGATATCTCTCTCTCATTCGGCTTTTATACTCATCTCCCAACTCTTCAAAACGTGTGCTAGGCGGTTGTTTTCGATTTGGAGTTATAGAATTCTAATCCAACTAGAAAACTGCCAAGTTGTTGTCATGGAAAGCCATGCGATCGCATGGTTAACAACCTCACATTGAATGGTTGGTTCAAATTCAGTTGTGCGACAATTACGACATCTCGCGATCACACTAAATGCTAACCATGCAATCGCATGGTTAACTTTGATGCTAAATTTGAATTTTTCTCTTTGATATTTGCACCTCAAGTCCTTTAAGTTCCTTTATATGCTCAATTTAATGCCTCTGTTCTTCTATTTGCTCCATTTTTGTCCTTTCGCCGAATGATACTTGAATTCGATTATTTTCTAAAATAATAAGAAAACAATGTACCATTAAACTGAAAATAATTAATATAACCCATAATCGTCTCTTTTGTGAGCTCCAATAAGTACAAAATTGTACTTATCAAACACCCACAAACTTGAACTTTTATTTGTCCTCGAATAAACTAGCTAAATATAATCTTGCACTTAATAAAATAAGCAATAACACAATTCACAATATAAATAGTTTGCTGTTCTTGCTTCATCTTTTGCAAAAAGAAAAAAAACTTATAATTTATGGCGAGTGTTCAGGTAATACAGTTGTAAACGTGATTCTACTTACTTGAGATGTGTGTGATAGTAGTTAATCCAATTCTCTTAAGTTCTATGGTGGTGATAGCCCAACCACTTAGTCAACTTTTCCTTTTCCTCTCGTAAGGCACATTTTCCCAAAATGATTGTTTTCTCTCAAAGCCCGAGATTTTCGGTTAAAAGGTTATAGTTCACTCATTATTTTCTTGTTCGGTCGGGTTGAGAGCTAGCAATCGTAATAACCTAGGTTTGTGAAGATTCTCTAATTTATGAGCACTTTCGACCGTAAAGTTTTTACTAAGTAAGTCAAACCCATTAGTCATCTAATCTCCAAATTTACTCAGTAAAGGATTTTTTCATCGATGTAAATAAAATTAAATTTTTATTAATTAAATTTTTTTGTTTTTTTATATATAGATCTTATGTACAAAACTCAATCCTTTAAGCTTTCTAAATGACTCATGTAACGAGCTTGAGGTCAATGACTCCCAAGACATTCGAACCTTAGGGCATCGAGTTTTAAGAAACCCTTACGGGCCTTTTCACTCAAGTCAAATAGGCTACGAAAAGAGTTATAAGATATTAATAAGGTGCAAGACTCACTCTATTAAGCTTTCTAAATGACTCATGTAACGAGGTTGAGGTCGATGACTCTCAGGTCTTTCGAACCTTAGGGCATCGGGTTTTGAGAAACCCCTACGGACCTTTTCACTCAAGTCAATTAGGCTACGAAAAGAGTGAAGCAATAATAATAATAATTTTGTTTCTTGCGTGCAATAAGTTCAGAGGACTAGATTCCTAACATTCATTCAATACCCAGCTTCCTCTAACTGGTCTACAGTGCTCCACACAATTTTTCAGCATACATGAAATTTATCACAACCTAGATAGCCACCATTACTGTTGGTATACCACACTTTCTCACTATATTGGTTACTGGTTAAAGATTACGGATAATTCTATTTTCTAAAAGGTATCCTATTATTTTCAACTTAAGTGTACCAACATAGCTGAAAATTATCATAACCGACCAACACATCACTGTATCAAATATGGTTAATTAAACACATTTGAACAAAGTAATCATCTACTCACAAGTCATTATTAAAGCTAAAGCTAAATATAATAATGAAAAATTTGCATCATTAGCCGGCAAGGCTATTCAAATCACATAAACGTGCTTTCAAAATAAATATTTATTTATTTATTATTATTATTTTTAGAATAAATAAAATAAAGAATTTTTTTTTGGAATAAATAAAATAAAGAAAATCAAATATCAAATATCTTTTATCAAGAGCAAACATATATCATTTATCAAGTCAAGAGCAAATTTTCATACATCACCCCCAAACTCGAAACATACATTGTCCTCAATGTAATTCAAAATAAATGAAGCACATAAAATTTAGAGACTTTCTGGATGTAGATTTGACGGTGTCGGTAGGAGTAGTGTGAAAGGATCAATCGGTGGAGGTGTTTGGCATGGGTGTAGGCCGGCAACCGGGTCATGGATGTCATCAAGCTTGCCCGCACATCCGCTCTAGCCACCTCTTTACCCGGTCGTAATCGCTTGAATCGACTCGCCCAAAGCGCATCGACGCCGATCGATCTTCATAGTTATCTGAGTGTGTCGGACTGCATCCACTCGAGATTGCAACGTCGTCAATTCCTCGCCGCACTGCAGCAACTCGGCCTCACAGAGCGACAATGAGCCGTGGTCTCCACCGACCCTCCAAGAGAGGTAATGTAGCATGGATGTTATGTCTCCTGGTGGTGTGGCATGCTGAGGTGCAGCTGGCTGGAGTGCGGCTGACTACTCTTCTTGAAGCTACTGTCTGCGGCCTTGGGCCGCCCTATAGGTCTAGCCAGATGCCTTCTCGTGTTTTCCAAGGTAAAGTGGTTGATAGGTCCTTTGCCTTCAATACCAAATCTCTTGGTGAGATCTGGACCGTGTTGCCTCGTAGATACCACTGATCAGAGCTAGGAATATGGCTATGTGCCTCTTGCCTGTCTGGAAGCCCAGCATGCTGATCAGGGTGAAGATATAATTTTCCAAGTCTATCTTCCTCCTGTGAGCGAGATGGTATAATAGTCGAGCCCTAGCATCATTGATAGTAGTACGATGCCTGGTCGGGTCAATGTTGTGGCTCACAAACACATTTAGGATAAGGAGAGAATCTATTAGTTTGTTGTGCTCGAAGTCCCTCCTGTGTAGTGGCCAAGCATCGCCTCGGCCATATAGAAACAAGCCACCTCACCCATATCCTAAATAGATGACAGAGGAGAATATCGTCGCTGGTTATACCATAGAAGTCATTGATGACCCTCGGGATACACATGAACCATGTACCCCGCACCCAAGTCTGCCCATAGTGCTCCGTCCCTTGAATGTCGATTTCTTGGTTGAAGTTGGTGTAGAATTCATGGAAGTAAATTTTATGAGGTGTATCAGCTATCTTGGACCACCCGCATACATCAATGAGGTTGTAGAGCTCGAAGTGAGGAAAGTCGTCCAATTGTAATCTCCGCTCCCCCCATATGGTCCACTGGCTAATGAACTTGGTGAATCTTTCCTCGTGCTCCTGGAAAGATAATGGCGAGAGTCGATGTAGTTTCCACCCGGGATCTTTCGACGTGCTTTCTAATGTCTTTTTTTTTTTCCTTTTCGCGGTTTGGAGTCGTTTTGGAGCCATTGTGTATAAAATAAACAACAATAAGTTAGATATGAAAATAACATATATGGTTTAAGTTTGTACCCCAAACTATCGTAAACTTTAGGTAAAATTTTTCTAAAAAATGTGTTTGACTAAGCTACTTCATGCTCCGAGAAATCTACCTAAGAATTTGCAAAAGTGAAATGGAAGAGGGTGGCATGAAAGTGCATGCTTTGGTCTACCACATACTCAAATTTCAAAGGATTTCAAGGTCATTTGATCCAAACGGATGGGGACGAAGGTGCAAACGGAGACAGTCATTGTGGCATGCCTGGGGTCGCCATGGCGTCGCAGCAGCCTTATGGTCCCGAAGTTGGAGTTATCTCGTGTCAAACATGTGCCCAAGCCGAGGTGAATGATCCTAGACGATGACATTAGTTCAACGGGATAGCCTAAGGTTTGGTTTACATCAATTTTGGCAAAATGTGGATGGCACATTTCATAAAACACCTTGCAAGCAAGGGTTTAATCTTGGTAGGAAGAGATACTTGGGTAACTAAGCAAAACCCAAAAATTATCCAATCCTAATCAACTAAACCCAATCAATAACACTTTCCCGTATCATTTCAAGCCTAATCTATGCCACATTCTCCACATTAATCAAAATGCATGAATTTAAAGCAAAGAATGACAAAAAAAATCCGAAAATCAACAACCAAAATTGAGAATTTACCTTTGAATTCGTGGATTTGGATGTTTAGGAATGCTTGATTGAGTGTAATTTGAAGCCCAAAGAAGCTAGTTTGGTTTTTTGAGACAAAGGATTGAAGAGAGATCCGTTGGGAGTTTGAATTTTTTTTTTGGATATGAGCCTTTAACCCCAATTTTAAGAACTTCTGGTATTCCTTGTGATCGCAAAGAAGTAAATTATCGCGATCGCAGGATATTGGTCAAGCGTAATGTGTTCTTACCCAATCCATGCGATCGCATAGGGAATTCTGTGAAAATAATTTTTTTTTATTAAACTATTAAATATAACTTTAAAATCATTGAAAACGTGCTTTTGCAAGATGGCGATGTACCTAGCCTCAAAACCTAAGAATTAAAACCTACTTCAAATCCTAAAAATCTAAAACGTGCAAAATGCGAATCAACTCCTAAACTCGAAATAATAATCGAAAATTTAAATTAAAGGGAGAAAAATGGGTTGCCTCCTATTGAGCGCTTGTTTAAAGTCTTTAGCTCGACTTTGTCGTGGTGATCACTCCGGATTGCTCAAAGGGGTAAAGGACTTTCTTTCAAAAATCACCCTCCAAGTATTGTTTTAGCCTTTGTCCGCTTACTTTGAACCCGTCTTTGTGTCATGAGCTACTTCTACCGCCCCATGTGGATAGACTTTCACCACCGTGAATGGCCTGCACCATCTTGAATGTAGTTTCCTAGGAAAGAGCTTAAGTCGAGAGTTGAATAAGAGAACTTTTGTCCCGCCTCAAACCGCTTTTTGAATGATTTTGTCATGCCAATTCTTGGTTTTCTTTGTACAGCTTTGGCATTTTCATAAGCCTCGAACTCAATTCTTCCATTTCGCTCAACCAAGCGCTCTTTTCTCACCGACTTCTTTCAAGTAAAAGTTCAACTTTCTCAATGCCCAAGAGGCTCGGTGCTCCAACTCAACCGGTAAATGGTACGCCTTTCCAAAAACTAGGCAATATGGTGACATTCCAATTGGTGTTTTAAATGCGCCTCGATATGCCCAAAGAGCATCGCCTAATTTTTTCGACCAATATTTTCTTGAGGTATTCACTATAAGCTCTAAGATCCTTTTCAACTCCCGGTTGGAGATTTCCACCTGGCCACTAGTTTGTGGATGGTACAGAGTAGCCACATAGTGCTTCACACCATATTTTGCCTAGAGAGTTTCAAACTGCCGGTTGCAAAAATGTTTACTTCCGTCACTTATGATTGTTCGAGGAGTTCTGAAACACGTGAAAATATTCTTTTTGAGAAAAGTCACCACTACCCTGCCATCATTGGTCGGTAAGGCTACAACTTCTACCCATTTAGACACATAATCCACAGCCACCAAAATGTAGGAATTTGAGAACGATAGTGGAAATGGTCCCATAAAGTCAATCCCCCATACGTCGAAAAGTTCAACCTCTAAAATGCTTCGAAGGAGCATTTCTTGCTTTCGAGATATATTTTCCGTCTTTTGGCACCTGTTACATTTTTTTACCAAAGTGTAGGATCCTTGAATAATGTCGGCCAATAAAACCCGGATTGTAAGACTTTGGTCATTGCTTTTGGTAGTCTCAAAATGACCTCCGTATGGTGAATAATGACATTACTCCAAAATACCTCATTTCTTCCTCAGGTATACATCTCCAAATTACTTGATCAGTCCCCTTCTATAAAGAATAGGATCTTCTCAAAAATAGTATTTAAGTTCTGAAAAGAACTTTTTTCAGTGTTGATGATCATAATCAGGTGGCACGATATTGCTTGCAAGGTAATTCACATAATCTGCATACCACGGTGCACTTTTTATCTACCCTATCCCAAAAATCGCTTTCGTCTGGAAAATTTTCATTTATTTCACCTTATTCATTTTCCTTCTGATTGCTCTATTCTGGACAAGTGGTCGGCTACCACGTTTGCACTCCCCTTTTTATCCTGAATTTCCAAGTGAAACTCTTGAAGAAGCAGTATCCATCGAATCAGTCTTGGTTTTGCATCTTTTTAGCAAAAAGATATTTCAATACTACATGATCAGTATGCACTATGACTTTCGATCCAGTGAGGTAACATCGAAATTTTTCGAAGGCAAATACTACTGCTAGTAATTCTTTTCTCGTAGTGGCATAATTTATCTAAGCGTCATTGAGAGTTCGCTCGGCATAATATATGACATGTATGACCTTTTCTCTCTGCGTCCCAAACTCGTCTCCGATGGTAAAATCACTTGCATCACACATGAGTTCAAATAGTAGATCTCAATCAGTGTGGTACAATGATAGGTGCCGAGATTAGACTGTCCTTGAGAATGTTGAAAGTTTTAAGACAGCCTAAAGAAAATTCAAACTTAACTTCCTTTTCCAAAGAAACCGCACAACGGTTTAGTTATTTTTGAGAAATCTTTTGAACCTTCTATAGAAAGACGATGTCCCGTAAAAGACCAATTTCTTTAATCGTTGTTGGAGGAGGCGCTTTCATAACCCGAATCTTTACTTTGTCGACCTCAATGTCGTTAGTCGAACTTCGTGTCCCAACACGATGCCTTCTTGAACCATAAAGTGGCATTTTTCCCAATTAAGTACAAAGTTAGTTTTCTCACAACGCTGAAGCACCAAGGTCAATTTTTT
Organism: Forsythia suspensa; assembly: GCA_023638005.1. Classification (NCBI taxonomy): domain Eukaryota; kingdom Viridiplantae; phylum Streptophyta; class Magnoliopsida; order Lamiales; family Oleaceae; genus Forsythia; species Forsythia suspensa. The sequence goes on from CM042665.1 coordinate 40,529,620, forward strand.
GAGTCATTCGTCGAATGCTGATCCCAAAACTAAAAAATCATCCATGAAAACTTCAATGAATTTTCCAACCATATCTGAGAAAATAGACATCATACAATGTCGAAATGTGGCAGAGCGCACACATGCCAAATGGCATACCCCTATATGCAAACGTGCCATAATGGCAAGTAAAAGTAGTCTTTTCTTGATCTTCTGGCTCTATATGAATCTGATTGTAGCCTGAGTACCCATCAAGAAAGCAATAATGAGAATGACCGCCAAACCTTCCAATATCCGATCAATGGATGGAAGAGGACAATGGTCTGTTCGAGTGGCATCATTCAGTTTCCTGTAGTCAATACAAACTCGTCAGCCGATAGTCAGTCTGACTGGTATGAGCTCGTTATTATCATTCTTCTTAACTGAAATTCTCCCTTTTTTAGGCACTACTTGGATTGGACTTACCCAAGTTCTATCTGAAATATGATAGATGATACCGGTATCAAGTAGTTTTAACACTTCAGCTCGGACTATTTCTTGCAAATGAGGATTCAATCTGCATTGATGTTGCACTGCTGGTTTATATGCCTCTTCCATTAGAATCTTGTGCATGCATATGGATGGGCTTATACCTTTGATGTCTGCTATAGTCTAACTGATGGTTGATTTGTATTTTCTTAAAACTCTGAGTAGTTTATCTTCCTGATCTTGATTAATAGAATTGGCAATTATGACTGGAAGAGTAGATGACTCATCGAGATAAGCATACCTAAGGTGATAAGGTAATTGCTTTAACTCGAGAATTGGTGTCTTTTGAACCGAAGGTGGCTGTTGAGGAGGTGTGGTACCCAGATCCATATATTTACTTCTTCTTTCCATCCGCTCGCCTCCCTCAGAAATATCTGGAACATTCTTCAAGAATTGGAGAGTCGGAATTTTCTTCTTGAGAATGCATAATACACGCTTCTCATGGATTTGAAGGATTTTCCAAAGAAAATGTGTTAGCTATCTCATGATCAATGATATCGATTTGAAAGCATGAGTCGAAAGAGCTTGGATAATTGAATTGCTTTGAACACGCTGAAAGTGACTTGCTCTTCATTCAATCTCAACATTAGCGCCTTTTTGCACATCAATTAGTGCTCATCCAAGAGCTAAGAATGGTCGTCCCAAGATGAGTTGTACATCCCTGCCTTCCCCCATATCTAGGATAATGAAGTTAGTCGGGAAGATAAACTTGTCCACTTTTACCAAAATATCTTCAATAACGTGTGGCCGCTTAACTAATCGATTAGCTAACTGTAGTGATAGTGTTGTTGGCTTTACTTCTCCAAGACCTAGTTGCCTGAAAATAGAATAAGGCATCAAATTAATGCTAGCACCTAAATCATATAATACTTTCTCGAAAAATGAACTACCAACAGTACAAGAAATAGAGAAACTCCCTGGATCTTTTAATTTCGGCGGTAGCTTATTTTACAAGATAGCACTACACTCCTCGATAAGCATAACTGTTTCGTGCTCTTCCAACCTCCTTTTGTTTGAAAGGATTTCTTTCATGAATTTTGCATAACTTGGCATCGCTCTAGAGCATCGAAGAAACAAGATGTTGATTTGGAGTTTCTTAAACACATTGAGAAATTTTTCAAATTGCTTGTCTAGCTTATGTTTTCGTAGCCTTTGCGGAATGGAATTGGAGGAACATAAGCCTTGACCCGTGGTGGAATATAATCTGTGGAGAGCTTTTTTTTTGATCAACCATCGCATCCGATTTGTTATCTCTCTCTTTACCTAACGCTTCCTTTTCAACACCGGGTCTTTTCACATGAATTTCGGCAACTCAACTCCACTTCTCGTGGTGATTGCATTGATTTGCTCTTTTGTGTTAACTTCGGTATTGCTTGGCCATGTGCCCGGTTGTCGCCGGTCGTCAGCAGCTTAGCCAACCGCCTAATCTGATTTTCTATATTCTTTATCGCAACATCTTGTCTTTTTCTCGTGATCTCCTTTAACTCGATTCCATACGCGATGCTTTTTGCAACCCTCATTTTCTCTCTTGTGGTCTCCCTTGATTTGGCAGATTCTAAATATTTTTGGTGTAGCCATAGGAGAAGTTTAGATGATTTCTCCATCCCGGATTATAAGTCCGTGAATACGGATTATTCTGTTGTCGCTAAAAATTCTAAGCATATGCAACTTGTTCAGGAGATGACATATCAACTTTTGTCAATGGACACTCTGAAGATTGATGGTTTGCCCCGCATGTTACACAAATTGGTGGAGACATCTCAACCATATTGTCTCGAATGAGAATATTTTATTATTTCCATATGCTTTGCCAATGCATCGATTTTTGCCAAGACAAGTGAATTTGTGCCTACCTCATGTACACCTGTTGCTTTCCTTTGTACCCCTCTCTCTGGCCACATAATAAATTGTTCACTCATTGTTTCATATAAGTCATGGAGGTCACCGTAAGATCTATTTTGGATAGAGCCACCTGCTGCAGAATCAACTGAAGAACGACTGCTTGGAACTAAACTAGAGTAGAAAAAATGATTCTGAGCGGCTAAAGAAAAACCGTGACTTGGACACTTTCTCGAGTAGTTGCTTGAATCTATCCCATGCCTCGTGAAAGTTTTTCAACTTAGATTGTTAGAAATTGGAAATTTCATACTTTAATCTGTGAAGGAAAATATTTCAGTGAATTTTGGATCGATCCGCCAAGTAGTGATGATTCCGTGGTAGAGAATCTAACCATTATCTAGCTTTATCCTTCAATGTGTGTGAAAGAGCCTCATCTTTAGGGCTTTTTATTAACACCGTGGTATTTGAAATTTTCACAAGATTCATCAAAGCAGAAATATGGTAATGAGGATTTTCATCCGTCATACCATAAAATGGCGTATTGTTCGAGAACAAGTTAATCACATCCTCGCCTCAACTAGAAGTTGTCGTGTCCATAAGGCTGATGAGATTATACTAGACCAATTTTCAACAATCGGCGGCATTATATATTCACCCATAAGGATATCTCGCTCATTAACTTCAACAGTCGAGCCACCGTGGAAGATTATTTCTCATATCTCTAGGTAACGGATTCGATTCTGCTATCTTCTATTGTGTCTTTTTGTCGTTGTTTCTATTCTCTTCGCCACGTTGTCATCATGAAGTCTGCGCTTAATATCCGGATCTAAACAAATAGATCAAGATCCTTTGTACCACAAGACACACTTAACACCCTGAACACAAAGTTGGAATTCAACAATAAGACAAACGAATTTAGAATAAATATAAAACTAAAAATAAAATAAATAATACTAAAAGAATTGTTAAAAGCTAAATTATAAATTAACGTAGCAATTAATAAAACTAGTCTCCAAAGAAAGGTGCTAAAATTTGTTGTGCGATTATAATCCCACAAGTGTACGGTTCGCTTACAAGTAATATACGATGTGTAGAGTGTCGAACCCACGAGGACTAGATATCAAATTGATCAATTAATTTGTAATTCAAATTCTAACGATATGAAAAACACGATTTGATTTTGATGTGTGATTCTAAACTAGTTTAACTATTTTAATCAAATTTAAAATATCAATAAGCAACTTTAAATGATGATAACGAATTCTAATTTTTACTAACACTAGGATTTGCGAATCCACCACGCTGCTTCTATAATCAATTATTCGTTAATTGCTTTAGCGGTTAATTACCCTAGATTGGAAATCGGTGATCCTATAATAATCAAAAGCCTCTCTCGATGGTCGATCAATTTATATCGATATGTGAACCTAATTATCTCTAATCGATTCGAACATAAAATATACATTTAAATCTCAAGAACACCTAACCGTGATTTCACAAAGCATAATAATAATTTCTATCTATTATTGGACCCTATGTTATTCAATACTACGTACAAATTTATATTAAATCTCTCAACTTCAATATAGATCACGTAATATTCTAATGATGATCGTGCATTAAAATATTAAAATATCGCATAAAGAATAATCAATCAAGAAGCAATTACCTACTAAAACGGAAAACTTCTAATTAATTAAAAACACGAGGTTTCATCATTCATCTTAGAAAAGTAAATTTAACCGGACATAATTTCGTCAATTATTACAATAATTGAATTCATCATGATCCAGAGAAAGAAAAACAAAAAGTAAATAAAACCGTGATCCCGCTTAAGAATCTTGAATCCCGTGCCTTGATCTTCGATTCTTCGTTTGTATCTTCTTCTCCCAAAATTCTTCGTCCTCGATATGTCTATTATTCAGCTTTTATACTTGTCTCCCAACTCTTCAAAACGTGTGCTAGGTGGTTGTTTTCGATTTGGAGTTGTAGAATTCTAATCCAACTAGGAAACTGCCAAGTTGCTGATGTGGAAAGCCATGTGATCGCATAGTTGATTCAAATTCTGTTCTGCAGCAATTCTGGACATCCTGCGATTGCACCAAATGCTAACCATGCGATCGCATAGTTAACTTTGATGCTAAATTTGAATTTTCCTCTTTGATATTTGCACGCCAAGTCTTTTAAGTTCCTTTATATGCTCAATTTTATCCCTTTGTTCTTCTATTTGCTCCATTTTTGTCCTTTCGTCAGAATGATACTAGAATTCGAATATTTCCTAAAATAATAAGAAAACAATGTACCATTAAACTGAAAATAATTAATATAACTCATAATCGTCCCTTTTTGTGAGCCCCAATAAGTACAAAATTGTACTTATCAGCCAATATTTCAAATATCAAGAGATCTCAGACAATGCCATCCAGTTAGTAATGATTGGACTCACATCCAATTGATAGCATCACCACTTGTAATGAATTAGCCCAAAAATTTTGCACAAAATTCTTTCAACGGGTCAAGATTTTAAAGTTGACGAATGAAACATCTATATTTCAAAGCAATGTAATTTGAATCTTTTGATGAGGCATGGAATAGATTCAAAAATATGCAATGGATGTCCCTTCATCATGGCGTTAGTAAGGGGCTAAGTTCAGTGTTTTTATGAAGGACTGCTTCCTTCTTTTAAAACTACGTTATACTCTTCATCCAACAGTTTGTTATATACCAAAACAATTGTTGAAGCCTTAGAGCTATTTAAAAGTGTGGCTACCACCACCGCCATGTGGGCGTCAGACAGAGTTATACATAAGAGAACTGTAGAAGTACATAAAATGGACACTTTCATGGTATTATCTACAAAAATAGACTTATAGGTACACAAAGTAGAAAGCATTTTGCATTCAGCCAATGCATTGCAAGCGAAGAAACCAACTTGCAAAGAATGCGGGGCTAATCACAGCACATCGGAATGTTCTATTCTATCACAGCAACTTGAGCAAGTCGAGTATGTTCAAGGTGGTCGTACCAAAAATAATTCGCTCTCTAACATATTTAATCGTGGGTTGGCGAAATCATCCAATTTTCTCTTGAGGGATAATAAGAATAATACTAGACCATAAGATCCTCGGTTCAAGAGAGCTAGAAAAGAAAGTCTCACTAGGAGATATATTTGGTAAATTCATTTAGAAAACTGAGCAGTACATGGAAACAAATAATCAGTGCATGAGAAAGGCGAAGACAACTTTCCAAAATTAGGGCGTGTCAATAAAGAATTTGGAGACGTAGATGAGTCAAATGACAGTTTCTATATTAGGCAAAGCATCGGCTATTTTGCCAAACAATACAGAGGTAAATCCCAAGGAACGTGTTAAAACAATTAACTAAAGTAGAGTTCACTCCCTGGATATTCACGCTAATGCATCAGCTTGCAAATAAAGAAAAGTACCGTCCACACTAGTAAGGAGCACGTGGATCGATCGAGCGGCATAATAGACATATCTACCAAAGAGAGTTCAAATACACCATAGGTTAAGGCAACCGCTCCTATCAAACCATATGAGCCTCTAATCTGCTTTCTTCATAGACTACAAAATCACAAGTTGGACAAGTAATTTGTAAAATATCTTGATATCTTCAAAAAGCTACATATCAACATCTCTTTTGTCAACGCACTTGCTCAGATGCCCAATTATGCAAAATTCATGAAAGATATTCAGTCAAATAATCGCAAGTTGGAGAAACATGAGACAAAGATGTTAACAAAGGAGTATAGTGCCATTTTATAAAATAAGCTACCTCCTAAACTAAAAGATCCAAGAGTTTTACAATACCTTGCACCATTGGAGATTAATGTTTTGAAAAAGGTTTATGTGATTTAGGTGCAAGTATTAACTCGATGCCACTTTTTATTGCCAAGAAATTAGGTTTGGAGAAGCTAAAGAAACTACGATGACTCTATAGCTAGATAATCGGTCTATCAAATACCCAAGATGAATTGTTATATATATCCTGTAAAGTAGACAAATTCATCTTTCCGTATGACTTTTGTTATTATTGACTTGGAGGAATATAGAGATGTACCACTTCTTTGGGTCGACCATTCCTAGCTACCCAGAGAGCTCTCATTGATGTGCAAAAGGCCAATTGATTTTGAGGCTTAGTGAAGAGTAGGTCACTTATGATGTATTCAAGGCCATAAAATACCCGATCGAAAGTTAGATAGTCGCTTTAAAATTGATGTGATTGACACTACACAGCTCATGACACTTTTCAACCGAATAATCCATCATATCCATTGAGGCCTCAGACAGTGCATTCTAAATTCACACACACTAATTCTAGTGACATCGAGACATGTGCAAGGTATCTTGAAGAGAATCCTCCATATAGGCGATATCACACTTTGAGAAATTGGGCATGGGTCCTACGGTTGTTGCCATCCAACAAGAGTTTCTTAAATTATAGCTCAAATAATCACATCTCATCTCAATGCTTACTTGGGAAAATCTTTCACATTGTTCGTGATTATTGCAAATTTCGCCAATGAGCTTGAAGAAGAAAAATTGCTCACTCTACTTTCTGAGAACATAAGATAGCTATTTGATGGTCTATTGCTAACATCGTAGAAATTTGTCTCGACAATTTGCATGCATAAAATCCTCATGGAGCATAATTTTCACCAAGTCTAGAATGTCAAATGAGGTCAATCCGAATATAAAGGTAGTGGTCGTGGTAAAAATACTGTCGTCGATGGATGTAGGAATTATTTACCCCGATCTCGATAGTGCATGAGTTAGTCTAGTTCAGGTTGTGCCAAAAAAGAAGGTATCACAATGATTTATAATGAAAAAAATGAGTTGATTTTGACCACAACATTCACGGGATGACGAGTTTTCTTTGACTATCGCAAACTCAACACATCTAATAGGAAGGATCATTTTTTCATTCTATTTATTGACAAATGTTAGAGAGGTTAGCATATCACTCATGTCACTCCCATTGAGACAACAGAAAGATAAGATTTTTCATGTGATCTACTATGCTAGCAAGACATCGACTGATGCACAATGAGAAGGAGCTCATAATTGTAGTCTATGACTTTGATAAATTATGATACTATCTTGTTGAATCAAAGGCAGTAGTTCAAACCAACCATGCAACTCTGAAGTATTTGATTGCAAAGAATGATGCAAAATCGAGGCTAATTAAATGGGGATTTCTTCTACAAGAATTCAATTTGGAGACAAGAGATAAGAAATGAAGTGAAAATGTAGTGGTTGACCATCTATCCTGACTTGAGAAAGAGGAGTAGAACGAGACTTTAGATATTAATGAAATATTTCTAGATGAGCAAATTTTTAACTTAGAGGCATCACCATGGTATGTAGACATCGTGAATTTCCTAGACATGTCCATTATTTTGACGAATTATTCTAGTCACCAAAAGAAGAAATTTTTTTGACTTAAAATACTATTTTGGGAGGATCCTATTCTTTACACACACAGGTTCAGATTAGATTATTAGGCAAGGTATTCCTCAAGAAGAGATTCATCAAATACTCGAGCATTTCCATGCCTTAGCTTATGCTTGACACTTTGGTACAACTAAGACAACTCCTAAGATTCTGCACCTGGGTTCTATTGGCCTTTGCTATTCAAGAATGCCTATATTTTGTGAAAAGTGTGATTGATGCCGTGGCACAATGAATATCTCAAGAAAAAATGAGATGCCTTTAAATAGTATCCTTGAGGTGGAGTTTGTTTTAATGTACGGGTATTGATTTCATGGGGCCATTTCTCCCATAGTTCTCCAATCATTACATTCTTGTTACGGTTGACTACGCCTCAAAATAGATTGAAGCAGTTGCATTTCCTACTAATGATGCTTGAGTGGTGGTGAATTTCTTGAAAAGTACATTTTCAACAATTATGGCACCTTCCAAGTCATCATTTGTAATGAGGATAAACACTTTTTAATCGCTCTATTTGAGTCATTGTTGGCTAAATATGGAGTTCGGCATCGATTGATACCCCCCCATCATCCCTGCACTAGTGGACAAGTTGAAATCTCCAACCGGGAGTTGAAGTAGATTCTTGAGGTGACGGTTAATTTTTCAAGAAAGGATTGGTCCAAAACTCGATGATGCCTTGTGGGCCTCACCAACAGCTTTTTAAGACCCCGATAGGCATGTCTCCCCGCCGGCTAATGTTTGGGATAGCATGTCATTGACCAATTGAGTTAGACCAATCGAACATATTGGGCAATCAAGAAACTAAATTTTGATTTACAGCAATCGGTGAAAAGAGACTACTCAACTAAATGAGATGGATGAGTTTTGTTTGATGCCTAAGAAAATGCAAAGTTGTAAAAGGAGCTTAACAAAAGTATTATGATCAAGATATGCAGAGAATGAAATTTGAGGTTAGGCAACAAGTGTTGTTATACAATTCTCTCCTTAAGCTTTTCTTGAGAAAGTTGAGGTCAAGGTGGTCGGTCCAGACACTATCACTAAGGTCTATCCATATAAGACTGTTGAGATCAACAATGAGAACAAATGCAAGTTTGAAGTCAATGGACAAGGGTTGAAGCCATATTGGAGTGGGGAATTATCGAAAGAAAAGTCTATCGTTCATCATGCAACACCGAGTAATCACCCAAAAGCCGAGCTTTAGAATATAAGTCGAGCGCTTAATAGGAGACAACTCATTTTTCTATCACTTTCTACTTCTTTAGAGTAGTTATTTGCATTATATGTAGATATAGGGAGTGCATTAGATTTTAGGCACATTTTTACTATATTTTGGCGTTTAAGTAGTTTTTATTGCATTTTTGGTTTTTAAGTTCATCGAGGCTCCCTAGCACGAATGTGAACTTAAGCATGTTGAAATAAGTAAAAAAAATGGTCTGGTAAATTGGACGATCGCCCAATTGTTTAACTAGGACGAACGCCCAAATTAATTTTCTATTGGGCGACTCGCTAAGCCATGCTTGGGCGATTGCCTGTAAAGCTTGAGGAGGTGGATTTTTAAAATGCAAACCACAAACAACCCGTCCCAATATCTCTCTCATCTCTCCTTTTATATTTCTCTCCTTTCCCTCTCAAATTAACACACAAATCTACCTCTAATTTCACTAGAACTCTCACTTTATCAAGATTCAAACAAGATTACTTGGCATTCAATTTCATTAACATCAATCTCACATTAGGGCAAAAGTTTTTCTAAGGTATGATTTCTCTTCCTCAACTCTAGTTCATCCAAATTATGCTTTTGGGTTGAATATTTTCAAATTATTCTTGATTAATTGAGAAGTAGGGGTTTAGGTAGATGATGGGTTATTGGATTGTGTGTTGGAGTGAAATTTTTTTGCTAGATTTAGGGCCTAAACTTATTCAAAATCAACATTTAAAGAGAGTGCCTTCAAGGTGTTTGGTGAAATGCCTAAATTGAAATTAATGTACAATTGGGGATATTTTTGAATTAGAAATCTTGATAGTCATATAGAGTTGACAATGGTATTTAAATTCATTGAGTCGGGTTAAAAATCAAGTTAAACATTTAGACTAAGTTAGCATGCCATGGCATGCCATAACTAGACACCAACCACTTCTTGCACATCTACCTTATATAGCCTCCTTTTGTCCTAATATGTTAGCATGATAAAGACCAACCTAAGAACTTTCTTGTGCTGTGAGATCACTCGGCAAATCTTTACTATTTCAAAATGAATTCGTGGTGAAAGTTCTTGGTGGGCTCAAGTTTGAAATAAGAGAATTTGCCTCTTTTATGATAATTTGGGGGTGTTTATTTAATCTTTAGTTCAATATGGTGATTAATGATGTGTCTTTTATTCTCATAGGTACAATGCCACCAAAAAGAAAGGAACCACTAACAAAAAAAGGAAAAAGATAAAGTAGGTTTAGCATCATCTTGACGCCAACAAGTTTGGAATAAAAGATGCATGACCAATCGAGCGACCTAAATTTTCGCACAATCAGCTGACAGATAGCATGCGGGGTTTCTACATTTTTGTATGTCATAATCGACCCTACATCCCACTGCATAGATTTCAATGAATTTCATGCCCATTTCTAGTATCATCTGGCGATGGGACACAAGATTGACTTGGAGAACCATTTATTATGCTTCATCGTCGATTTGGCATCACACTTGGAGTCTGGCTGTTCACTCATGTTTTTGTGTATCATCAGTGCAATATGATTAGTAGAGAGAGTACCATTACTGCCATATGAGGAGCCCGAGACCCCCGAAGCACCTACAAACAAACAAACCATAGGGAATTCATTGGATAGAAGAGCATCGTAAAATCCAAAGACTAGCACCGCACTCGGCCACGAGATTGATCGCATTCTTCATTAGGTTTTTACCTAGCTAGTAGAGCAGGATTGGGCTTTGATCTCCATTCAATAGACGCAGCTAGTCATGTAGCATAAGAAAGAAGACATGAGTATTGATATGAACTCACTTAGCGTTGTAGACACTATCATTCGAGGAGAGCAACAGACTATAAATTTTACATATAACGATGTCAACCATAGACTGCTCCATTTTGCGAGCTGCATGGATGATATTTATGATATCATCTCTCGACCTCCAGCACCATACCACACGTCTACTTTAGCTGGTTTGTCTTATTAGCCTAGACCGTCTTCTCTAGATTTACCATCGGGAAGTATCTAATCCTTTTCTCATTTTATTTTAGCTTTGTTTGGCTACTACATTCGGGGACAATGTAATATTTTAATTTGAGGGTGGATTAAGTAACATGATACTTATTTGATCACTAATTAACTTGATATTCATGTCTATATTCATGATACTTATTCAATGACCATTGATTAACTTGATATTCGGGTTCCAGATTCACTAAAAAATCGTTTCAGTTTAGTGTTGAACCGCTTCCACCGATGATGGGATTTACGTGTTTGAGTTAAGTATAACTTTAGTTAGAATTGCTAGGCAACACCTTAACTTGTGTTCTTACAATAATACTTATCCATGTTAGACATGATTAATTGAGCACTTAGCCACTTTTGACTTATCACTACATTAGAGCATGACTTGGGTTTAGTTGTTGATATTTTTGACCTAGGTGAGTTAAAAATCCCATTCCCAAAATCTTAATTTAGTAACCAAACTACTTAAGAATGGTGGTGTTATGTCAATGCGCAGTGTTTGTAGAAGTTTGATAGTTGATTTTCCGAGTCCCATCTTTGGTTGAATAGTTCTAGTCAAGAAATCTAAATCGACACTAATCATTGCCGAGAGTCGAGTACCATGAAAAAATAGTTTTACATCTTGTACTTCTCTTATAGCTTGTGGACTCGAGCAATTGCTTGTTAGAGTATCTTAAAAGTATTCTATGGTCATCCGACTGGGAGTCATCACCCAAAGTTCGCTATATACGGGTCACATAGAAAGCATACTAAAGAGAAGTCCTACACACAAGATGTAAGAATGTAGATATTAGTTAAATAAATAAAAAGTGTTAGAGGTGCTCGGTGAAGATTTTTAGACTAGACTCAAAAGACGGAGATGGATTTTAGAAATCGCTCACTATCCTACTTTCTATGAATACAAGTTTCTAATTTTATCACTTTGTATGGAAAAATATTGTATTGATCAATTTGAACCAAATTCGCTAGAACAATTAGGGATTTGAGAGAAAAGTATCAGTAATACGATTACACGAAAGGTGTGAGAAGAAAGTTGACTACAAGGGGTCCGAGATTGTAAGTATATGTGTGAGTTCAACGACACTATAATGGTAGTGCTCTAGTATATGTATGAGTTCAATATTGACTAATCACACATACAAACCGAAGGTCGAGCATCGGATAAGAAAAATATAATTTTTGGCGTTCTTTGTTTTTTTTATAAAGTTTTGCTTTATATTCGAACCTTTCATATGACACGAAATTCAATGTTTCAGTCTATTAATTGTGCTTTCTTAGCTTAGTTTTGTAGTCAATATCTTAGGTTTTTATTTGTGACTTTTGTTTTGTTTGAGGACGAACAAAGGTTTTTATTTGAGGGTGTTTGATAAGTGCATTTTGTGCGCTTATTCGAGCCTTAAAACTAAGCGGTTGTTTTGTTAGTATGTTGATTTTCTATTTAATTTATTGATTTTCTACTTAATTTAGCTTACTTTAATTTATTTTCACTTTTTGACCTGTTTATAACTAATTGGAGAAGAAAGAACAGAAAGAGCAATGATTTGGCAAGTGTCTAGAAAGTATGGGGACTCGATTTCACTATTGGAACTTGAAGGACTACATTGGAGGTTATTGGAAGATTAGAGGACTGAAATAACCAAAATCTAAAGTTGGAGGTTTAAAACATGCATTGGGCTGAACGATCGCCCAACCTCGTATTTCACTAACAGAATGTAAAATCTTTGCCTGGGCGATAGCTCGGGTTTACACAGGGCGATTACCTAGTGCAATTTAGCACTAGCGGATTTTTTCTTTTCGCATTTTACTCAAACTAGAATACTCTTTTGGGCTACGTTTTTTACGACTTTTTGGGATCTTTTGGGACACTTGGAGAAGGCTAAGATAGATTAACTCTAAATTAGGTTGGAAAATTGAAGAATTAGAAGAGAAGAGAAACAAGAGGCGAATGATTAAAACTCATTTGGGCAAGATCGAACGAAGTACATGGATCACATATTAGAATTTTTTCTTATCCGGGTTATGGATTTTATTTCTTCTTTTTGTTTTCTTCCTCTTAGTATGCTAGGCTATATTTATTTTGTACTAGGATTATGATGAAATTTGTAGTTTGAATATTTAATTTGGGACTTTGATTTTTGAAAATATGCATTAATATTGTTTTGAACAATTGATTTTGATTTCTTTTCATCTACAATCATATGCCCAATAATTATATGATTTTTATGGTTTGTTTTACTGTCGAGAGATTGAAAATAAGCTGGACATAATTTTAATTGTCATAAAATCCGATAGGGGATAAAGATATACCGTTATACTTTACGTGATCTTGAATTACCCATGGCAATTTAATGCATTAATTCTTGTGTGTCGCATTCGTCATAGGGATATAATCGGGTTATACGTAGGAATATATTTAATTTTATTTGAGAGAGAGTATTGAACAAATTAAGGGTATTGATCGTTACAATTAGTGTATGTTGTCAAATTCATTAATACTACTAAACGGATCAATTACTACAAGTGAATTTGGGGTCCTAGTATTATATTTAAAGTAGTTTTGTGTGAAATTTGCATCCATTCTTTGTTTAGATTATCATTAGTTAGTTCTTTCTAGTATAAAATATTAATTAGTTTTTAAGCACAAACATCCAAAGTTGAGTTGTTTTGATTAAGGTTAATTTAATTGTATTGAGCTATCTAAATTTTATGGAGTGCGACATTCTGACTCAAATATATTATATTACTACATGATGATGCAGTACACTTGTCGAATAATATTGCGACATGTGACAAGAATGACATAATGAATTTATAATCTCTGGCTGTTCTTTTCAATCCCCATGTCCATCATAGGCCGGCCAAGCAACCTTTTAAACGACGCTCGTACACACTAGAATACCTTTCTACTTGCAAAATCAAACTCGGTATGATGACTGATTCTCAAATATAATCTGGAAAATGGATTCTAATAAAGTTTATTTCAAGTGAAAGAAGTGGAGAATTTGACCCTCACAACCATTGAATTCAATTCATATTAAAAAAAAACTTATAATTTTTGCTTAATGATATATATTTATCTGGACATATAAATTAGTTCATCTACGGTTGGCCCAGTCAACATTTAGGCGGTTGACATACAACTTAAAACACGATTCATTTGAGGCAATATCAAGCTGGTTTAGGCGGACTTAAGTAACAAGCAATTGTTTGCTAATTGTATGAAAACGAAAAAAATTAAAAGCAGTCCATGTCGGCCACTAAAAGTGGGTCACGATGCGCGATTTTGTTGAAGCCAAACTCGAAAGCTAGGTCTCATTGTTACAGTGCCCAAGGAGGTACTGGGCCATGATAGGCCATCTCTACAAAGGGTTCATTTAATAATTAATTTCCAATTAAATTCCATAAAGCAACAAAAAAGTTATTAAGCTATGAAGATTAGAATATCTTGAACCAAAGACGGCCATAACTCACAAGACTACATAAGCAAAACGCCATTTGCTAAGGTTCAGGATATGGATCATTCACAATGGAAGAATATCAAATATTAGAATAACTTAAGCCATTGATTGTGGAATTGACCACAACAGTCTCATAAATATAAAAATAGCCTATATTGTTATTAAATCATTTTCTATTATCACTTAATTCTCCTTTGAGATGGATTGAAAATGTCATCCATACAATGCTAAGAACAAGAGGCCACTTTCTTGCACCCATATGCTTGTTAAAGATACATATTACATTGATTAAATATCGAAATTATAATCAACATATAAGAGCTTGAGCTATTCCTCTTAATGTTAACGTTTTAAGATGGAACCCCAATCTTAGTGTGATATAAGAACTATTAAGTTCAAACAAGTAATTCGATCTATCTAAAGTTAAAATAAATATTCGAATTTCAAAATTGACATGTTCAAACAAGTCACCATCTTGAGAGAGCATGTTAAGGATATATTCAACATCGATTAAATATCGAAACTATAACCAACATATAAGAGTTTGAACTACTCCTCTTAACAAAGTTAATCTTTTAAGGTGGAACGTTAAGTCTTAATAATATCATAGCAAATATATGGGTTAATAATAATACATAAGGAGTCAGGTTAAGTCGCAATGACCCGTCCGAACGATTGTTTTTGAATTTGCGAGATATTAAATATGCTAAAAAAAATCTTTACATTTTGCCCATAGACACAAACATGTCAAAATCCATATGAAAGCATGGATTTGTTCAACTTATATTAAACCTAGCTACAACCCCCACAAGTGCAAATACAATTCAATTTCAAGAAAATCCAATCTAAATCCTCTTTGTTCTTGCTGAGAATTTTTCCCTTCCCAACTCTTCAAAATCCGTTTCGTCATCCTCGTCATCATATGCTTCATCTGCATCACCATATCCATTTACTGTACTTTTCACTATTCTGATCTCCTTCTTCCGGCTCCCGGCCTGCAGGCCTGCACCCTCCAACCAATCCACGATCTCCAACATGCTAGGCCGGTTCTCTGGATTACTATCAGTACATTTCATCGCAATCATAATCACTGCTTTCAGCTGCGCTCTATCAAAACTGCCCTTTAACCTAGGGTCTGCAATGTGATCAAAGTCACCTTTCTGCACATATGGAATAGCCCACTGGACTATATCCCGTTTAACACCACCGGGGAGTTTTTCGAGCGGTTTTCGGGCACTGATTATTTCAAGAAGAAGGATTCCAAAGCTATAAACATCACAACTCTCTGAAACTTTACCCCACATGGCATATTCTGGTGCTAAATACCCTAGGGTTCCTTTAACTCTTGTTGTTAAATGAGTTACTCCTTCTGGTATGAGTTTTGCGAACCCAAAATCGGCTACCTTGGCTTGGAATTCTGAATCTAAAAGGACATTGCTGGCCTTTATGTCTCTGTGTATTATGTGAGGGTTTGCTTCATGGTGCAAGTAACTTCAATTTACCAAGAAAGAAAAATTTCTTATTATATATATAAGGAAATAGTTGGGCATTGCAATATATATCCATGCTAGAAGGAATTGCATTCTTAACTTCATTCTATCAATTAAAATGTGCCTAGTATATATATAAAAACTTAAACTTTTAGATGAGATGGTTTATAAGGGGTTGAAGAAAGACAACGTTGATATCATATGAATTTTATCCATGAAATTTGTGGACTCATTACAAAAGTTGCTAGTGCACACTCTTTTCTATAAATTTGTTTTTCTCTCGTCTCTCACTAGACTCTTTTGTCTCAACTTCATAATATAGGGAAAAAATGAATTCTACATGTATTATGCAAATTACAAAGTGTTGATCGAAGAACTATATATTTAAGTCGAGATTTCTTATTTTCCAAAGACATTCCAACGGTACACCTCTTGAGATCGCAAATTACTATTCAACAGTTTCATGTAGCATAAGATCGGTCTGCGAATCAAGTTTGGCTACTTGATTTATGAAAATTGTGCATGTGCCATGTGTTTGGTGAAAGATAAATGAACCTAAACATCACCATGGGGCTGTTGAAGATGAATAAATTTGTCTGATCTGATATGATTTATCTTTCAAACAATGTTGTCCAACGGATTAGCTTTTTATTTCCATGAAAATTGAAGGAAAAAGAGGAAGAAGATGAAATACTTACGCGATTCCCTCTGCTGCTCCAATGGCTATATTGATTCTTCTTGGCCAATCCAATAGGCAATCAGCAGCAAGTTGTCCATGTAAATGAGTAATTAAGCTATGATTTAGCATATAATCATAAACTATAAGCCTTTCATCTCCACCTGCATAAAATCCTCTTAGACCTAACAAATTCTTGTGCCTCACCCTACCAAGAACCTCCACTTCCACTGCAAATTCCATTTCTGCTTTTGCAGTCATCGCCTTTAGCCTTTTCACTGCAATCTGCAATATCAAATCATCATCTGTCAAATACCAAAAAAAACAAAAAAACAAAAAAATCAAAATTTATGATATTTTCTGTTGACTGTCCATAGTACTCAATTCCATGATGGTTACTAGCAGCGGTGAAAAAAAATTACACCGGTGGTTTCTAGCTGTCAAGAAAACTCAATTTCTACTATGTTTAATGAAAGATCCATTGCTGTAGACGAGTTTTCTAGTATTGTTTTGATAAAATTCAAAAAATGGAAGAGAAAATAAGGACGAAAATATTGCCTCGAAGCCTTTACTAGTTCGACCCCAATAAACACTTCCAAATCCCCCTTCACCAATTTTGTTATCATTATGAAAGTTGTTTGTTGCATGGACAAGCTCTTTGAGAGTGTATATGTCCCATGGATAGTCTCTATTCTTGTTTGAACTGCAAAAAAACAACACAAATTAATAAGAAATACATGAAAAAGTTTATAAGATTATGCAGATAAATTCATCACAGAGAAATAAAAACCTACCCTATTTTAGGTTGATTTTCTGAGAAACAAAACAAACATTTGCAGAACTTTTTCATTTTCCCCATTCAACAAGATAGAAAGAATCAACTAAAAAAATGGAGAATATGTTTCTTTGGGGGTAGAAGGAGTTGGTAGGGACTAGCGGGTTGGTGGGGTGGGGGGAACCTTGAGTAAACAAACAAGAAAATGGTAAAGATTTCGTTATTGACAATGCTAATAGGAAGGAGTTATATGGTAAAGACAAAAAAAGAAGCCTTGGAAGTCAAGGACCTTTGAATCAATAGCTCAACTAATATATATATATATATATATATATAATACATACACACACATGAACCCTAAGGCTGATGTATTGAACTCTATGGGTTGAGCGATTTGATTCGTTGAAGATAAGACAAATTTATTTATTTTAATTTTGTCTTTCAATGCACTTCCTCACTTGCAAATAGTATTCATTTTTTTTATCGGACCCGACTTGCCCACAGTTTCTGTAAATGAATGGCGATATAAAATAATTTCATCTGAATATAATCTAATGTTAACCGTATATATGTCATGTATTGTTTATTAACTATGATTAGGCTGCAGTTGTCAATTACCAATATATTAATTTCAGGGAAAGTGACACATTAATTTGACCATCTGTTTTTCGGGTTTAGCCAGCCACAAAAGACAATTGGACATCAATCCATTGCTAAATTGAACTTATACGGCTTAAGTTTTGGCCAACAAACAATTGGACCTTAATCCATTGATAAATTCAAGTGGCCAGGTTTGGTCCAGTAGACAGGAATTGGCTGAGTAAAAATTATATGAAATGAATAATTATTTCAGCTCAATCAACTCACAGCTTTTTGGTAGATATATATACAATTACAATAGGAAAGAGATGAAAGTAACAATACAAGAAAGTTCTAGATTATTGTACATCTACCACTGCAGGTGGTTCAGAACCGTAAACAAAAGGAATGCACCAGACTCCATTATAACATAGCCTAAAGGAGGAGGAATTAGTTAGCATCACGAATGAACAACCTCTAGCTTGTCATGTGCATGTAACCTTTTTAACATCCTCTCTCAAGCTCCCTCGAGCTGGAGGGCAGAGTACTAACTCCAAGTTTGTCTTTCAAGTAAAGAAACCTTGAATGTGAAAGACCTTTGATTAGAAGGTCAGCAATATGATCAGAGGAAGGTATATACTTAACGTCCAGTTCTCTTGTAAGAACTTTATCCCTGATAAAATGAATATCAAGTTCTACATGCTTTTTTCTAGCATGGAAAACTGTATTTGTAGCGCAAGCACTTGCACTCATGTTGTCACACCATAGTAGTAGAGTTGATATATGTGGCAATTCAAGTTTTTTAAATAGAGATTGAACCCAAGCAATTTCAGAGGCTGCAGATGCCAAAGTAGTATTCTGACTCTGCTAGATCTAGCAACCACATCTCCTAAATAGATGCAATATATAGTCGTTGATCTCGTATCATCCGGACAAGTTGTATCTCGAGTATTCATTTAGCATCGATCCGTCACTTCTTTGTATCTACAAGCCTTGATCAAGTGTGCCTTTAATAAGTATATAAAACTCTTTTAAGAGCTTGCCAGTGAGTTGAAGTTGGCATTTGTAGGAATTGACTTGGCTTATTAATTGCAAAGGTTATATATAGTTTGTGTGAACTAAGTACTACAATCCTTCCACTATACTTCAATAAATTGAGGGATTCTTTAACACTTCACCTTCATCTTTTGACATAGTTTTGCCAGCAGTGATAGGAGTAGGACAGGGTTTGAAATTTTGGAACTCAAATCTCTTCAATAAATCAATCATATACCTTCTCCGTGTTAGATGGAGTCTAGCATCATGTGTGCATACCTCAATTCCCAGAAAATGATGCAGATCACCCACACCTTTTAATGCAAACCTTTTATTCAACTCATTAATAAATTGCGCATCAATTTACTATATTTACTAGTTATAACTATATCATCCATATAGATAAGTGCAAACACAATTTGCCTTTCACTTTTGAAGTAAAATAGTGATGTGTCGACTCTAGATTGTTTGAATTTCTAGCTTAACAGAGCTATTTTTAGCATGTCATACCAAGCTCTAGGTGCATGCTTCAATTCATAGAGGGCCTTTCCAAGTTTGCAAACATGAGAAGGCTTTGGTTTGTCCACAAATCCTTGAGGTTCATTCATGTCAAATAATTCCTCAAGTTCACCATTCAAAAAGGCATTATTGATGTCTACTTGCCTGATTTTCGTTCCTTTTGAAAATGTAAGAGTAAGTATCACGCTTAGGCTTGATGCCTTGATCACTTGGCTAAAAGTCTCATAGAAGTCCACACCAGGGTTTGATGAAACTTTTTAGCCACTAATCTGGCCATGAATCTTTGTACTGAGCCATCTGAGTTCTTTTTTAATCTAAAAACCCATTTGTTTTCTACAACATTGTAAGATGGTGAGTGGGGCACCAACTTCCAGGTTTATTCTTCAATAGTGCATTGTATTCTTCTTCCATTGCTAATTTCCAATCCCTGTTAGCCAATGCTTCATCTATAGTAATTGGCTATGTCCTTTCTAGCTCACATTCAACTAATTGTCCTGTATAGAATCTTGCCTTAAAGATACTATTTGTCTTATACCTCTGCTGGTTGGAGATTGGAGATTGGGGATTGGTGTGCTCAGTATTGTGATCAGACCTAGATATTTCATCTTTTATTCTTCACATTGATCATTTAGGTTTTTGAACAGTTCTAGTTGCTAACTACTTTTTTCATAATTTTCATTCTCTGAAAGATCCATACCACTTGAGCTAAGAGGAGAAGAATCTTCTGCTAGAGTAGCATCAAGTTGGGTTGTATAAGTGGAATTGATGTTAGGGATAGTACTTTGAAAAGAAAACTAAGACCATGATATTATTGTACGAGACCACCAAGATACTATTATACGAGACTCAGAAGTATTTGGCTTATCTTTGTTAATGAAAATTGACTCAAAAAGAACTCGACTTCATTCAATATGACATGTCTTGAGATATAAAATCTTCGTGTTGGACTAAGGCATTTATACTCTTTGTGAGACTCATCAAACCAAGAAAACACACTTGATTGAAAGAAAACCAAATTTTTGTTTTTCATTTGGTCTTAAACAAAGATAATAAAGCGCAACCAAAAACTATGAGAGCTTTGTAATCCACTTCCTTTTTATATAGAACCTCAAGAGGTGATTTTATTTTGAGAATGGGTGTTGGCATTACGTTAATCGTAAGTGGCAAATTTTGAAAGAATTCCCACAAATATTTTAAGGGCGCTTTAGCTTGAGCCAATAGGGTCAATTCTCATTTCTGTTGTGTGTCCATACTTTCTTTCTTTTCTTCCATTTTGAGCGGTAGGTATGTAGACATCGATGCCTAAACTCAATTTCGCATCGGTAACAAGTTTTGTAACTCTACAACAATCAGCTTGTAGAGTTTTTATCCTCATTTCAAACTTGTTTTGAACCAACTTCTTGAATTGAAGAAATATAGCTAAGGCTTCAGACTTATTGTTCATAGGATAGATCCATACAAATCTACTAAAGTCATCCATGAAGGTAATATAGTATCTAAAACCTGATGTTGATTGAATGGGGACTTGTCCCCATACATATGTGTGAATGAGGTCTAATGATGCCTTAGAATGTGAAGTGGATAAAGGGAATGGCAAGGAATGAGATTTTCCATACTGACAAGCACTGAAAAGGATTTGATTTCATTGATATTTAGCTTTGCATTATAAGTTCTAAGAATTTAACAAACAATTCAATTAGGAAATTTGAGGATTTTTCAAGACACTGACTATGACTTGGAGACTTTACATAATTTGAAAGAACTGAAGAGCAACAAAACTTGTTTGAGTGATCTCACTTCAGAATATAAGGTTTGATGTTTGAGTGAGGAGAGTCCAACTGGTGCAACCCTTATTTTAGCTTCCCTTGCATTAGAACTTCTCTTGTTTGCTTGTCCTTAACAAAACAACAATTTAAGTAAAATTCCATGAAAACATTGTTATCAGATGTAAGTTGTGAGACACTAATCAGACTTTTCTTAATATCAGGCACATGCAACAAGTTATTTAGAATAAGTTGTTTGTCAATTAGAGTAGGCAGACATGTAGTACCAATATGTGAAATAAGCATTTTGTCACCATTTCAAACCATGATTCTTTCTTTACCAGTATAGTTCTTTCCTGAACTGGGATTTTCCTCATCTCATTTTGTAATATGGTTGTTGGCCTCAGATTCAGATACCATGCTGGATCACTTATAGAGTATTGTGATGCTTGAAATGTTTTTGGTGATGGATTGCTGTTATTTTGCTAATTTGGTGGCATTCCAATGTACCTTTCATCATATCTAAAATCACAAACATTTACTTTGTGTCCCAATTTGCCACAGACTTGACAGGTAGGTCGATAATTGTTATTATAGTTGTAACTTCCACCTCTACTTCTGCCTCTCATTCCACCTCTATAGTTATTATTAAATGAGTATCTTCCTCCACTGTTTTGCCTTTGATTTTTGTACATGTAGTTATTCATTCCATGTCTTTGAGTGAAGTTAACTGATGCATGATTAATATTTATCCAGCAACATCATTTATCATAGCATTAAGATATTCAAGTTTGCTTTCAAAGGTCATAAGTGTAAATTGAAGTTCTCTCCAATATATTGATTCTCTACAATTTATTTGAACAACAATACGTGTATATTCTTCATCTAATCCAGCTAATACTTGAGTTTGAGTGACAAGGTCCGAGTGTAAGTTGTTCTTACTAGCAATTTCATGGTTATCACCAAGAGTTTTACACGATGTTGAGATACTGATATATACTTATGGAACATTTTCTTGTTTTTCAAAGCTCACTAGTCAAGAAGATGATTCTAGACTTGTTTTGAATACCACAGCTTTCCTTCGCTGTAGTCTAGAGCTGGTTTGAGTTGTTGGATCATATGACTCTTATGGCTATCTCAGGTGTCATTGAGAAGTATATCCATTCCATCGAAATTGATCAAGAGATTTCCACATACTATATTCTGGATTTAGAGTCATCTCAATGGTTGTTCCCGCATTTCTTGTGACTTGAGTGCCAATATATTCTGGGGGACACAACTTTGTACCCAGAATAAAACCTTCCAAATTGTGTCCACTGATAATAGGCAAGATCATTTTCTGCCATAAGTGAAATTTGTTCTTGTGAAGCTTGACAAAAGGTATTTGGGTTAGGTTAACACCAAAGGGTGAGAGATGGTTGATTTTCTGTAATGGTGGCACTATTGAGCTTGAAACTGATGTGGGTGACGAGTTTGGATTGGCATCTTAAGGTGTGTTACTGGTGTTTTCCATTGTGGCTCTGATACCAAGTAAAAATTATATGAAATGAATATTTATTTTGTCTCAATCAGCTCACAGCCTTTTGGTAGATATATATATATACTTACACAATTACAATAGGGAAAGAGATGAAAGTAACAATACAAGAATATTCTAGACTACTGTGCACCTAGCACTATAGGTGGATCAAGAACTTTAAACAAAATGAATGTTCCAGACTCCATTATAACAGAACCGAAATAAGGAGCAAATTAGTTAGCAACACAAATGAACAACCTCCAGCTTGTCAAGTGCATGTGACATTTTTTACAGGATGTGACACAATTTTTTTCACGATCGTACAAGTTAGGATTTGACGTCCTCTAGAATTAATAACTTTAAAAGAAATATAATCATTATTTTTTTTAATGTTTTGTTATTTTAACATGTTGTTACCATTTTTTAGTGTGACTTTTATTTTGCTTATAAGGAATTGTGTTCTTACATGTTTATTAATATGAAAAAATAGAGTACACGAACTTGGGAGGGAAACGTAAAGAGCCTTACTTTTATGAAATAAATATAAAAGTGTGCAAATTTAAAGTTATATCTAAACATTAAAGAACTATTACCAAATATTACACCGAAAGTATAATGAGAAAACTTATGCGACGGTAGAGGTCAAGCGAACCTAGACTACAAGAAGTTTAAACCTTCGGCCTAATCAAAGTCCAAGCCTATAAATACTTAGGCTCGAACTTTGTGGACTATTGTTATACTTCGTTATATGCGTAGGCAAGGAGGGGCCCACAAGAGTGTCCAGAGGCAAAATGTAGAAGTTTTCTTGCTCACCTAAATGGCAAATTGGTGAAGCTTTTCCACCAAGAAAAATTACTCTTTAGCCCCGCAAAGACGCAGAGCTAATGAATCAACCAAATAGAATGCTTGGGTTCAAACCGACCACCCACCTTGCTTTCTACACCTAACTTAAATTTGGCGAATGATCTAAGGCTGTCACATCACTCACCTATCATAGAAAACGGTATATCCATTGGGCCACATGGTGAATCTTCACATGGAAAAGATAGTTACAATAAGGTAATGTGGAGAGAACAACCACATAATATGTTGAATAAGATGGCTGGAGCAATAATCTACTGCCATGTGTCATAGAATCTTATAGAATTGTGAACTTTCCAATAAGAATGCGACACGTGGCGAAAAAAGGAAAAAAGACCAAAAATCCCAAAGGCTTGGAAAATTTATAAATAGTCCAAATTTAATCAAAGAAATGGGAGAACAATTGAAAAATCTTAACCAAATTCTTGCTCTTATAATTCTCAATTCTTAGGTAAATATTCACAGGGTTGAGTTATTCTTCTGAGTGAGTGGTGGGTAAGGATTTGTTGGCTTCAATTATTTGGTTCAACATTTTGGCGCCATTTTTGAAAATGGCACAGTCTACCACGAAAGTTAGACATAATTGGTGAAAGTTCTTGAGCAATCCTAGATAAATAAGAAAATCTGACGTGAGAAAGCTGAAAATGAGTAATGTAGAGAGAAAGCTGGGTGAGAATGATCTAGAAAGAAAAAAATGAGCACCGGAAGATAGCAATTTCAATCCTAAGAGGCAAAGGAATGAGATCCCAAATGTAACATCTAGCAAATGGGGAGAAGTTCCTAGGAAGAAATGCAATCGACGGTAAAAAAAGATTTCCATAGCACAAACTGTATCCAACTTGGCGGAGCAAGTCCAAATGCTAGTGGAAGAAAATAAAACAAAAAAGGAAGTGGCTGGAGGTCAAGCTAAAAATGATAAAATAAGTGGAAACCAAAGCACCAACAACAAGTCACTCCCATCAACATAGTGAGCTGTGTAATTCCATGCATTACCACCCTTTCATCGACCGCTTAAAGAGTGATAGCGTAGACCCATCTGGTCCGCTGAAATTGTCTTTGATAGGCTCGGTGACGAAGCTGACTCTTACCAAAGAAAGCCCCATGTGTTTGAGGGATAAAGGATTGGGTCAATGTCAAAACACCCCCGGTATGTGCCAAATTATTCTTACAATAAAGAAGGAGACGGCCATGCTAGATCTTTTGAAAAAGATGATGATGACAAAAACCTCAATTTATCTCATGAAATTAGGAGTACTCCCATTCCCAGGGGGTTTTGTGAGACCTAAGTTGGAAAAATACACTTGGCGAGGTGATCCCATGTATCATTTAGCGGACTACAAAATGTAAATGAAGCTTAAAACACCTCATCCTCACTGAAATGCATGGTATTCCATGACTTTCACAGGGACAACCAAAATGTGGTATATGAAATTGAAGCCTGGCTTTATTTGAAGCTGGCCTCAATTGAAGAAAGCATTTATGAGCGCCTTCATGGGCTATACTCTAGGCAAAACTCCGACCACAAGACTAAATGATATAAGGCAGGGACTGAGTGAGTCCGTGAAAAGCTATTTTAATAGATTCCAGAATGAGTTGATCGCAGTAGAATCCATATAAGATGAGAAAGCATTAGATGCTTGTGGAATGGGCTAAGGATGGAAACCATATTTTGGTGAGATGTGCGGAATAAGAAGCCTCAAACGTAAAACCAGTTGGTGAGAAATCTAGATAGAGGAAACAATTGAAAACAGAAGGAAGCATAATGATGAGATGAGGATGATCGCACAAGGGGTGGCAAAGGTTACTTTTCGAAGGCAAAATAACCTAATTAGGTCGTTTGGACCAAGCCATCAAGGATATAAGAAGGAGGTAAATGAGATCGCCCCTGTAAAGGGCCGATCTTTAGGTGAGATTTTTGTTCTCTCGCCCATGACATGGAAGAATGTCCAGATGTGAAGGCCACCATTGATAGGATGTTAGAAAATAGGATGAAGCCAGTCTGGGCCACATTCGTAGGTGAGAGCTCCAAACTATAACTACAACATGGGATGAGGGATGGGAGCAAGGGAAAGAGATTATCTCTAGACACCTCGTGCGCTTCAACAAGGAATACAATGAAGGCTAAATGCTCCACTGCCAGCAGTTCAACCCCCTTTAGAGAAATCAACGCCAATATAGAAGGGCCCATCATTGGGGGGGCCCCATATTGGAGAAGCAAGCAACAACTCTCATAAAAATTATGTGAGAGCAGTCAAGAAGCCCATGTTGGAAAGTTACTAGGTGCATAGAGAATCAAAGCCGAAAGGTCCTAGCATAATATTTAGTGACAAAGACTAGGCCAATGTCCATTACCCGCATTGTGATGCCCTGGTGATCTAGGTAATGATCGCTCGCAACATTATCAAGCTTATATTGGTAGACAACTGAAGCTCGGTGAATGTCTTGTTCAGAAATACCTTCAACCAGATAGAGGTTGACCATCCTTGGACACCCATGTTCAAATGCCTGTATGGTTTCACTGACGATAGCATCATTCATCGAGGTAAGATCACCATTGCAGTCGAGGTTGGAAGGGAGCCCTTAGTGACTAGGAACTACATGGAATTCTTAATCATAAATCGAAGATCAGCTTACAATGGGATGTTAGGACGACCAAAGATTGAAACAAATAATAACGGCAACTACTTCCATCCATCCTCTATCCATAAAATTATATACTCCTACGGTGATAGCTACTGTAAAGGACAATCAGAAATCCACCTGAGAATGTTATCTCAATGTTCGAAGAAAGGAAGTCATGTGAGCCACCATCGCGAATGTCATTGTGATGATGTAATTGTCGCAAGCAAAAGAACTAAGCCCAAAGAGGATAATGTTGAAAGTAATATATGCATCGATGATAGCCTTGACCTCAGGATCATAGAGTCCAACTTTGAAGCAGCCGCAGTTGAAGAGCTTGAAAGTTTCACAGTGAGCGAAGATGATTCATCTAAGTAGTTGCAGATTGGGTTTAGATTAGAGAGAGATCTGAAAGAGAAAATGAAGGATTTTCTGGAAGCCAACCTTGATGTCTTCTTATAAAATATTCTAATATGGTTGGGATCGATCTGAGTGTAGCATGTTATGCATTGAAAATTGACTCTCAAGCCAGACCAAGGATTCAAAAGCAAAGGCAAATGAGTGTAGAAAAATACAAAGCTCTGAATGGAGAGGTTGATAAGTTACTAGAAAACGGGCTCATCTGCGAAGCTCACTACCCAGTTTGGGTATGCAATCATGTCTTGGTTCCAAAGAACAACAGCCTGTGGAGGACTTTCCAGGACATCACACATTTGAATAAGGCCTTCCCAAAGATCGCTTCCCGCTACCAACGGTTGATCAACTCGTAGATGCCACGGCAGGGTATGAACTGTTAAGTTTCATGAATGCATACTCAGGGTACAACCTGATAAGTGCATTTTGTGCACTTATTCAGGTCTTTAAACTAAGCTTTTATCACGTCATTTTATCGATTTTCTACTTAATCTAGTTTGTTATTGCTTCTATTTCAGTTTTGAACCCGTTTGTAAGAAATTGGAAAAGAATAGATGAAAAGATAAATAAATTGAAAGATGTATCGAAAGTATGGAGACTCAATTGCATTCAATTGAAAGTTGAAGGACCAAATTATAGATTATGAAAAGTTGGAGGACTAAAATGACCAAGAACCAAAGATTGAAGACCAAATTGGAGGGTGTGAAAACTAGAAGGACCAAAGTATGAAGATTGATAGCTAGGCGATCGCCCAGCATTGAAATGGAAAAATAGAATGTAGTCTCAGATTGTTTGGGCGATCGCTCGGCAAAGACAATCGCGCGACGCCTGTTAACTTCTAGCTGACGTGAATTTTTCCTTTCTTAGACATCTACTTCACTTAGGTAAATTTTGGCCAACATTTTTAAGGACTTTTAGAGATGGTTTTGGACTGTAATTAGGGTAGTATATGTAGGAGTTATTAACTCATAATAGGTTGTTGAGTTTCGAGAGAAAAATTGATTGACGAAAACACATCAAACGGAGATGAAGATTGCTCTTTTGGAGAATTCAACGAAGATCAAGATCAAGAAAT
>CM042665.1:40565713-40583790 GCA_023638005.1 Forsythia suspensa
AAGCCTGAGGATTACCTTTACAGCAGAACTCTATTGTAAGTTGACATTTCATATCTATTTCATATTATTGTGATTTTGGTTGGGATTTGACGACCTTTTGCTTTGTAATCTGAACCAAACGAGCTTAAATGACTAAATTTAGGAATTTTCTGACGTGCTTTATTACTGGGAATCGGTTTTATTAGTGTGCATTTCTTATTTTAACACTTTCTGAATCATTATGATAGTAATTCATCGTAATTGCTTGCGCAGAGTGATGCTGCAGTGTGGTGCATGGGCTTTCAGAAAATGACAGACGGACTACCATTTTAAGAGGTAAGACTTAAGAGTATTAAGGCTCGTTTGGGATTGATTTTGGGCAACTTCGATTCTCAAACAATCGAAGTTGATTTAGCGTTGACAAAATTTTTAAAAGTGATTATAAAATAATCACTCACGCAGTAGATTTTGAGAAGCGATAAAGGCGTTTTCGATTCTACTTTAACTTTTCATTTATATATTATTAAAATATCTATTTTACCCTATTTAATTAAAATAATTCATTTAATACTCATTTGAGAAATCGAATTGATGCAAGTTGGATGCATAAAAATAATGTAAGTTTAATTAATTTTTGCACTATATGACTATACTTTTATTTTGTAATTTTATAAAATTTGAAACTTATTAGGTGTTTAATTTTTATTTTAAAATAATAATAATGAATGCATTGTGTTGTTAAAAATATTTGACTAAGCAAAAAAAATGAAGTTTATCACTCGTGATAATAATAATAATAATAATAATAATAATAATAATAATAATACAAACTAACATTATTATAATCAATGTCTTTTTTAGTAATTTAATACCATTACAGCATTAAATCACTTTTGTTTAACAAACGTTCAATTCGTTTTGAAACATACATCAATTTTGAAACAAGAGTTTACCAAACGCTTATCCGATTCTTCCATAACGATTCTTTCTACAAAGACAATGTGTTCGATTCTCTCAAAATCACAGAATACCAAACCAAGCCTAAGGGAACTAAAATTGCATGCAAACACATTTTAATGCATACAATGCTTCCACTCTTTCTTTGAAGAGTTGTATTCCGTTGTTCCATGTGCATGCGTAAACCCACATTTGCAAGTCGACACACGAGATTTTTGTGCTATTTGTCTTTCAATACACAAGATTTTGTTATCTTTACGGATCTCGCTCGAAAAATAAGATTGTTGTATATGATTTGGTGGTCATGCATTGGATGGGCAAATTACACGGTAAGGGTGTGTTTGATTGATTCCATGGAAAGAAAAGATTTTCCATGTAAGTAGGAAAAAACCACATATTTTGGCAAGAAAATATTTTCCAATTTTTCCTTCTTAACCATGCTTTAAGCGATTGTCTTTGGAAATCATTTTCATTTTCCATGCAATCAACATACAAGATGGAAAATATTTTCCATGTGACAAGATTTTCCATGAAAAATCTTCCAATCAAACACGCCTTGATTCCATGGTAAAGAAAAGATTTTCCATGTAAGTAGGAAAAAACCACCTATTTTGACAAGAAAATATTTTCCAACTTTTCTTTATTAACCATGCTTTAAGCGATTGTACTGGAAATCATTTTCATTTTCCATGAGAATCAAAACATAAGATGGAAAATATTTTCATCGATATGACAAGATTTTCCATGGATTAGACATTTTCATAGAAAATCTTCCAATCAAACACACCTTAAGTTTCATTATCACTTTGACAATTATAAGTACCTTTAGAGATGTGTATGTGTTTGTGTTGTGTGGTCGTGCCTATGTCTTTATAGGATTCCTAATGAAGTTTGTGTGATTTAATACTTCTTGATACTTATTATGATACAATATATTTTAATTTTATTTCGTTTAGGTTCATTGTCGTAAATGTCTCGGCAACTACTAGTGCAACTACTCGTATTGGTACCGAATTTTTCAATGCTGCACAACTTGACAATAGTTCGTCACACACTAGCTGATACAGAATAGCATCGTGGCTCTCTTGTTGCAAATATCAATCTGTCGTGTTTTCACATTTTTATGACACCTAGGGAATGAATCGGGAATTTTTTGATACTTCTCGAGTTCCTATTCGATATTCATCTGCAGCAATCAAGAGGTCTGTGTCGTATACTGGATTGCTCTGAGCTCTGTTGTATGTTAGATTTAAATAGAAAGTATTATTCATTGTACGTTAGTCGTATTCCATAATCCTATGTAAAGAACATGAGTTTTGTAAAGGATTTATGTTATACAAGTAGAGGAATGTTCAGTGTGACTCATTTCTGTACATGTTTTATATGAATTTATACTGTTGACGTCATTTCTTCTATCTCTAGTACGTGTTTGGGCTAAGCTTTGAAAGAAGTAACTTTGTTTGTTTAGATAACTAATATATTTTTCTTTAAGTAAAAATAGTGTTAGTTTACCAAAATATTTAACTTACTTATTTCTAAGTTTTCGAATTGAAAATTATTTATTTCAAAATTTACTTATTTACTTGTAAGTAACTTTTAAGCTTTAGCCAAACATAGAGTTATTAGACTGACAAAGCTCAATAAGGTATGTTTTAATGAGATCATTTCCCGATTCAAAAAGCACCCCTCCATTGCCAACCCCTCCAAACAAAACAACAATCGGGGTCCAGATCATTTCCCGATTCAAAAAGCACCCCTCCTTTGCCAACCCCTCCCTCCCTCCCTCCCTCTTCTGAAAACCCCACCCACAACAAATCAACCCCACTCCATACTTTAACCCCATACCACTTTCTTCAATCTCTCCCTATTTATTTACCATCAAATTTATATACACATTATTAATATAATTAAATTTATTAAATTAAAAATAAATTTTTATTATTATATTCATTTTATTTGGTTTTAAAAATATAATATATATTACTTTTTATTGAGTTAAATATTATTTATATCATATAATAAATAATATAGTTAACGTTTATTTTATTATTAAGCATATGTTTGGAGTCTTTGAAATTATAATTTAAGTCTTTATATTATAAGCATTGGTAAATTGTGGATAAAAAGTGGTTGTAAGTAGTGGGTCCCATGAAATGTGGATAAAAATTATGTTTGACTAGTTTGAAATTGAAATTATAATTTAAGTTGTGCCAAACATATGCTAAGATTGAGTTGAGACTAATTAATTAGTTTATATTTGAGTAACAAATTAAATTTTACTTAAAAATAAAATAAATAAAGCCGGATAATAAATTTGCAATAAATAATTTATTGTTTTCTATTCACGTACTAAATCGCTTCACGTACATATTGATTGTAAATATTGTACGACTTATCTGGATGATTCAATTCGACCAAGTGAGAAATGACACGATAGTCACTTGAGGAACATATACATTATCACCACTCTCAAATTCTATTCCTACAAAAATGTACCGAAATAAAATAAATCATTTATACGTGTAAATAAAAATAAATAAATAAATATTAATAATGTTACAAATAACTTACAAATTAAAATAAATATGTACAAATAAACAAAAATAAAAATAAATTAATAATTTATTACTAACCTTTGAAAAATATGAAAACAATAAGTGAGAGACAAATTTGGTAAAATAAATTTAGAGAACAAAAATGATTAAAAACGTTTGATATTGACCAAATTTAGATAAAGTAAATAAAACGATTGAGTTGGCTAAATTTCAATAAAAATATATATTCGATGAGAAGGAAAAAAATGTATTTTAATGAGGTAAAGGAAAAAATGTATTTTGATGAGAAAAATTATTCATTTAGTGGTGTATAAAATAGGTGGAAACGAATAAATGAAATGGATTTTGTTTTTTTTCTGGGGTGATGTAAAGTAAATGTTGGCGAAGGTGGCTGTTGTTCGTGGGGTGCCGACATTTGCGAGAGGGTGGAGTGGGTGGAGTGGGGTGCATTAATTTTTTTGTCGAATGGCCGCGTGAGCTTTCTCGTTTAATGATACTTGGTTTGTGCAAGTTAAAGAATATTTTCCGTACATTAGATTGGCATTAGTAGAATTCATAATTGGGTTATTAAACAAGAGAAGATCGGACCCGAATCGGGTCCACTCATTTGTACCGATTGGGGAAAAAGGTACCCCACGCCCACATTTCGCCAAAAGCCCCCACCACCCAACCCTCTCCTCTGCCAAACCTCTCCCCTTCTCAACAAAACCCTTCCACCCCACCACACCACCCACCCCACCCCACCCTACCCTACCCCGCTCGCCCAAATTAATCCTACTTTAACCTCCACCCCCTATCTTCACTCTCTTACTTATTTATTTAGTACCAAATTTAAATCCACATAATTAAATTTATTAAATTTAAAATAAATTTTTTATTATTATATTCATTGTATTTGTTTTAAAAAATATAATATATAATAATATTTATTCAATTAAATATTATTTATATCATATAATAAATAATATAGTTAACATTAATTTTTTATTAAGATTAGAGTGAGACTAATTGATTAGTTTATATTTTGAGTAATAAATTAAATTTTACTAAAAATAAAAATAAATAAAGCGTGCATAATAAAATTGCTCCAATTAATAATTAACACATACAAAGAAGAAAGTAATATTACATTAAAAATAATAAATTAGTGACGAGGGTTAAGCGTGCATCATACTCCCGTGGTCTACGAATATGATGCATTATTCTCCTGTGATCGAGTATTGTGGATTTGGAGCATGATATGCGTCTTTGTGGGTCCGCGCATGATATGGGTATTGTGGGACGGCGCATGATACGCTGATGCGAGTCGCGCATGATACGCGTCTGTGAGTCCGGTGCATGATCACTGCGTCTGTGGGTCCAAAACATGATCTTGTTGGTCCGATGGATCCTGCGAGTATTGTGGTTGATTTGTGTTGTCAAGTGACAATCAAATTATTATCCATTATAAAACAAATGGACCAAACACTAATAAAACAATAAGTAAGGAAAAAGTAATGAAATATATAATATTTACTTACCTATTTTGCAATGTAGGACAAGTTCTTCTATCGTGACCACGGTGCCACATGCGCCGTAATCGCCATTAGATCGAGAAAGTGCTTTCCTTCCCCACTTTAGACGCTTTCCGCACTCTCATTTAACAGGTTAGGATCAAACAACTTGAGTCTCTTCTCTATACTCTTGTTTCGCCGCTGGCGCCGACATCGCCGCCAAAGGTCAATATTCTTACCCGTATAAGCAAACTTTGAAACTCACCGACAGGTGCCGCTCGGCATCCTCATAAAGACCCCCGCCAACTAGATCGCTTAAATTCATGAGACAATATACCATGTCTCGAACATTATCGAATGACTGTGATCAGATGTAACATATGAACCAGCTTGGTCGATCGAACACTGGGTCATTAGCATTCTTTATCCACCCATTTAGAATATATTTCTCCTAGAAGAGCATCACTTGCTTTTTCTACGTGAAGACAAGATGTCGGCATGGATAACCTCAAAATCAAACATTCGATAACTACATGATATAGTCATGGATGAGAAATAATTAACTTGCTGAAAGTTCTGATCAGATGTTCGCCTGCCTGCAAAATCGTGACCGCGTATTATCTTTAGCTTTCGCTTGCCGCTTCGACCTCTCGGGAGTGTATGTAGGAATTACTCCGCACTAGTTCTGTTCTCGAACAACAAAAAATCTTTTAAAGTGTATCTCGCACCTATCTCGATCTCTCCATCATGTACGTCAGAGCGACCTTTCATGCGCTTCGAAAGCAACCCGATATGGTTAGCGCAGCTAACTCTTCATGGCTCGATGAACTAACGCCTGTTAAACGGGCAACGTAAATCCGCCAAAGAGTTTTTCCTATTCATTATTTTCTTCAAGAATGAATGGCCACTCATCTCCGGGCTCACATAGGACATGCCTCGGCAGAAGAACATCGTCAAAGAGCGTGATGATGTCGGTACCCAAATATCTACGTATTTCAAACAAATCGCTTTCAACCATTCATTGTTACTTCCAACTCATGGTTTCCATCACCCGGATCCATTGTTGTTCGGAATTCCAACAGTACTCCCGGGATTGTGGTTCGATAATGCGGACAAGCTCGTGATATCGGGTCATTATACAACACGACATTCATCTTCTCTCGAAAATTTATTTAGTATGCTACATACAAAATCGATGCATAATGTCGATGGCAATACCATAGAGATAGCTCGCAATTGGCGTAGATTCTTTAATCAGAATGATCACTCCCGGGCGCTGGGTTTGGGTACGGCTTTCAATGAACTTAGTGAACAACCAAAAACAAATGATTCGGGTCAGTCTCTATCGCTTCAGCAATCCACATCCAAATATAATAGCCGCAACATGCTTTATCTACTTCCAACAAACGGACTAAAGACCATTGAGTACTTGTCGGTATACGCCGTCAAACACAACGACATCACCAAAATATGCATATGACCTTCGTGGATTCACAAATTCAAAAACAACGTATAAATTTGCTATCACACGCCTCCCATAATCAAAGACAAGTTCGGATTTTCTTCTCGAAGGTAAAAACTCAATCGGTGTTTCGCATCATGACCAAGCATTTCTTGACGACATCCGTTGATAGTTCCACGATATCCTTTTCCACACACCCAAGGGATGATGGACCTCCGATCTATCTCCAAAAGTCGCACTTGCGACACGTGGAATATTAGATTCAAACTGTGAACAAGAGCCTTCTTTGTTTCGAGACACCGGTGTGACCTTAACAAGTGTACCACGCTAGGAGTGGCAAGGGATGGTTATGTTCCTCAACAAATTTTTGACAATCCACCCTCGCCTGTTGTTGCTTTACCACGATAATCTAGCATTGCACCCACAACGTACATGTCCACGATTTCTTTCTCCCCGTGCACAAGATCTTTACGACTCGTCTGGTAAGTCTCGTTCGTCTTACCTTCCTTATAGCATACAAATAATTTCCGAAATACTCATTCGTCTCTTTTTCTTCTTCTGCTTTTCTATTCGTACTAAATCCGCTTCACGTGCATATTGATTGTAAAATTATACGCCTCATCGGATGATTCAATTCTCGACCGACATGGGAATGACACCGATAGTCACTGAGGAATACATACATTATCACCACTCTCCATTTCCATCCCTACAAAAATTTATTGAAATAAAATACATTAGTTATATGTGCAAATAAACAAAAACATAAAAAATGTTAATAATATTACAACTATCTTGTAAGTTACAAAAAATAAATATGTACAAATAAACAAAAATAAAAATAAATTAATAATTTATTACAAACCTTTGAGATTAAATAAATAAATCGAGGAGATTGAGATGGTGGCTAATATGGGTAAAATTAAAAAAGTGATTGAGTTGGCCAAATTTGAAGATGTATTCGTGGATAAATTTCAAGTGAAAATGGGATCAAGTGTTACGTTTGGTGGATTTTGAATCGATTCGATGAATGAATTTAAGAAGAGTGAGTTTGATGGATATAAATAGGTAGATTTAGTGGTGTGGGGTGGGGTTTTAAGGGGAGGGGCCTTTTTTGTCGGAAAGGGCGACTTTTGTATGAAAAGGTGGGGGCCATTTTTATTTGGTGGGGTGGGGATTAAAGCGGTGGGGTTAAGGGGATGGGGGCCGGCTTTTGTCGGAAAAAGGGTGGGATGAGGGCCATTTTTCTTTTGAAATGGCTGCGTGTCAAACACGCACCAATCGGTTAATGATCCGGACCCCGATTCGGGTCCGATCTTTCTCTATTAGAGAAACAATATGTAGTGATATTTAGATGTTCAATCTTGTACTTTTATATCACGTGACGATGCGTGTAAAATATTAGTTGATGGATGGAATAAGCAAACATAAATAATTTCAATAATAAAATAAATAGAGGAAAAAAAATGCAAATCCCATCACCAACAACTTCCCCACCCAACCAGAAAATAAAATATACCTTAATACGATCTTGATCAAACATAAATGATATAGGGCGTCAACCAAAAAATGATATATTATGTTATATGCAAGAATAAAGATTCTACCTTGTACTATCGCCCTTAGGGTGGCAAATGGGTCGAGTAGTCTCATGAAAGTTCACGGGCTTGACTCCATGGGGGTCACTATTTAGGACGAGCCTAGAAAAATTATGAGCCGAAGCCATCTAATCTATTAGTGGGCTGGCCGGGCCAAGAAGCTGGCCGTAATAGTTCTTTCTAAAAATTTAAGCATTTAAAAAAACTGAAAATCTAGATGGGATCATGCTCGCACGCTCCCACACGGGCCAAACTAACTCAACCTAGGGCTAAGCTATTCATCGTCCATTGCTGCCCCTACTTCTATCCTTGTCAATAAGTGCGTGGAAATCAAAGTCCCATCAAGGCTACATAATTTCTTCCATCACAAGCTCAAATCTGCTTTCCCAAGTATGAGATTTGTCCGAGATTGCTCTTACACTCTCATATTATCCTGATGGGGTTCATAAATGTCACCTCAGAGTGTTGGACACTTGGCTGTGGTGAGGTACAAAGCTATACGCACTTGCTTAATTAAATTAGATTAAAAAAAATATATAAAATTGCATGGTTCCTTGTATCCAAATTAAAGTTACATAACTTGTTAAGCTCATTTTTATAAATGCATTCTTAACAATGAGTTGTGAAAGTGGCAACACTTTAAGCTGGATTTTTACATGGGGTGGGTTACAAATTCAGCCAGGCCTTCGATGCTTTGACATCCACATGCATTTATGTCTTGGGTATTTAATTTCGAGATCCATCTCCCAACCTTTATACGACACAAGAATCGACGCCTTTATCGCCTTATAGTGCTTGGGTCAACGCATTTTATACACGACTGGCCAAGAATTATATAAAAGGCTCATGATTGTGATCAGTTAATACCTATGAATCACAATCTGAAATGAAATCGACAGTTGAAACTAAATTTAATTTATGATTCTTAGCACCTAATGACAAGATGCAATTTATAGGTGAATGTCGGTTATATTAAGTAAGATGTACAGAGTATAAATAAATAAATAAGAGAGAGAAAATTGTGTACAGTATACCACAAATAATCACCACCTATCAAGAAGGATCAAAACCTTGGAAGAAAAAAATCGTATATTTATTCATAAAATCTTTCGGAGAGATGAAACAATGAACTACGACTTGATTGTAAATAATACGTTTATATAACAAAGCAACATCGGCAGGTATACATAGTACTTGCTGAAACGATATTGTTCGTAGCAGATGTTTTGGGTCCCATGTTTGCATTGTGGATTAAACACTCACATTTGTTTTTTTATTCTTTTCACTTAATTTTAGATGTTTGGGGCACTCTGACTTGTAAAATTGGCAGGAGAAATCCTATATAGATGGTAAAATTGAATCTAAATACCAATTGTATGCTTATTCTGGAAAATACAAGTAGAAATATGGAGACTAAATGAATTTTTTGTTATGTCTAGTTTTACCAAAGTGGTAAAAATATAAAGGAGAATAATTTTGAATTTCCATATATTATGTGACTTTATTTGAGTGTGCGCTCAAAACAAAAATGTAGGTGAAACATGTACATCATAGTGACTCAGATCCAATCTTCTACATCCATCAGGAAATGGTTTGCCTGAACAAACATTATAGGGACAGGCTGGAGAGTTTAATTGATCTCTTTGCCCTTTGGGGTAAGAAATTCTTGCCCACAAGATGCGCAAAATACGAAAAGTTCTGCTTAAAGTGATTCGCCCACATGCCTGACGGGGTGCGATTAGTCCACCATGAAAGCAGTAAGAATTGAGACTCGTGAGGAAAGAGGGAGAGTATTAAGTAAAGAGTAGGAAGTGTGTTTGTTATGTATGCACAATGAGTGTGGGCTTGGCAATTCAGAGTACATATGTACATTTTATGAAATGACAAACGCAATAACTTGTTAACGTATTTCAAAATAGAATACAGTAATTAATGTTGTCAATAAAGTTGACCAATCTCTTAAATTTAAGGGTAAGATGTTAGAGTAAAATTATACTCATCACAGGTGAAGTATAAAGGGATGCTTACGCTTTGTGTGCAAGCCAAATTGGTTAAGACTATTGAAAAGGCTTTACTAGTGAAAATTTTTGCTCTATGAAGCTTACCTTTTTTGTTGAAAACATCTATTCCGGAGCAGCCAAGTCGTTAGAAAATTGATTTAGTAAAACATCTGATTATATTGATTCATCAAGCGGATTATATTATCTTCACCGTGAATTACCGGCTTAAAATTATTATTTCAAAAGGTAATATACTTGGAGTTATATAAAAATGAAATTATGTGAAACCAAAGCTAATGGTTAGGTAAACCATAGGGCTATCGTTTAACCTGGAATTATGTAAAATACTTAATATATATGCTTGATGAATTTTGAGTTTGAATATGGAAACTACAATTTAAGAAACATGAAGTTTAGCAAAACCTTCCAAACTCGCATTATTATCGA
Source organism: Forsythia suspensa (assembly GCA_023638005.1). NCBI lineage: Eukaryota > Viridiplantae > Streptophyta > Magnoliopsida > Lamiales > Oleaceae > Forsythia > Forsythia suspensa. The sequence goes on from CM042665.1 coordinate 40,576,205, forward strand.
TGCAACCAAACATAGGAATCTACCAAAAATACCACAAAACCAAGGTCCACAAGAGTTTAAGAAGATATATACACTACTTAAAAGTTTCTTGATTGGTTTTATAATGGCGATTCGGCACGCGTCGACATCACCACATACCGACCTCCATGCATCAGGACGTTTTAATCTATAAAGATATAGTAAAAGAGTGAGTTTAAAGAGAATACTCAAGATGCAGATAACATGAATTTTCTTTTCATTTTTATTAATCGCAAATCATTAAATGAAAATGAGGAACGATCTTACCGTGATTCATATCATATCATGAAATTTTTCGGTGAAAGCCTTAGATCTCGAAAAATCATCATATCATTATTACATACAATATCATAACCTATATCATTTGCACGGGGTTTCATTAGCATAAATTCCACCTCGTAATACACAAAAGCGATTAATCGAAACACCATGTATCACATTCTTAATGAACTTCAATTGGTTTCTCCAAAAAGATCACGCAAAAATGGTGCTTGATTTTCTTGTTTTGTTTACTGTTTCTTCGGTTCCCAAAGGCCCAGTGAAATAGGAGGAAATATATGATACAAGACATGGTTTATTAATATGGAAAATATGATCAAGCGTGGCGACCTAAGGGATTACATGGAGGGTTTAAAGGAGTTGATCATGTTTTGCTTATATGTAAATTGCCAAGTTTCATGTCTTTGGATAATTTTCATAAATGACTATTCAAATCCTAAACCAACCTAATACGTTTGCATGCATTTAAAATTGTTCCACTTGTATTCCATAATATGAAATTTACAAATTATAATAATTATAGTATAAAATAAGTTTTCAACTTACTAGCTATAAAATATTTTGTTTTACTAAATTCATGCAATTTAACTATATAATTTAGGGGAGCTAAAACTTGTGTGTGGTTTGAGTTTAGCACTCAGACTTTGCCTCTATATATGACACGTGATGTTTAGTTATTTGAACTAATAAAAGCCATATAATGTGATATTGAGTGAGTGTACCGACTATTTGTGGTATTACAACTACCAAGTTTTTATTCGGTTGAGTCTCAAGGCGAAAAAGACCTCGAGGAGAGACTTGAAAGAAATCCTATTGCAAAATTAAAATATGGCTTCTTTAATCCAGCAGATTTTAACAATGGTGACTTAAGGTAGGAAACCTGACCGAAATACGATAAAATTTAACTATTTGATAGAAAACCCAAGTTAAACAAGATTATATTTCAAATTTACTTCCAGTCAGCGAAATGTTTCTAGGCAACAATTGAATGGTTATTCCACTCAACCTGTTGTCCTTGGTTTTTGTTTGATGAGTTTTGAGAAGAAAAAATCGTATAAAAATTGTACAAGTCTTCAAATAAGTTAATTTTAAGTTCCCATGTTAAAAGACTCATAGTATAACAATTCTCAATTAAAATCACCATAAAATTCATAATATACAAAGCGGTAGAAATTTTTTAAAATAAAGAAGCGATTACTCTCTTAAGGTTCAAGTAGGCTCAGGTCATATATCTTCACCCGGTCATGAGTAACAAAATTTTTCTTTGACATAGAAAGCGATCATCGAACAATACGAAATTTTCCAAAAAATATAGAATACTCATGTAGCTACCACATATCAAATTGACAGACTTGAGGGCATGTTTGAACAAACCAAATGCTTTCAAAGCTGAAAGCTGGGTTCTCGGATTCGTGATGTCGTAGTTTACAAAATTGTCCATAACTTGAGTTATATAATATGAAATTATGTGAAACCAAAGCTAATGGTTAGGTAACCCATATGGATATCGTTTTCAACTGGAATTATGTAAAAATACTTAATATATAAGGTACAGATTTTTGAGTTTGTAATGGTTAGGTAACCCATAGCGCATGGTGAAAAGAATTCAAAATTTGAGATTAAGCAGTGATCGAACCGCCAACCCAGTACTTCAACAAGAATAGAAGCTTTAACTATGCTGGCCGGGATCTTAGAGATCAAATTAAGGAGGCGCATGATAAGGACCCGTTCTTGCAAGGGATAAAGGCGGTTGGTACAAGAAAAAGGTTGGGCTTTGAAATAGCTACTACATACAAGTCTTGAAATTTAAAGATCGATACGTGTACCCCAAGGATGAGGGATCTAGGAAATGAGATATTGGAAGAAGTACTCTACTCCATATGTTGCACCTAGGTGGTACAAAAAATGTATCAAGATCTTGAAATACATTTTGGTAGAGAATATGAAAAGAGGAATATGTTTGTTTGTCGAAAAAATGCATGGTTTGTCGGTGAGGTCAAGAAAGAGCATCAAAGACCATCTGGATTGTAAATCCACTAGATACACTTTTGAGTGGAAGTGAGCATATTACTATGGATTTTGTGTAGTCGGGCTTGAAGTCGACAAAAAGGCACAATGCTATATGAGTGTGGTTGATCGTTTGTGAAAGTCGGCATTTCTTCTGGGGTCAAAATGAGTTTCAACATGGAACAATTTGCAAAAGTATACATCGAGAGAAATAATGAGGTTACATGGGGTTCTAGTTTCTATTGTTTTGCACGACCACGGACCCTAGGTTTACGTTCAGGAAAAGTCTGCAAGAAGGGTATGGGACAAAGCGAAATTCAACACTTCTTGTCATCCCGATCGATGGACAATTCGAAAGGACCATCTAGATCCTAGAAGATATGTTAAGAGCATGTATTTTATTTAAAAATTATAGTTGATTTTTACAATAATAAATTAATTTAACTTAAAAATCCCCAGTTCACGTATTATGCTATAACAAAACAATTGAAAAAATAAGATGACTATAAATGAATTCGATTCAAGACACTATAGTTAAATTGGTTAAGATATCAAAGTTATAGGTCATGCTCACATGACTTATTCACATGAATATAGCTATTATTACTCGGTGCAAAGTAAAATCAATGTTTTGTGTATGTGTTTGTGTAAATATATTTACATACACATTGATGATGATAAATATTTTTCTCCTCCCAAAGCACATGGCAGTGGTGGACTGCAAAGGTGTGAACTTCTTTCTCCCATGTCCACTCAAGATGATAATCAATATATGATTAAAAACTAGATATCCGCGAATAATAATATGGAGTATATAAGAGGTTGGTTTTACGAGGGTTAGTCTACTATTTATAGCGGCCCTAGCTGCTTTCACGACCTTTAATGGTCTAATGATATATGTCTGCATCTTCTTCATTATTAGGGTTAAATGAGGACGTTACATTTCCTAATCGTTGATAGTAAATCTGTGCGTTACGTAGGTCTCCCTGTCACAGCTAATCCAATGACAATTGGTTTATTGTTGTCCACTATCGTGAGGTCATTATGAGACCATGAGGCAAGCAGTTTGGTGAGGCGAGCGCAAGCAGGCGATGCCACTGTTGGCCCAGGAACAACATATAGCATCGTCTATTATTTCTATCATCATAAGCCCCTTGCTTTTCATAGGCGCGCGTCAGCGGAAAGTGGAAAATAATCTACCGCATACTCCTCCCACTAATTTTTTGTGCAGGGCTCATTGCGCCGATTTTTAAACAGAGCTCATCGCCTTGATTTTGAGACGAGGGGCTCATCACGCCGCCTTGTTTTGATTGGGCTCATCGTCTTGATTTTTTAGCTCCTCGCCTCAGTTTTTTTCGCCAAGGTTTGTCGTCTTGTTTGGTAATTGCGCAGTAGTTGAGAATATTTTTGTCGCGAGATGGGTTGATAGGTGCACCGGGACTTCCTAGCTAACTTGATCCTTCCTTGGTACCTCATCATTTATTACCTTATATGGTTTATTTTCTACTTGCCTTTATCATCCTCGAGGTTGAAACTCATCCCGAGTCTTCCTTTTGTTAGTCTCCCGAGTTCCTTTCGATCTTCGTACTTTTGGTAATGAAATATGCTTCATCGACATCCACATACTTATCCCTCTCCTTAGTAGCTCATGCATTCGTATCCAGTGAGGTTTTGAAGTGACATCTTGAAAGCGCGACTTTGAGTTCCACTTATCATGGCATTGACTACCAGCAGACATCTATGATCTTTGATTCGATGTTTGCCTTATTGAACAAGGCGGTGAAAATTTTCAACCTTCGTCCTTGTCTGAGGTCAGTTTCATCCGTAGATGACAGTTTTCTTAGCACTTTTGTTTGCTGTGCAAAGTATGTAGTAAAATGCTTGGAAATATCAGTCAAATGTCGCAATCGATTTTGGAAGAAGGTGGCTACTGCGGTCACAGCCTCTCGCCTAAGTGTTGGCGAAATCCATGCACATAATCGCATCGGGATGGCTCGCAACTTCATTAAGTCCAACAAAAGTCACGAGGGTGATCGACATGATCAAATGATTAGATTGTACTTCTCCATGTCTTGGTTGTTCGAGAGTCTCGTGGCAGGGAATTTGCCATCACTTGGTGGGAAAAATGATCTTTTTCAACACCATATATTGTTGCCAACTTCTTTTCTTAAACATAGCCTTAACTATTTCGCATCCCATCATGTCTTCTAATATTTGCTCTCTGGACTAACATTGGTGTCTCAACCACGTGGCGTGGATACTCATGGCCGGTTGCCCCTAATTTGTGGTTTGGGCCCAAATGTCAATGAATAGAAGTGGGGTGCAGGAAGGTGGAGCCCAATGAAAAGCTGGAGCCGGGTGGGTGGAGCTGCCATTGGCGGTATTTCCATTGGCCTGGAAAGTTAGAACCTGGAAGGAGCCACTGGCGGTGAGGGCACTACCGGTGAGGATAGGACCTGTGGGCTCAACATTTTGCTAGATGAAGGTCCCTACGGGGTGAAGGCCCAGGGACCACTGTGGTGGCTGAGAAACCACATGACGTTCGATTGCGGGTAGAGCTATTAAGGCCGCCACCCCTGAGCTTGCAAGTGCCATGAGTTGAGCAGTGAGGTAAATTCTTGTTGTGGGTGATTAGTGGCGGTGTTAGGCTCGTGTCTACATCCGCGATGGGGCCCCGGTAGAGCGGTTACATTCTCTGAATCTTCTAGTTCGAGCCATGACTTCTTGTTTCCGATTTCCCACAGACGGTGCCAAATAATGATAAATATTTTTCTCCTCTTCAGAAGCACGGTGGCAAGCAAGTGGTGGAGACACCGCAAAGATGGCGGGACTTAACTTCTCCTATGTCCGCTCTGGTGTGATAATCATTATATGATTAAAACTAGATTTGTAGAATAATAATATAGAGTATATGAAGTTGGTTTTTGCAGAGGTTTGGTCTCTATTTATAGTGCGGTGGCAATAACTTTATGAATTTTAATGGTCTTTAATGATGATGTGTCCTTAATCTTCTCTGCATTATTAGGGAGTTAATGAGGAACATTGCACATCTTCCTCAATTTGCTGCTTAGTAGCCGCCGTCTTGATGCATATACCGATTAACCTAATGACGGCTTGGTTTGTTCATGTCCACCTATCTGTAGGCCATCTATGAGACCACTGAGGCGCAAAGTAGTCGATTGAGGCGAGTGAATTATCGAGGCTAGAGCATGCCGATTATATTACTTATGATAGCGGACAACATATAAGGTTATTAAATTATTTCTGTTATCACATATACCTACACTAGATATTAATTATGAATTGTAAGATTAAGTTGTGATATAGTTATTATACCCAATACTTTTAACGTACCAATTAAGATGTCAAGATTAGAGGTAGGCATGATCCGATTTCAAAGAGAACTAAATCAAATAGAGTAGCAATTGGTATATTAAAATAGAACCTTTAGTTCCATCTCTAAGTATGGGACCGATCTAGAAGTGAACAAATCGACTTTAGTTCGGTTCGACTCAATTCGTTTCATCAATTCGAGTTTTCAAATTCTTTATCCGTGTAAAATGAACATCTAAATATAAAATTTCTTAATGAAAGTTTCCTTTTAACCAATTTAATTACACTTATGAAATTTAAAGGGTCTATATGTCTAATTTTATAATAACACTATAATGAATTGACCACCCCAGTCAAGACTATTAGTTTGATTAGCATATATAGCATACTCATATAGAGTAATATATGTGATAATTATTATTAACAGAATAATGCTATCTATCACAATTGCTTATGATCAGCAGTCTAGGTGGCAATTAAATAGAATTAATTGATATGCCATTTTATATAGGACCCATATCACTGCATTTGAGATGTCATTCAATTAATGCCATTTAATTGCCACCTAGACTGATGCTGTTGATTAGTAGTCCAGGTAACAATAAAATGGCATTAATTGATAAACGATTTTAAATGAGACCCGGCCATATCCATACATTTAAGATGGCAAATCATTTAATTACCACCAACAATTATGATAGATAGCACTAGTCAAAACAAATTGTCAATTTTGTCTAGTTTTGCGAGAATGTCTAGATGGTACCAAATCATGCAAAAGGAAGAACAAGAATTTGGTAACACTTTTGAAGAGAGAAGTGTACTTTTGACTCAAAATTGTAAAAATAAACATTATATACAAATTCAAAAGTAGAAGACAAAATTCATTTCATGTTGTAAGGGAATTTCAACTAAACTTTTATCTTTTGGATGTTTAACTCAATTATAAATATATTACCGTCGATAAACATCCGTTGCAAATATCTACGGCCTTATTCGTCGATAATGTACCGACGGATAAACATTCGTCGATAATTACAGTTGATGTATTTTGTGCTTGTAATTACCGACTATCATATATCCGTCTCTATTTACGAGTGAAAATTAGAATCCGTCAGAAATGTTGAATGTCATTTTTTTTAAAAATTAATTAATAATATAATATGATTTAATAAAAGATAATATATAATGGCATAAATTTTGAAATTCAAACAAATGCAATAAACTAAGGGAAGTGTCCTTAACTCCAATTTAATTTAAAATTCATGTAAATTTAAGTGTCCTTAACTCAAATTTTAATAGATTCTATTGAAATTTAAATGTCCTTAACTCGAATTTAAATAGATTCTTTAGAAATTTAAATATCCTCAATTATGAGTGGATTTCTAAAGATTTACTAAGGAAGGGTCCTTAACTCGATTTAAATGAATTTTAAAATTCATATAAATTTAGGTGTATCTCGACTTAGATTTCAATAGATTCTATTGAAATTTAAATGTCTTCAACTCGACTTAAATAGATTCTTTAGAAATTTAGATATTTTCAATTATTAGTGGATTTCTAAAGATTTCATTAATTAGAATATTTAAAGATTTGGATGGATTTCGAGCCCATAAATATAAATACCAAGTTCTTTGGGAATTCTAGCTCCACCCTCAAAATTTTAATCAAACTCTTCTCCCACGCTCTCTCTTCTATTTGTGCCACAAATTTTGTGGTAAACTCTTGTTCTTGATTTTCAATTTATATTAGTGTCGAAATTTATTGAATTGTTTGATTTCTTATTTTAGTAGCATTTTTTTAATTGTCAAACACCGTCTTTGAAATTTTATCTTTGATGCTTCATGACCATTTATTGAATTAAACAATTGGGTTGAATTATATAAATACTCCATTGATAACTATTAATCTAATAACATATAGTGCAATTAGATATTGGACGGTAAAATCAA
>CM042666.1:0-35784 GCA_023638005.1 Forsythia suspensa
AATTTCCTCGTGTTTTAGAATGATAAAATTGACAAAACATTACGCTTAACATCGAATGTAATCTTTTTTAGATCTTAACGTTTATTTGATTTTCAATTCCAAAATCGAAAAATTAAACAAAATACACCTTCTTTTTTACATACAAATCTCGTGAAAAATATAGTTGAGTTTTAAATTTTTGTACTTAACTAGAACATAATTTTGAATAAAATAAGTGGTTTTATTGTTTTCTTAAATGATGATATCTCTACCAAACTCTTGTTTAGATTTAACTTCTTTGTTAGAGGCGCTACAAACTAAGCGCATAATGTCGTTGGCAAGACACTATAATCTTTGCTAAAGGCTATATTGCCCCATAAAATAAAATTCTTGGCTCATACAGTGATGGACAACATTTAATGCATTCACACTTCTTGTTAAGTAAATTATTTGATAATGTGTAAAGTTTTTATTAGAAAGGCGACTAAAGGGACATATATTTGAGACAACAGTGTCCGAACTACGAATTTACTTAGTCCACTCGTGAATTATGTTATTCATAGCTTAACTAATGCCACAATCACATCTTCTTTAGCTACAGCAAGCTCCTAGAGGTGAAGTTGCTTCAGAATTAACTACTCCTAAATTTGTGGTGGTGGATACATATGAAAGGGACTATTCATGTACTTTCACTTAACCAAATCGTATCTCCACGCAAGGAGAGGTGAGACAATTACATTGGCTGCTGAGTAGTTGTAGCATTTTTTAGTGCAGTAATGTTTAAAACTTTTTTTCTCATTATTAATTGCTTGCACCGAGATTGGAGAATTTGGTGCATATGATCTTGACAATGAGGATGGAGATTAGCTTCAAGAGTTCAACAAAGAAAGAGAACCTCTTGTAGATGAAAAGTACTAATCTCTCTATCTTATATTAATCTTTGTGTAAGTAAATTATGCTTTGATTTCCTCCTTTATCTGTTTCCAATCGACTAAATGTTAAATCGTTTCTTATCAATAACACTTATGTATCTCATTGTCTGAATAGTTCTAATTGAATGATTTTCTGAGCTACGCAAATCTGTATGGAGAACTCTAAGACTTTGTTTCAAGTCCTAAAATTTCTATTCTAGTAACTTTACCCAAGTGTTGCCTATTGGGGAGCGTTCTCTTCCGAGCTCCATCCCACTATATGACTTTTGTTGAATCCCCATGCCCCAAACCGAGGGGTTGAGGTGGGGGTGGGGTGAAGAGGAAGCTTTCTATGACATTTAGAGGTTTTAGATCACGAAGTTAGGAGAGCAAGACGAGTTATATCTCCAACATGATTTATCGATTTATGTGATTTTAACTTTGGATGCTACTTTTTAAAGTGAGAACATAACTTCTCTAATTGCAGTTACAAAGCCATTGGTGTTCTTAGTTGATTTGCTTCTAGATTTGTGCTTTTTTGTTTACTTTTTTCGGGCTATAAAGTTTCTTTCTTTGGAAATGGACTTTAGTGTTAAGCTAATTGCTTTGATGAGTGCAATTTTAATATATATTTTACTTACTAATTTTATTTTGCTAGTAATTATTCATTGATAAAAGTACTAATTAACGTCTTATTTGGATTATGACCAATTGTGAACGATTATGAATATTTGGGGACTAATGTGGAAGTTTTTAAAAGTAAGAGATCAAGTTTAAAGCTTTGGAGAAAAATGACTAAATCTGCATAAAAAATTGGAGTGAGGACCAAATTACAAAACTATTAAAACTTTGGAAACCAAAGCGTGCAAAATTTGGAAATTGAAATTTTTTTTTGGCAGAAGTTCACTGTTTGAGATTGCGGTTGATCGCAGCCATTTAAAATTTAAGCAAACCGTAGCCCGACCACAGTTAGTCTGGTCTTTTTTTGTATTATTTTCAGTTGTAAGTTCGGGCTTTTTCCAACTTTTCAAGTGCACAAGTTTTAATACGAAGTTGGGATTATATAAAGACGGAATCTAGGTTGAATTAACGGAGGATGACAGCTAGAAAAGAGAAAAAATTCACGTTGTGAACAAGATTTTTAGAAGATTTCTTCTCCTTCAATCCATACTGAGTTCTATCAAATTTTTTTTAATTTAATTATGTTCTAATTTTCTTGAGCCAAGGTAGACGATGTAACATTGTTTAAACAATGTGATTATCATGTTATAATTTTAATTTCATTTTTGAGCTTGTTGGATTAATTAAATGAATATTCTTTAATTTTTCTTAAGTCAAGGTAAACGATGTAACCTTGTTTAAACGAAGTGATTATCTTGTTACAATTTTAATTTCATTTTTGAACTTTAACTTTCATTGTTCGTTCTTGTTGGATTAATTAAATGAATATTCTTTTATCTTAAATATCATGTATTCTTGATAGTTAGAAATATATTTGTGCTTGGTGCTTAAACGTGTTATATTAATTTCTTTTGATTTTCCGTCATATTGCTATCGATTTGGGATATATAGAATATTTAGGATGCGAAATATTTGATTCTTTGTTTTCTTTTAATTGAGTTTGATACAGAAAATACTTAAGTAGTTTAAGATCGAAGCAAAGGAAACCAATATTGGAATTTATTGATAAATATTTTAAAATGACAATAAATTAATTTCGAGTTGTCGGTCATTTTTTAGAATTAATCAATAATTGGATAATTGCTAAGTTAACAACGGTGGATTCCGAAACTCTGATACTTTAAACTATTTGAACCTTCAACTTAATAGTTAATAAATCTGTAATTTGAAGTCTTTCAACCCAACTCATTTCAACCCAAATAGCTTAGAATAATGGTTAATTTGAGTTAAATTAAACTTTTTTTTTATTGCAGTCTCCGTATGATCGACCTTATTACTACTTTTCTATATTCTAATAGAATTGTGTGCTTGAGAGTAATTTAAAATTTGAACACTTTTGTTGGCTTTTGGTAATGAAATTGCCAGGTGATTTGTTTCAAGTTGTTTTTTTTATCATGTATCATGTATGAATTTAGGTGGATCAAATTGTCTAGATCAAATTTAGGTATGATTTGAGAACACTATGAAGGAAATTTAAATAAGATTCACCTCAATCTCGTCACCTACCTAAGTTCATACCGGCTATCTAAGGTTTGGATTTTGAGGAACAAGATTTATCGTGTTAATGTTACAATATAAATAGAATATATTCTATTACTTGCAAAAGAGTTAGATTTAGTAAGAGTTGGACAAAGGTGTCCCTTCGACAACAAGTGAAGTTTAATGTTGTCAAATTTGGACTCAATTAGCACCAAGTCCGGGTGTTTTTTTGTTTTGTTTTTTTTGGTAATAGTCGATCTTGAAGTGCAAAAAAATTCTCTTTTTAGTATGATCCGATCTCTAAAAATTTCGATCCCGCTCCACGACTACCACGTGTTCGAGGGCAAGGAAAATTGAAGATTTTGGATAATGCTCTACTAGTTTGTGCATGTTAGGTTATGTTTGCCCGTCGAGTAAATTATTTGTAGTCGTGACATTTTGAAATAAAATTAATACATTGATTGATATATTTATTACGTTATTTTGAGCTTACATTTATCCATAGGTCGATTTGATATTACAAATTGAGTGTTTGAGTTGTTAAACACAGAAAGATTCAATCTGTAATTCGATCTAAAATTATCGTTCACCATCAGTAAATAAATATGGATAATTTATTTTGATAAGATCGTCTCGATTTTATTAAAGTCTATATTTGACTTTGGTAATAAAATTGAGAATATATTTGGATTGTATTGAAGCGGGACCACGTGAAATTAATTTGTGATATTGACCAAACAAATTTAATTTCACTTGACTATCGTACATGGGACCTTAATCTCGAGCGGATAATGGACTTGATTTACTAACTTGAAGTTCTTTGAGGTGTCAATGAGTGAGATTAAATTGTTGATCAATATCTCGATACTTTGGGAATTAGAGTGAAATAACGAAGAACATATATTCGTAATATGGAATCCGTCATCTTTAAGGTATGATCATGGTCTCACTGGTTCTTCTAGTGTACAGTTTAATCTGAGCTCAATAGTTCGACATTGATTGTTGAATTCAATGATGTGATGTGATCACATCGAGCTCATCGAATAGAAGATGAGAGTTGAGAATTTGTGAATATTCAAATAAAGGCATTTTGGTCATTTTACTTATTTCGAATATTCGAGTTGATCGTGGGAGTAACATGTAGGATCGATAAGTCGGGAGGATATAATTATTGATTGTTGCTTTAGTAATTTCAATTAGACTAAGAGTGCAGTCTTGTTCTTTTAGTAGAATAGAACTTGATTAATAAATTGTTTTGAGTGATCAAGAGTTGATCGAGTCAAAATTAATTTATTAGAGCTTATTTTAATTGAGTCCAATCAAGTCCCCTCAGTGGCTCCAATATATAGAGCTAAATAGGCTTATTACCTATTTTGGATTGTGCAGAAATGGACCTGGGTTATGGTACTAGGGTTGGTAGGGTTTTGGAGTGTAAGTAAATTATAAATAGTCTCATAAGACTGTTTATCTACACAACCTAAACCTAGAGGCGGGACACACACTAAAGTGTGAAGTGTGTATTTTCTCCTGACAAAGAAAACCTTAACGCTAGTATAACCTAGAACTAGAGAGGTGACCACACACCAGTATAGCTTCTCTTGGAGAACACTTGGGAAGACTTGAGGGTTTGGAGCTTTGGAAGTTTAAAGAACAACACGCTACAAGGGTAATTTCTTTAACACCTATGTGTTCTTACAGTTTTATTTAATCTAGTTGAATGCACGAAATAAATCATATCTTGTGGAGAGATGTTTGATCATCACAGAAAATTAATTTTTGTGATATCTAGATCCCGGTCTCCAACAATTGGTATCAGAGCCAAGGTTCTAATTTTATTCCGTGTATTTAGGATTGAACAAAATTGTCTTTTAATACATGTGTTAGTTTGGAGCGGTGTTAGAGTTTATGTGATTTATTGTTGTTATTAGACTAAATGTTTTATGAATAATTTATGGCCTTAGAATTTTTTGGTGAAAAATTGTATTATGTTTTATCGAGTCTTGTAACAAAGGGGGTGGATTACGACTCCATGTTTCTCCTTTGATTTTAATTTATTGCGATATCGTATTAGAAACTATTTTTAATTATATTCTTTGTCGGATTAAAATATGAGGACCGAATTCACTTCTTTGCCCAGGATTGAAGGTCCTCTGCTTTGCAATTTACAAGGAGGACCGGACTTCATCTTCTTCATTTCATGGAGGGCACGTGTTGCAAATATCCATTTTCGCTAGTTTTGTGAATCATTCGATCCTCCCTCCCATGGCATTGCCTATGGATATTGTCCCCGTGTTTGGCAACCACTTTCGGTCACTCTATTGGCCGGAAAAGCTACCATCCACATTGCTTGCGAAAAAAAAAAAAAAAAAAAGATGGCGCTTCTGGGGTCTTTGCCGATTCGATGCTCACCGGCTCTGCGATTACGCACAATGGCGGTGTCGATCCGGTCGTAGCGTTGATGTCAACCGGCGGCACGGTATCTTTGAATTTGGCGAGGGACGATGGCGGATCCACACGCCGGAATTTGGGCCATGTCACGCTCTATTGGGGCGGGTCACGCTGGAATTAAGAATTTGGACTTTTGCAAATGGAAATTGAAGAATTAGGTTGGCTTGTGGCTCAATTGGATCTTTAATTTATTTGTAATTTTGTGTCTAGGTTTGGGCCATAAATTTGTTCTATTTATTTTATTATCGGTTTATTGCTTTAATTTAATTGTAATTAAATGTCATTCATATAACATGCCATATAGATCACATTACACCGCTCTAGGTACTATTCTGTCATGCATTGTATATAATATTTATTTTCTTTTCTAATTTTATTAGATTAGAAAGATTAAATATTTTAATTAATAATTGGACAAATTTTAAGAGTAAAATTGGTTAGAAATTATTAATTGAAAAACCCAAACAGTATAAAAACATTAAGTGGGTGAGGGTGCACTGTTTATGTGAACCCACGGCATCCCTTATTAGCCCATCAGTAAGAATAGGTGTATGTCTCGTGCTAATTTTATTGGCCTCTCTATAGGAGGGCTGCATTGTTTTGGTTACTAGATTGGGTCCAATCGGATGATAATTTTTTAGTGTTAATTAATCGCAATTACCCCATAGGTAACGTAATTAATTTAAAACTTAAAATTATCAAATATAGGGGCTGCACACTTAAATCAAAAATATTGCGGGGACTTCCTATAGAATATCCAAACGGTATTATTGATGGCCTAAATACAACGATACTAAATTAATATTGCATGAGATGCTAGATATATTGAATTTAGTAGGAGGGTCCAGCCTAGCCGTAAATCACACTATCTTCTCCTATAGAGGGATGTGTTTAAGATTTTGAGATTTTAGGTATTCGCCATATAGAAGTAGTTCTTGGGTCTACTACGTGCATTTCATGTATCATATATGAAATCATTATTTTGTCTGTAGCTCATTTCAATTTTCAATTTTATTTCGAGAAAAATGTCGAGCAATTCACTGTCTATGATTTTGACCAAAAATCAACTAGTAGGACAGAATTATATTGACTGAAAACGTAGTTTGATGATTGTCCTCACTGCTGAGAAGCATAAGTTCGTGTTAACTGAACCCCGTCCTGATGAACTTACCGAGCGGTCCACGATCGCTCGAAGGTTTGCATATGAGAAGTGGATCCCATCTAATGAGATGGCTGCTTTGCTACATTTTGGGATCTATCTCAAGTGTGTTGCAGCAGAAACATCGAATATGGAGGCGCTACTCAGTTATGGACGGTCTTCAAGAAATGTTTGAGCACCGAGGGACGTCAGCCCGTCAGTCGCCATTAGGACTATAATGAACATGCACATGAAACCAAGCACGCGTGAGAGATCATATGCTTGCATTGATTGCTCAATTTAACGTCATTTGAGGTTTAGAAGGGTGAAATCAAATTGGAGACTCAGTTGACATGGCTTTGGAAACTCTCCACGAGATGTTCTCTCGTTCAAAGTTAATTATAACATGAATAAAATTTGAGCATGTCCACTGGATCGAGCCGATGAAGAAGCTCCAAAATGTTGAAAGCGTTCTTAAGACCAAAAGTGGTGATGCTTTCTTTGTTTTTCTATTTGGATCATCCTCTTCCAAGCCGAAAGGCAAAGGAGGGAACAAGAGGAAGAAATCTAACAAAAAAGCCTACAAAGACGGGTTAAAAAGGCAAAACCAGATGGTAAGCCTAAAGGAAAATGTTTTCATTGTGGACAGAAAGGTCATTGGAAGAGGAACTGCCAGGAATACCTAACTTCCAAAAAGCCAGGTAATGGTGAGTTATCTTTTATTGAGTCATGTTTGGTGGTTGATTTTACTAATTCCTGGATTGTAGATTCTGGAGCCACTAATCATATTTGCAATTCTTTGCAGGGGTTCCAGGTAACCAAGAAACTCAATGAAGGGGAACTGACTCTCAAAGTTAGCATAGGAGCAGTGGTGTCTGCAAGAGCTATTGGAAATGTTTTTCTTTATTTTAGAAATAAAAGACATTTGATTTTAAAGAATTGTTATTATGTTCCAGATATTACCCGAAATTTGATTTTGGTTGCTTTGTTATTTAGACAAGGATATTTTGTCCAGTTTTCATCTTTTACGGTGGATGTTACTCTAAATAAAGCCCTTATCTGTAAGGACATTTGAATGATGATTTATATGTTTTTGAAACCTCTTGATAGCTCATTACACCACCTTTGAATGTAATAAACGCATTAAAGCTGTCTCCTACTAATGAGACTTACTTGTGGCACCTAAGACTTGGCCATATTAACCTTAATAGGATCCAAAGACTCGTGAGGGATGGTCCTTTAAATAACTTAAAGATGGAGTCCCTACCGGTTCTGAATCCTCATTTGGAAGGAAAAATTACCAAGAGGTCCTTTACATCAAAAGGACATAGAGCAAAGAAGTTTTGGAATTAGTACACTCACGATGTATGTGGGCGATTGGTGTCCGAGCTAGAGGTGGGTATGAGTACTTCATCACTTTTCTTGATGACTACTCTAGATATGGTTATGTTTACCTAATGGCTTGCAAGTCTCGAAGCTTTTGAAAAGTTCAAAGAATTCGAGACCCAGGCGGAGAAGCAATTAGGTAAGAGCATTAAAATACTTTGATCGGATCGGTAGAGAGTATCTATTCCACAACTTTAGAACATACCTATCGAAAGTGGGATTTTATCCTGGCCGAGTGCACTGACAACACCCCAATGGAATGGTGTCTCGAGAAAGGAGAAACAGGACCTTGTTGGACATGGTCAGATCAATGCTCGGCTTTTCAACACTTACTACATCATTTTGGGGCTGCAATATACTTGTTGAATGTAGTTCCATCTAAGTCTGTCCCTAAGACACCCCTGGAATTGTGGAATTGGCGTAAGCCTAATCTAAGACATATTAGGATATGGGGATGTCCAGTATATGTGCTTAAGGAAAAGGCGGATAAGATGGAATCAAGATCAGAGTTGTGCATTTTTGTAGGATATCCTAAGGGGACAAGAGGATATTACTTCTATAGTCCTCAGGACAAGAAGGTTTTTGTAAGCACAAATGCAACCTTCTTAGAGGATAGTTATATAGAAGAACGTGAATCTAAGAGTAAGGTTCTTTTGGAAGAAATGAAAGAAAATGTTCCCAGCTCATCCACTTTAGAGATCCGCATTGAACCTACTCAACATGAATTCACGCCTCTACCATTGATGATACCTCGATGCAGTGGGAGAGAAATGGAGGTTCCACCTACCATACCTCTTGGTCCGAGGCACCGATATGTCGGGGATCAAGTCCCTCCTGTTCGATCCACCACATGAGACCCGAACACTGCAGTGGGAAAGACATGGTGGAAGAGAAACAACAGTAGAACAATCACAAATTCCAATCAATCAGGAACTTCCACAACTTAGGCGTAGTGAGAGAGTCATTCGACGACCCTCTAGGTACTTGCTATATGGAGAGTCTTTCGAGGAAATCTCCACCGAGCAAGAAGAGGATCCCACTTCGTTTAAGAAAGCTATGGATGATGTAGACGACGACCATTGGAAGAGTGCCATGGATTGAAATGAAATCTATGTACACTAACTCGGTCTCGGGAACTTGTAGATGTATCAAATGGGATAAAACACATGGGGTGCGAATGGATCTACAAGAGAAAGAGAGGAGTAGACGGAAAGGTGAAAACCTTTAAAGCTAGATTGGTTGATAAGGGTTTTACCTAAAGAGAAGGTATCGATTACAAAGAAACCTTCTCTCCCGTGGCCATGCTTAAGTCTATAAGAATCCTCTTATCCATTGTAGCTCATTTTGATTATGAGGTGTGACAAATGGATGTCAAGACAGCGTTCCTTAATAGAAGTCTTGATGAGAGCATCTATATTATGCAACCAGACGATTTTATCCAAAATGGTCAAGAGCATAATGTATGCAAACTGAATAGGTCCATATATGGACTTAAAGCAGGCGTCTAGGTCCTGGAACATCAGATTCGATCAAACTATCAAGACTTATAGTTTTGGTCAAAATCCTGATGAACCTTATGTCTATAAGAGGATTAAAGACAACAAGGTGATTTTTCTCATACTATATGTTGATGATATCCTACTAATTGGGAAATGACGAGGAGCATTGACTTGATTAATAATTTGGTTGGCACAACAGTTTGATATAAAGAACTTGGGAGAAGCCAATTATGTTCTAGGAATTCAGATCCTTCGGGATAGAAAGAACAGAAGAATCGCTCTATCCCAAGCTTCATATATTGATAAAATATTGGTGAGATTTGCAATACAAAATTCCAAGAAAGGTCAAACGCCTTTTAGACATGGAATTCACTTGTCACGGGAGCACCTTGTCCTAAGACTCCTAGTGATGTGGAATACATAAACGGGTTTCTTATGCCTCAAGCGTAGGAAGTCTCATGTATGCTATGCTATGCACTCGACGGATATTTGCTTCTGTTGTTGGGATTGTTAGTAGATATCGATCAAATCCGGGACCGAACCGGATCATTGTTAAGCATATTCTCAAGTATCTTCGCGTAACAAGAGATTATATGTTGGTCTATTCGGCTCGCATTTAGTGCCTATGGGTTATACTAATTACGATTTTTCGAGCGATAGGGACTCTCGCAAGTCCACATCGTGGTCGAGTGTTCACATTGGGTGGCGGTGCGTTGTTTGGAGGAGCATCAAGCAGTCTTGTATTGCTAATTCCACCATGGAGGCAGAATATGTGATAGCTTGTGAAGTAGCCAAAGAAGCAGTATGGCTAAGAAAGTTTTTGCTAGACCTTGAGGTGGTTCCTTCGGCATCATAGGCCATCACTCTATACTTGATAATGGTGGAGCAGTGGCAAATGCAAAAGAGCCCAGAAGCTATCAACGTGGGAAACACATTGAACGAAAATACCACATGGTTAGAGATATCGTTCAACGAGGAGATGCTGCGGTGTGCAAGATTGCATCTCTGGAAAATCTTGTCGACCCCTTTACCCTTTACCAACTAAGAGTTTTGAGGGGCATATTGAAAATATGGGTGTACTTAACATGTCTCATTTACTCTAGGACAAGTGGGAGATTTGTTAGGTTATGTTTGCCCGTCGAGTAAATTATTTGTAGTCGTGACATTTTGAAATAAAATTAATACATTGATTGATATATTTATTATGTTATTTTGAGCTTACATTTATCCATAGGTCGATTTGATATTACAAATTGAGTGTTTGAGTTGTTAAACACAGAAAGATTCAATCTGTAATTCGATCTAAAATTATCGTTCACCATCGTAAATAAATATGGATAATTTATTTTGATAAGATCGTCTCGATTTTATTAAAGTCTATATTTGACTTTGGTAATAAAATTGAGAATATATTTGGATTGTATTGAACGGGACCACGTGAAATTAATTTGTGATATTGACCAAACAAATTTAATTTCACTTGACTATCGTACATGGGACCTTAATCCTGAGCGGATAATGGACTTCGGTTACTAACTTGAAGTTCTTTGAGGTGTCAATGAGTGAGATTAAATTATTGATCAATATCTCGATACTTTGGGAATTAGAGTGAAATAACGAAGAACATATATTCGTAATATGGAATCCGTCATCTTTAAGGTATGATCATGGTCTCACTGGTTCTTCTAGTGTACAGTTTAATCTGAGCTCAATAGTTCGACATTGATTGTTGAATTCAATGATGTGATGTGATCACATCGAACTGTCAGATAGAAGATGAGAGTTGAGAATTTGTGAATATTTGAATAAGGGCATTTTGGTCATTTTACTTATTCCGAATATTCGAGTTGATCGACGGGGGTAACATGTAGGATCGATAAGTCAGAGGATATAATTATTGATTGTTGCTTTAGTAATTTCAATTAGACTAAGAGTACAGTCTTATTCTTTTAGTTGAATATAACTTGATTAATAAATTGTTATGGTGATCAAGAGTTGGCGAGTCAAAATTAATTTATTAGAGTTTATTTTAATTGGGTCCGATCAAGTCCCTCGATTGGCTCCAATATATAGAGCTAAATAGGCTTATTACCTATTTTGGGCTGTGCAGAAATGGACCTAGGTTATGGTACTAGGGTTGGCAGGGTTTTGGAGTATAAGTAAATTATAAATAGTCTCATAAAGACTTTTTTTCACACAACCTAAACCTAGAGGCGGGACACACACTAAAGTGTGAAGTGTGTGTTTTCTCTCGACAAAGAAAAACCTTAACCTAGTATAACCTAGAACTAGAGAGGTAACCACACACCAAGATAGCTTCTCTTGGAGAACATTGGGGAGAAGGCTTGAGGTTTGGAGCTTTGGAAGTTAAAGAACAACAACACGCTACAAGGGTAATTTCTTCAACACCTATGTGTTCTTGCGGTTTTATTTAATCCATTGAATGCACGAAATAAATCATATTTTGTGAAGGGATGTTTGATCATCACAAAAATTATTTTTATGATGTCTAGATCCCGATCTCCCCAACAGTTCATTCACATGTTAGGCCATGCAAGCCACCATTTGATGTCCTTGTATTGGATGCCTCTTCAAGGAACACATTCTCTCTAGCTTTTCTTGAAAATTCACTTCATTATTTCATATCCTTGTTAAGTATGCACTAAGTACAAACAAATGACTAACAAAGTACACCACGTTAAGGTAATAAACTTTCTATCATATTCAGCTATAAAGCCCTAACATCAATTACTTAGTGTATGTTTGATTTTGTTAAAAATCAGATTTTTGTAAATTTTGACAAAAGTAATGACATGTACGATTGAAAAGTTGATAAGAATCGCGAGTCTTATGAAATGTGTGGTTAAAATTAATTTTTAACTTTTTAGTAAAATTTTAATCAAAATCAAACAAAGGCTTAATATATTTTAGGCTTTTTACACAAATCTTCTCTATCATTTGCCTACGCTGCGGGTTGATGACCTATCTTTTCATTTTTGGCAATGAAATCCTTCTTTCAACTTTTGATAGCACAAATGGCCCTTGCCATCTTTAGCCGTTCATTTTCTCTGTTAAAGGCGTGCGTGCAATGTACGTGAGTTATTTTACAAAGGTAATTTCGTCATTGTACTATTGTAGGTATAAAAAATAAATAAAAATTTGCAACAAAGGTCCCAAACTTAAGAGAAAAAAAAGAAAATAATTATAAAAAAATAGTCTTCTTCTCCAATACCCCCCAAACTCGGGACATTGTAATCATTATCTATGAATTTGCGAAGTTTATCTCCACACTCAATTTACTTGAATTTTCGGTTATTTTTCACTCCATTTTCGACCTAAATAACGATGGTGGTGGGCGAGAACGATTGGCATGATACGCTAATAGGAATCTAACGAGGTTTATCTCCACACGAAAATCAACCCCAACATTGAAAGATTCAAGTTAAGCAAGAATCCCAAGAAGAAAAATATTAGTCTAAGTATGGAGAAAAATGAAATGGTGATTGATAGCTTCAACAACATTGAACTCAAATGGCGGTTGTTTCGAGAGGTGCCCGAAAAACAAAAAGACCATTTGTAGCCGGAGAAAAGGTATTTTGAACTTAGTTTTAATAAACGGTATAGAGAAACTGTGTTGAATGAGTATTTGACTTTTGTTATGCAAAAGGCCAAATAAATTAAGGAAAAAGACGTGAATGTGAAATTGTACACAATAGATTGTCTATATTCTTACAGTGATGATGACGAAGATGAGGGAAATGGAAGTGGGGTTTGGGGTGTGTGAATTTGGATCATCCCGTGACTTTTGAGAAATTGGCAATCGACCCAGAATTGAAAAAATAAATTATTTAGGATTTGGATAGTGTGGGGTTGGGGTTGGGGTTGGGGGTATTAGAGAAGAAGAAGACTATTTTTTTTAATTATTTTCTTTCTTTTTTCTCTTAAGTTTGGAACCTTTGCTGCAAACTTTTATTTTTAATTTTTATGTCCAAAATAGTACAAGAACAAAATTACCTTTGTGAAATAACTTATGTGCATTGCACGCAGCATTTATTTAACAGAGAAATGAACGACAAATGAACAACAAGGACTATTTGCGATATGAAAGGTTGAAATAGAGATGTTACTGCCAAAAATAGAAAGATAGATCATCAACCCGCAGCATAAGCAAATGATAAGAACCATTTATGCAAAAAAACCTATATTTTATGATCTCCAAAATTACACTATCTCGAATGTAAAAATCCCCTCCCGCAGGATGCTGGGATTTTTCCTTTTTTTTTTTCATAATTTTTTTTTTAAAAATTTAATAGAAAAAACAATACAAACATCAAAACTCCAGTTCATTACCAATAATATTTTACTAGGTTAAAGTTTCAATTAATTTTAAAAACAGTAGACCAAGGTTTGAATCTCAACGTTAATATTTTGATTTTCTTTTAAAATTTTGGGCAATTAGTCCTTAATCTTTATCAACTCCAAAAAATTCATCCCCAATTTTTAAAATTGGACTTTTAAGTCTTCAACCTTTTGTTCATTTTGCATATTTTGTCATTTTTATATAATTCCGTCAAAATGCTAATTTTCAATGGGTAAAGTTGGCAACATATTATTCTTAATACCTAACATAATTTTTTAGACATAAGCGTTTCCTTCATTTTCAAATTCAAAATCTAAAAGAAGACTTTTTTCATGTACACAAAAATCTTGTTAAAATTTGGTTGAACGCACAACATTTATGAAGAAAGTTGTATAAAATGTTCGAAGAAAAAGACGACTATGCAGGTAATGACTGTGAGTTTTTCAAGTTTTTTTTAGTTAACTCAAACATAATTGTGTTTTCTTTTCCACTTACTTATCACGAATGAAATTTTGGTATTTATGTGCTTTGGTACATATGATTTCCATTTATTCCTCCTATCTTTTCGATTTTTCTATATTCTTTACTATTTTATTTGTATTTTTATGTAAGGTTAACTCAAAGTCGATTATTTTTCGTGTTTTCTTCACAGTTTTTAAATAAAATAGTTTATTGTTTTTCAAATGTCTCTCCCCCTCATTGTCAACTACCGCTATATAGACGACTATCGTAGCACCGCAACCGCCATAATGTCCACTCAAATCAAAAACCCTGGCTCAGTTACTATCTTTTCCTGTTTGTGGACCGTATGAACCATTTGTGGAAATAAGAGAACATCGATATTACGCAAATTGTGAACAAGGTTGACGGGAGAATATGGAGTGAGTAGAGGATGGTGCAATAGGAGACATTAGGGTGGGCACTAAGAGCATTTCCAATGCTAATGTGTAGGGGTGGCAAATGAGTTGAGTAGTCCGTAGGTTCGTCTGGTCGCCTGAGGTCGACTTGGGCTCGTTAGGGACAAGCCCGAGCCGAGGCTCAATTTTTCTAACTCGACTTGTAAAAAACACGAGTGGACTAATGTTTTGGAAGTTTTTTATTGAAATTTTGAAATTGTTTAAAAAAAATGAGCTGACTAGTCGACGGCTTGGCTCTGCCCATAAGGCCCACAAGCCCTGGGCCGAGCCGAGTCCCCTAGTGAATCACGAGCCTAGCCTAGGCTTGACTTAGATCCACACGGGTCGAACTAAGCTCATTTCGGCTACTGGGCCCATTGCTAGCCCTACTAATGTGGATTGCTACATATATAAGCAAAATAGATAGTGTTTAAAAAAATGTCCTTCAATGCTATCTGATAGGGACTCTGTCAAATTGAAGCCAAAAAAAAAAATTGTCTAGAATTCTGTTTAGATTCATAGGCTCTGTAAGACATGCTGACTCAACGATTTATTTGATTCTATTTGTGTTTCTAGAACATTGGATTTTCTCTCCTCCTCTCCCATTTATATATTTTCATTTTATGGTAGATAAAAGACACATGCAGTAATATTATATTGGGTTGTACATATAATCTATTTGAGACCAGACTTGACTCTCATTCATTAAACATCAATGTCACGTAGATTGTAATTCATAAAATGCGTTGGAGATGCTCTAAGAGCTTGTATGGTGTATATTATAAACCAATTTTTCAACTAAAAATTGTTTGTTTGATCAAAATTATTCTTGATCAAATAAACTATTTTTAATTAAAAAATATTTTATAAACTACACCAAATAAACTCTAACATCACTTTGCAAAAAGTCAAAACTTTACATCTGAATTATATATAAGTATAAATTACGGTAAGAAAAGTTACGTATTGATTTGAATCATAAAAGAATATATTCCATAAGATATTCAAGTTTTGTCCGTTTGTTGAATAAATTTGATTAATCTATTTTTAACATTTGCAAACGAATAATTCAATGAGTCAGAAGAAGGAGAAGAATGATAAGAAATAATTTGTAGTACAATTATTTGAAATATTTATACTTTCTTCTTATTTTATATTACATTATTATAAAATACAATAATACAGACAAGAATTGAATATTATTAGTTAATTGGATACAATAAACCTATTCAATAGTAGACGGACCACCCTCAAAATTAAAACTAGTTAAAAGACAGATTCAAACTTAAATCGCGTGTAGTCCCAACGCTTTTAGTCTTTGTCCTATCTGTACAGAGAGGCGGAGATAGGGGAGGGATCGGGGACCGTTTTGGTCTTGAAGTGTAAATTTTTTTTTTTTTTAAATAGTAGTTCTCTTTCAAAATTCCTAGTCCCGTCCCCTCGACTATACACGTGCATGTGCACGAGAACCAAGCAATCCTGATTATGGACCACACTTGTTCGACGACATTCATGTCTAGAAGTGTAAAGATGGGTTGAGTCGAGTTGACCAATTCAACTCTTGGTTTTCCCAACTTGTTTGAAGAGTCGTGTGGGATATTTGACTTTTGCATGCCGTACAAATCCCTTAAATCCTGTTTTGTATTCATAAAAAAACTCACGTTTGTTAACCTAATATTCTCACATTGTCTTGTTAATATAATGTATTTTTGCTTGTTTAGTTCATAATTAGGATTAGTTGGAATGGTTTACTATATTATCAGCTCAACTGATATGACCAAGATAGACATATATTAATTTTTAAATAAAATGGTTCGACTTGATATGAAAATAGTATAAGTCTCCACGTGTCTTTACGAAAAATAAATCTAACATATATGTAATAGTGGACGTAGGATTTTACTCAAAGAGGTGTGATATGTAAACAATAAGCAAAAAAAATCAAGACGAAGAATCAACAATTAAAAATTTTCAATACATTAAAATTGTCTACGACGAGTTTTCATATTCTTAAATTGTTTAACAATACCATCATTACAAATATTATCAAAAAAATCTTTCTCAATCATGTAATTATTCATCCATTCATCTCCAATCCGATTGTGCAATTGATCTTCAATGATATTCATAATTGAAAACACTACAATAGCAGTTGCAACGGGTAAAAAAAAAACCAATTTGATGAGCAAATAAACTAAAGAGTAAATCTTATCTTTTTTTTTTTTTCTTCTTTTCTTTGTCGCAACTAGTTTTTGTGCAAGACCACCTTAAAATTCTATATTCGAGTGCACATCCATGATATAATTATTAGTTGATCAAAAAGTGGCACAAGTTGAACATTAGATAAGTCATTTGAATTAAACTTACCAAGTTGAACCAATTTAGACTTATCAAAAGTCGAAAATGAATAAGTTGAATCCAAACATGACAAACAAACAAGCAATACATGTAAATAAATAAATAAATAAATAAATATATATATATATATATAAAATTGGGTGGGGGCGGCCCATGCCTACACGTAGAGGTCGGATGTGTTGAAGAATATAAATGAATATATATTTTTAATTTCTAACTTGTTAAACTTTTAGACGAATCGATTGACCTTTTGAGAAAGACAAACAACTAGGAGCCAGCATTTTTCTACACAACAAACCATTAAAACTTAAGTTGAAGAATATCACCCATTGATCAAGACTGTTTACTTGTTGCCTATAATCAATTCTTTTCCATGTCAATGGAAGAAATGGATTCTATTATATTTGCAATTTGAATATTTTAAAGACTTCTAAAGTCTTTCTCCCACAAGTTGGTTTCCTTGACCATATATACTGTATTCTTGTATTGGGTGAAGTCCGATCAATTCGTCTTGTTTTGCACTATGGCTACAAAGGTATGATGATGTATAACCATATATGCAGCCCACAAACCTAAATTTATTTTTTCTTAATTTTTTATTATTTTTCTTTGCAAATGTGTGACAGAAAATTGAGCTCAAGGTCACCATTAACTGTGAGAAATGCAAGACTGAAGTTCTGAAACCTGTTGCCAAACTTACAGGTACATCTTTGATCTTGTTTGGAATTATATAGTGTATATTTATCCGCTAGACAGTGGATCAAGATACTATTAGGCATTACGTGTATGTATTTGATCACCCCAATAATCTTACATATATATAAAGGACTATTCAAGGGCGTTTTAACCTGAGATACGGGTTGAGACGTGTTTGCTCGTGTGTCATTTTTATTTTGGTTTGCTCAATATTGCTCTTGTAATGGAAATGAAATGGGTCGATAAATCACAATGTTATAATAAAAACAATACATGCACAATTGGCAAGTTACTAGGACGATCACATAACACATACATCAAATGCATGTTTGGTAAGCACAGCACTGAACACGTCAATCGAGTAGTATACGATCGACCTTACAGAACAGATCACAATTAGTTCTGATACTGGGATTTTGTTGTGATTGAGCAGGTATTGTTGAGGTAACATTGAATGCTGAGAAGGGCACATTAACTGTTGTTGGGAGTGTTGATCCTGTGTCTATCATTACAGCCATCAGAAAGACTGGAAAATTTGTAGAAATTACAAGTGTTGGGCCACCAAAGAAACCTGATCCTAAACCAGATACCGGTAAACCTTGTCCTCCACTACCTGCATGTTGCAAGCAATGCCAACTTGTTGGTGTTAGCTATGTTATCTATGATAGTGCACCTTGTTCAATTCTATAAATTTTATATGGTCACTTATTAATATTATTTAAGAGTGTTGTATTTAATTGGGATTTTTAAATTAATTTATAGACTTTTGTAAGTTCTTGATTTTTGAGAAATTCGTTGACTTTTGAGTGGCTTTGTTAGAAATTAATAAACGTCTTCAATAGACTTTCATTAAAGTGGGAAAAAATGTTAAGCTAAAACTTCCTATATATAAAGTAATACTTATTTTGTCCCATGAAGATATACTTATTTTATCCATGTGTCCTAAATTATAGTCAACTTTTCTTGTTGATAGTACAATTAATTTTTTAGTTTTCTAATATGTTCTTATTTAATGTAACAAATTAAATAGACTACTATTATATTAATGGAGGGATATATTAGAAAAAATATAAACAAAATTTATTGTTCCAACTATAATAATTGTATAGGTAATTATATTCACACAACACTTTTTTTTTTTGGCACCACATTTTAATTACATTTAACATCTTTAATTTATGAACATTATAGCACTCATATCCCCAACTTTTTTTGTCATATTTTTATCTTCAACTTTTCATTAATTAGCATGTCTTGTGTTTGATATCGGTTTCCATCTAAAACATTTGTCGAGAATTCGTAAAAAAACTTATTTATTGTCATATTTATAAAAAAAAATAATAGATACAAAAGTACGATAAAATATTTTTTCCTCATTTCAAAGTACGTAAACAAAATATCTCGACATAAACCATTATTAATGATGAAATATGCTAATTAATGAAAGTTGAAGATAAGAATTCGATGACAAAAAGTTAAGAACATAATTGAAACAATGAACAAAAGTTGAGAATCTTAAGTACAATTAAAATGTGGTGCGCTTATAACAAATTGTAGCGTGAATATAATCACCATAATTGTATTTACTTAATCTGTGTGAAAATAGAAGTAAGCATATTTTTATGGGATGGAATGAGTATTATGTTGAACAACTTCTCGCATGTCCAAATCATTCACAACACAATTTCTTAAAAAATACAAAAAATAAATAAATAAATTAAGTCATCTCAATTAGATTATAAAATAACATAAAAATAAAAAATAATTAATAATATTTTAATATTGTTTAATAAAAAAAAATCAAATATATCCAACAACCCTACACAAATCTCATGGGTGCATAAGAAAAGAAAAGAAAGCGTTTTTTATTTTGAGACTTTGAGTCTTTACAATTCTTACGAGTAAATTTTTATACATATATTTGTTATTTATACTTTCCACAAAAAAAAATATTCAAAAGTTTGGTAAGTAGAGAATTGGATTGATTTCACCAACGGTTACTAAAGTTACCTTCAAATTATAAAATGGTTACTGAAGTTCAAAGATTCAGTGGTGGTAACTGGAGTTAGAAATCCTTTCATTAATGCTCACTCTATTAATTTCTAATTTAAAATGGTGATGTGGTATGATGAAGTTGCATTTATTTATTGCATGGTAGTCCATGTACTTTATATAATATTCACTTTAATCTCTATATTTCATTAAGTCCTTCAAAAATTACATCTTAGATCCTTAATCTTTTATATCTTTACACTTTGGTCTTCAAATTTTCAATTATATTTCAGTTAATTTCTTTAAAAATTGCATCTTAGGTCCTTAATTTTTTACATCTTTACACTTTGGTTCCCAATATTTCAATTATCTTTCGATTAAGTCCTCCAAAATTGCATCTTAGATCTTTCAATTTTTCATATCTTTACACTTTGGTCTCTAAATTTTCAATTATCTTTCAGTGTAGTCCTCTAAAAAATTGCATCTTAGGTCCTTCAACTTTATACATCTTCAAACTTTGGTCTCCAAATTCTTAATTTTAGTGGCCAAAATAAGTGTAATTTTAGTGGTCAAAATAAATGCACTTTCAATTAAATCATTGACTTTACACTCGAATTTTACCTAAACAAACAAAATAATATTATAGGGTCTGGCCACTAAAATGTCTACTTTTAGTGGTCAACTCTAAGTGATAAGTGCGAATTTTACACTTATTTTGACTACTAAATAGTTTATTATTTAATTATATTATTTTGTTCGTTTAAGTGAAAATTCGAGTGTAAAGTTAAGGATTTAATTGAAAGTATACTTATTTTGACCACTAAAATTGCACTTATTTTAGCTACTAAAATCAAGGATTTGGGGGACCAAAGTTTGAAGATGTAAAAAGTTGAAGGACCTAAGATGCAATTTTTAGAAGACTTAATTAAAAAATAATTAAAATTTTGGGGACCAAAGTATAAAGATGTAAAAAGTTGAAGGACCTAAGATACAATTTTGGAGGACTTAAATGAAAGATAATTAAAAATTTAGAGACCAAAGTGTAAATATATAAAATATTAAAGACCTAAGATACAATTTTGAAGAACTTAATTGAAATATAGGAACTAAAGTGAATATTATATAAAATACATTGACTACTATGCAATAAATAAATACCACATCATCATGTCACATTACCATTTTAAATTAGAAATTTACTGATGTGTTTGGTTGGGTTTAAAACCGCTTTTTAAGGGTGGTAAAAACAATTAATGCCGGTCCCACCAAATTTAATTTGTGTAACAAAACAAACATGGGGATATTGTCAATTTTACCCTCGACTTGAGCCACCATATTGTCAATTTTACTTTTAAGAAGAATTTCCGGTTTGTATGGAGATAGGGACAATTTGGGAAGATTTTGTCTCGAAAAGAAAAGTACTAGTGGGCCTGTAATTTAGTTTATTTGACCTACCCAAAAACCTGCTTTTAAATCCAACCAAACACACTCTTAATGAAGTGACTATTGGTGAAAAGATTTTAACTTCAATGATCACCACTAAAACTTTTGAACTTTAGTGGTCATTTTGTAATTTGAAAGAACTTCAATGATCGTTGGTGAAATTAATCTGTAGAGAATTCCTAAAATCATTGTCAATTTGAATACCCAATGACTTATAGATATTTAAAAAAGTTTTAGTTGAATACCCCCAAAACTTTTCTATTGAATACATCAATACTTTTAGAAAATCTTAAAAGTCTAAATTGAATATTCTTAAACATTTTAAATCCTTAAAAGTCTCAATTAAATACACTCTTTAAATAATAATTTTATTTGTGTTTTCACCATTTGAAGATTGAAAGACTGATAGAGATGATGTTCTTCTAAGCCAGAATCCAAATATTGTCTATAATTTCTTTGGTATTTTTCCTACAATTTCTATTGAATTGACATTGATAATATTAATATGGGAAGGGTTAGTTGATTTTGAAAAGGCATTAATGGCATGTACTGTTGTCAACACTTGTTGGGAGAAATAGTTGAATGCACTTCCAAAGTAACAATAGGGATGATCATCGACTTCATGTCATGTTATATGTTATTTTCTTTATACTTTAATGAAGCTCAATTCCCTCGTCATTTAACTACTTAATTGCATTTTGTACTGGCGAAACTAAGTCCATGAATGTCGCAGAAAGTTTTAGTTTGATATACACTACAAGTTTCCATTCACACTAACCACGAAAAGCTTCATCGTAAAATATCAAAAAATGATGAAAATACTTTCATTGCTAGCTCATCGAAAGACCTTATTTGAGCATAAACCACAATCTGTATGAATGGAAATATAAAGTAAGTACATTTATGACATGTTTGATAAGGTGAATTAGACACTATTAGAAAGCAACATATTAAAATCTTGTTCATTGTGGTGTTGAATGCAGTCCAATACTGCATCTCAAATATGCAATTAGAGTGATAGTATAAGAGGATTTTGTACATTTGATTTATACGAGAGATTTGATTAATGATCACTAAAGGGTTTGTTACTCATGGGTCCAAAACATACATAGGAATTTCAGTGTCAAAAAATCTTTTAGTCTGAGGTTCATATCTTTTTTATTTCTTAATCTCCATTATATGATACCTTTTTTTGGACAATGACCCTTGTCAAGAATTTCCCTTTAAAGCTCAAAAAGTGGCATCAATAGATTACACAATAAAAATTTATGAAAGATGGAGTGAATTGTGAAACTTTCTTCTCGTAGGTTTCAGATGAATATGTTATTTCTTTATATTAAAAAAGGCTTATTTGCACAAATGGTCCTGACTTTTGCACTTACTGTAGGTTGAGGACCTATCTTTTTATTTTTGACAATTTAACCCCTATTTTAAATATTTTGGCGTCAATGGTCCTTTTCATGAATTTCCATTCAAATCTGGTAGAAATTTTTTTATTTAAAAAGGTCTTATTTGCACAAATGGTCCCTGACTTTTGTAAAGGAAATTTTGCAGCAAAAGTCCCTAATCTTTCAAAAAGTGTTGAAAAGTCCCATAACATTTTAATTCTAACACATATGACCCCAAATTTTTTTGACAACTTTACCCCTAACTTAAATGAATTAAAAATAACCCATAAACATTTTCAAAAATACAAATAAGTCTTAAATCTTTTTATTTTTTACAGATTTATACTTAAAATAATAAAAAGTGTGTCATCAAGTCCCAAAATTTTTAATTTTGTTCACCAAAATGACATTTAAAATGTGTTTGATTAAAATCAAATTTTTTTAGTAAAAATTGTTGAAATGTGTGGCTAAAAAGTTGTGGGACCATAAAATATGTGGTTAAAATTAATTGTTGACTTTGACTTTAACTTTTTAGCAAAATCAAAATTGAAAACAAACGGGCTCTTAGAGTCTCTACAGATTTTGTCCAGTGGTCCATTAATTAACAAAAAAATTATACCCATGATCAAAATTTGACCAATTTAAAATTTTAATTTATTTTTCATACCAATTTTAAAAAAAGGTGGTGGTGGGCTTAAGATTGTGAATATTTTTTTTGGAAAAATTTTGGGCGGTCATCATTCTATGTCAAATTGGGCTAAAAGTCATATGGCCCAATCTTAATTCAACTAAAGTCATACTTTAGTGCCAAAAGTCCAATATGCCCTCCAATTGCACAAACCGCCATTTAAACACGTCTGACACTTTGAAAACCTCCATTTATTTCTCGCACACTTCATCTTCTTCGTGATTGATTCTTCTCACCGCAAATCCTAACCACAAATCCTAACCGCATACATCGATGGCGTAAGGTAATTTCTTCGATAAATTTTTGATAATGTATTTTCCGTGGGTTAGTTTTTTCCGTCGTAACAAGTGATGTAGGGCTTTGAAATACATGATCTTGTATAATATATGTTGATGTTTTGGTGATTTTTTTTATTTTTTTTCTTAGAACGTGCTATTTAACCATGCAAAATGCTTGATACTCCTTCGATCTATGATAGTGTTTCTATTTTTGCTGAATTTTTTCCTTGTTTCTATGATACTGTTTTTGTTAGCACGTGCTATTTAACCATGCAAAATGTTTGATACTCTTTAGATCTTGGATACTGTTTCTATTTTTGCTGAATTTTTTCCTTGTTTGTAGGATACTGTTTTTTGTTAGAACGTGCTATTTAACCATGCAAAATGTTCTAATATCTTAGTTTGAACATGTGATAATTGTTTAATTATGGAAAAGTTTGAACATGTGATCTTGTTTCAATGTCTTAGTTTTAATCCGTGATCTTGCTTTTGATCATGTGATCTTGTTTTGCTTAGTTGATGTGCATTAGTATATAATGATCTTTGTTTTAATCTCTTAGTTGATGTACATTAGTATATAATAATCTTGTTTTAATATCTTAGTTTGAACCTCGTGATATCTTGTTTAATTATGACAATGTTTGAACTTGTGATCTTTGTTTTAATGTCTTAGTTTTCATCCGTGATCTTGTTTTGATCATGTGATCTTGTTTTGCTTAGTTGATGTGCATTAGTATATTTTGATCTGATTTCAATCCATGATATGTTTCTCTTTGATGATTTATAATGATATTGTTTTAATCTCTTAGTTGATGTGCATTAGTATATAATGATCTTGCTTTTAATCTCTTAGTTTGAACCCGTGATCTTGTTTAATTATGGCGAGGTTTGAAACGTGATACTATTTCAATGTCTTAGTTTAAACCCAGGTAGTCTTGTTTTGATCATGTGATCTTGTTTTGCTTAGTTGATGTGCATTAGTATATAATGATCTTGTTTTAATCTCTTAGTTGATGTGCATTAGTATATAATGATCTTGTTTTAATCTCTTAGTTTGAACCCTGATATCTTGTTTAATTATGGCGCGTTTGAACACCGTGATATCGTTTCAATGTCTTAGTTTTAATCCGTGATCTTGCTTTTGATCATGTGATCTTGCTTTTGTTTAGTTGATGTGCATTAGTATATTTTGATACAGTTTTAATCCATGATACTGTTTCTCTTTGTCAGTATATAATGATACTGTTTTAATCTCTTAGTTTGAACATGTGATACTGTTTAATTATGGCAAAGTTTGAACATGTGATACTGTTTCAATGTCTTAGTTTTAATCCGTGAAACTGTTTTGATCATGTGATACTGTTTTGCTTAGTTGATGTGCATTAGTATATTTTGATACTTCTGATAGTGTTTTTGTTTATGATGCAGCAAAACAAAAATACTTCTGGATACAAAATAATTGGTTATAAATCAATGGGAAAAAGGAAGTCTATTCCTATACGAAAAAAAGTAACTGTGGATAAAAAGTCTTACCGACAATACCGTTCTAACCTCCAAGTAGTGATCAGGGAGGTGAAAGGTTTGTCACTAACAAAACCACAAACAGATGGGTTGAAGAAATTGTCGTTTTTCAATCTTATCAATTTGATCTATGGATGATAAGATTGATGACATTCTTGTCGTCAGTGATATGGATCATGCAAGATCATTGAGTTCTTCGACAAGTCAAACAAGGATTTTTTGATAAACAACTCCCGCCTAAAGTTCAAGATGGACGATGTGAAGGGTATTTTGGAATCGCCGAAGGTAAAAATCTGATGGAGGTTGAAAAACAAAAGCCAGCATCGATTTCAGTTTTCTCCCAACGAAGATTCGAGAGGCGCCGTAGATTGACCAAAACAATAATATCTACACAGTTAAGAGCTGCAGCAAATGAGAACAAAAAAGAAGACATCGACGATGTTTCTAGGTTAATGATGCTCTTCCTGATGGCATCGTTCTTTGTGCCAAATAAATCCCTGACTTTGAGCTGGGGATATATCAAGTATGTTGAAGATCTCGACAAGATCAAAACCTACAATTGGTCGAAGCACATCTTTGAATATCTAATTTCTTCCCTATGTAAAAATGAAGACCCAATCGATGTCACAGGCTGTGTCATGGTTTTAGCAGTAAGCTATTTGATTTCTATATACTGTTTTATTTGTTGATACTGTTTTGCATTAAATGTGATATTCGCACTAATAAGTTTTTATTTATAAAAAATGAGTATTGGTTGTTGGAAAAATTTAAAGTCTGCAAAGTGTTGAAGAAGAATGCAGAACCAAAATGCATTAAATGGGACTTAAGAGATCTGACATGTATTCTAAAATCTACGATTTGTATACGAACTATCAAAAAGAAAGGTAATAGCAAGATCACCAATTCACAAAGATACAAAGATATCTTACATGAAGATTTATTCAACATACAAACATCCGAATATTTATTATTCAACTACACCATTGCGGGTTGTTGAAGAAGTCGATGAAGATGAAGAATCCAATGAAAATAAAGAATCTCATCGAAGATGAAGAATCGGATGGAGATGGAGAATCGATAAAGTTTATCACGGAAACAAAAGATACTAACGAAAAGGAAGAAAGTGATGACAATCGAATAGAGGATAACATTTCAATGTAAGACAACAAAAGGAAGAAAGTGAGGAAGACAACGTCAATGAAGTAGAACATGGAGGTTTTGAAGAGGAGGATGATAGTTGGCTACACTTGCCCCTTGAGTAAATCGCGTAAATTGCAATCAAGGATTCATCAGAGAAGAAAGTCATAACTAGTTCATCTAGACTCCGTGATGAATTACAAGCCTCTAGAGAAAAGGAGCGCATCTTGCAAGCTACGTTGGATGAAAGCGTCTCACAGAATGAAAGGTACTAATATATATTTATATGATACAAAAATCTATATTACTAGAATATATGATCTGTTTTATTTTAAAACTGATATGATATTGTTTTATCTATACCATTGTTTTCTTGTGATACTGTTTTATTGAGATACCATTGTCTCTAATACTGTTTTGTCGTGATACTGTTTAATTAAGATACTGATAATAATATGATTTTAATACTTTGATGCTGATAATTAATGCTTTTGATACTTTGCAAAATGAAAGGAATATACAAGAGCTCAACGAGATGAGCACAAGAATCAAAATTATAGAAGACCAGCTATATAAGTCAATGGCTCTACATGCGGCAGTTTTGGAGGAAAAGAATAACACTGCTGAACAACTCAAAAAGCTGCAACAAACTTTGGAATCTCTTACAAGTGAAAATAAATCATTGAAAAAAGAGAATATCTCACTTGTAAATGAGTTGACTGAAAAGGTAGTGCATGAAGTCACTCAAGCTTTGAATGACAGAGAGGTCAAAAAAACAAATGATGCAACAAAGAAAATTTCAATGGTCAAAAGAATAAAAGAAAAAAAGGAAAGAAAAAGAAAGAGGGATGATGATTTTACCTACTCTGCTATGAAAAAAAGAGTCACAAAGGGTAAAAAAGTGCAAGTAGAAGAGGATGACAATACAATCATCAATGTTGAGGACCTTCCCGATCTTCCAATGAGGAAAGAAAAAAAAGTACCAACGAAAATCAATGCAAAATGGTTAACAGCAAAACATTTAACTGCAGATGACAGGAAGAAGATCACAAAGATCGGAAAAATCCACGACCCATCGTAAGTATCTTCACTACAGTAATTGTTGATGTTTTAATTCATGATACTATTTTAAAGTATTGTGATACTGTTTCAATTACGGAATGTTTTACTTAAAATATTGTGATACTGTTTCAACTATTGAATATTTTACTTGTGATATTGTGATCTTGTTTCATTGCTTTAATGTTGTGTTATATTGCGAGAGGCGACGGTTTATATGCCAACTTGAGCGTAATTCTGCTTTTGTGACATTGGGGATTTATTTGATATTCTTGGCGACTGTGCAATATCAAATGCGATAACATTGTAAAAACCAAAAATGTATTCTCAAATTATAAACTTATACAAAACATAACTTTGATACTTTATATGCGGTAATTGATGCATATGGGGAACTTCTAAAGGCCAATGACCCAATTGTAGACAAAGACTTACAACAAAAGATTTGTCATTTTGATTCTTTGTCTTTGGGTGAATTATTGAATTTCAACATAAACATTTCAATTACAAACTTAGGTCTAACAACAAAATAATTTCTTATCTTGATATTATACTTGAATATCGCAGCTATATGTCACAAATCCTCAAATGGCAATTCCAAGATCTCAAAAATCGACATAGTATTGAGCACCGCCACAACATCAGGCGGCCTCGACTTTTGTTGTTCCCGATAAACTCAAACGGATGAAGAGGATCGACGTAGTCCCAAACCATTGG
Source organism: Forsythia suspensa (assembly GCA_023638005.1). Taxonomy (NCBI): domain Eukaryota; kingdom Viridiplantae; phylum Streptophyta; class Magnoliopsida; order Lamiales; family Oleaceae; genus Forsythia; species Forsythia suspensa. Next base: position 28,055 of record CM042666.1, read on the forward strand.
ACACTACTGATTCGACTTTGAGGCGTGTCAATGGACACATTACAATGATGAATTTCTTTGAGAGGCGGGACTTCAAACAGATAAATGGACAATGCTATAATATTGGTAAGATAATGAATTGTTACAATACTATATAATCGCTTTTTCACAATGAGTTTAAAAATACAAATCTAACATTTTACATTGTTGTTTTTTCCAAATACGTAGAAAGAATATGTTGAGAGCAAACAAAAGAACTATTTATGAAATCTCCCGTTACAAATATCTTGTTGTATACAAAGAAGAAGAATTCAATCATCCATTGATCTCCTACGAGAAATGTCCGCAACAACACATTGGGACGTAAGAAGCAACTAATCCTTCAAACTCCCTATTTGTATTAACTTGTGTTTAAATGGCTATGCAAAGACAACCGACATTTACTACATGTTTTTAATTTTGTTTTGCGTTGTCGATTGTGGAATACACGTTTGCCATGTGATGGAAAAGATGTCAAAGAATGAAGAGATAGAAGAAACCATGACAATGAAGGAAGTTAGACAATATAAAACAAACATAGTTTTCAATTGATCAAGGATTTTGTTGTAGATGAATGAATAGATGAATAGATTTTCTTCATTCTAGATGAATAGATTTTCTAGTTCATGGATTTTGTTTGATATCGTAAATTGTACTTGAAATTTTGTTTTGATAATTGAATACAATTTGTGATATTGTATTGTAAACATCTTCGCTGTTAATTAATGAAATACTATTTGTGATATTGTGTTGCTAAACTATTTGTGATAATTGTTTTGTTAAACTATTTACAAAGATCAAACAAATGTTTATTAAGATAAACATTACGTGATCTTGTTTTGTAAAATAAATGTTTCTTTCATTAATTCGATCAACAAATAATATCTCTCCATCAAAAACTTAAAAAGAAACAATAATATCTTTCACACGAACTGATAACTCTCAAAAACACTAGGGATTATAGTAAATTGTGATACTGTATTGAAACGCAATGTTCTTAATGAGATATCAATTAGTGATCTTTGTTTTGTTAATTTTTGTGATACTGTTTTATGAAAATAAACATTTTGTGATACTGTTTTGTGAAAATAAATGTTGCTTTCATTAATTCAACCAACAAATCATTACAACACAACTGTGTTCCTACATATTTAAAAGAGAATGAATAATATCCTTCATGGGAACAATCTTTTAGACCAATGACTCCTTAAAAGTCTTCTTATTGTGATTACCCAACTTTCCACACCTACCACAACGTATCATCTGCACTTGTTCGCCCCTTGATCTAATTCGCCTCTTTTTAGGTCTTCTAGGTTGTCTCTTTGTAGGTGGAGGCAAAATGTCAAAATTGGCAGAATTTTCATATTCCAACATCATTGACGTAGGAGTGGGATGTATAGCTTCTTCATAGGACTTGCGGAATCTTCGCAACATAAAAATAATAATCAACAAATTCATCAATGCGCCTTCCGGATCTATTAATTGCAAAGAATCGCATACACACATGGGAACCCATTCAATTTGCCATCGGAAACAAGAACATGTGCTTTTGCAGATATCCACACAAACCGATGGATCTCGAAAAAACTTCAAAAATTGTATCGGAAGACCGCTTGATATTCCATGATCGACTTTCATCTCGCATATCCCTGCAACTTCTTTATTATCTTGGGACAGATAACCCCCGTCCACTCATCTACATCGGTATCATATAGAAAATAAAACAGTAACACATCGAAAATAAAACAAAGATTATCACGGTGAAAATAAAAGAGTATTATGTAGGAAAAAAACAAGATCACGGTGAAAATAAAACAAGATCATGCGGAAAATATAACAAGATCATAACATTACCGTAATCGGTTCTTCTTGTAACAAACATGTTCATCGACTTTATCCTCAACATGTCAACCATTCGGGTTATGGGCAAACTCCTACTGATCAACTATCCATGCATTAAAAGACTCAGCTGCATTTGATGACATCTCTCCATATCGACATCCAACACTATGAGCATTCGACCAATTTTCAAATGGTAACCCATCTAGAAACCTTTGAACAATAGCCCCCTCACGTTTCAATACCTCCAACTTCGGTTAATTAATGCAATTGTTGGAGCATGTGCACATTCCGGAACAACGGACCAAACGCCTCTATAAGCTGTTTGAGAAGCCACCACCATTTGAATTTATTTAAGGTGTTGTAAAACAAAAAAATGATTCGATGTAGGGAATGCCTTTAGCAACGCTTCCATTAACCCAACATTCGATCGGACACAAATGTAAGCTCGAGTACTTTGAACAATACTACAATCGCTCCAAGAACCACAACCAATTATCGTAGTTCTCGGAATCTACAATGGCATAAGCCAATGGATATAAGCCTACACAAAATAACAGAAAATAGTATCACAAAAATAAAACAGTATCACAAAAATAACAGAAAACAGTATCACAAAAAAGCAGAAAATCAGTATCTAACCTTGGTTGCCGTTCTTAGCAGTTGCAGACAACAAGATACTTTTGAACATTCCTTTCAAAAATGTTCCATCGATAAACAACATGGGACGACAATGATTAAACCTATGAATGCACGCATGGTAAGAAACAAACAATCTTTGGAATCTTTTAGAAACTTGGTCCACCTCTAAATCAATATGACTTCCATGATTAAATGACCTTGCGACCTCAATATACCAATGTAATCGCTTGAAAGATTCAGACATCGTCGCCAAAATCAATCCCTTCGCTCTCTCCGGGCGCATTCCAAGCCTTCTCATAGCTTATCGTGCAACCGTAGTTTGTTAAAAGTGTGAAACAACATCATTAGAACACAATGTTGGTTTCTCCTCAATATATCAACAATCAAACCGAAATTACCTTACAACTTAATCCCTCACTTTTTCTTTCCTCAACACTATAGGGCAACTATGCTCATTCACAAGCTTTCATATGTAACAAAACCACTAACCTTTGATATTGTCGCACAAACATACCACCTACAATCATCAGAATATCTTTTTGAACATTGCGCCTCTACCCTACCATTGTTATTTCTCATGTAATCAAACTTAAATCTTCTCTCAATCGAAAATTTGCATAAAGCATCTCTAAATTCAGCTACACCTCTCTCAAACCTCACGTCCAACATGAGTGATTATGCTTGACCAACTTGATGAAAGTAATGCCCTACTATTTGTTGAAGAACAATATCTAGTTATGGCAGATCCTTCATTCCCGAAAACAGTATCACAATCAAGTGATACTGTTTTATAATCAAGTGATACTATTTTAGAGTCTGAAACACTAATATCAACAAATTTCAATTCAAAAGCAGAAATCAAGGAAATCATGTTCCTAAATTCTTCCTCATTCCTTAGAAAACACCTATCATGTCCAGGAATACAATAACGTAATAAAATAGTGTCGACTTCTAATGAATTCCAATTATCACATAATTTTCGCAAGACACCATTAAAATCCCCACCAGAAGAAACTTTTATGGGAAGTGTGTCTGAAATATTACAAAGTAAAATTAGGCCACCTTCCATGATTGAGAAGAAAAACAGAACTGAAAAACCATGAAATTTTTGAAATAATCAATTGCAAATACAAAACAAGGTTTTTAGAGTGTGGCGACTCACAGAACGTCGACTACGAGGTGCGTCAGTGATGTGATCGTCGACAAGGAGATCTAGAGAAGAAAGTTGTTAATGGCAGCTTGAATAAGAATCGTGAGTTGATGAAATCTGGTTTAAAGTGGTTTAACAGATTACAGGGGTAAGTACAGTATTAGATAAATTCATATGACTTATTCACAATTTTGGAAAGTGTTTGGACCTAATTAGAAACAAGTCACCTATGCATGACTTAATGGCAATTTTTCCTTTTTTTTCTTAATTATTATTTAGTAATTGGTAGAGGCGGCAAATGGGCTAGATGGATGCCCAACTCGAATCAGACAGCCACATAAAATATTGGACTAGGCAATCCTAACCCAATTTTACATGGGCTGGTATTTACTGGGCCAACCCAGTCCGATTTTGGGCCACATGGCCAATGGGCCAACCAACTTATATTTTTAACTTATTTTTTCAAAATAATTACTTATAATTTTGTCAAAAAAACAAAAAAAAATAAAAAAATTTATGTAGCCCGTCTAATTTCAGGTTGGGCCAGTCCATCTAGCCTATTTGCCAGCTCTACCAATTACTAAATAATAATTAAAAAAATTCTTCACAATCTTGAGTCCACCACTACTTTTTTTTTAAAATTGGTATGAAAAATAAATTAAAATTTTAAATTTGTCAACTTTTGATCATGAGTATAATTTTTTTGTTAATTAATGGACCTTGGACAAAATCTGTAGAAAACTTTAAGAGCACTGTTTGTTTTCAATTTTAATTTTGCTAAAAAGTTAAAGTCAAAGTCATTAATTTTAACCACACATTTTATGGTCCTACAACTTTTAACCATACATTTCAACAATTTTTACTAAAAATTTGATTTTAATCAAACACAATTTAAATGTCATTTTAGTGAACAAAATTAAAAATTTTGGGACTTGATGACACACTTTTATTATTTTAAGTGTAAATCAGTAAAAAAATAAAAAGATTTAGGACTTATTTGTATTTTTGAAAAGGTTTATGGGTTATTTTTTATTCATTTAAGTTAGGGGTAAAATCGTCAAAAAAAAATTGGGGTCATATGTGTTAGGATTAAAAGGTTATGGGACTTTTCAACATTTTTTGAAAGATTAGGGACTTTTACCGCAAATTTTCCTTTACAAAAGTCAGGGACCATTTGTGCAAATAAGACCTTTTTAAATAAAAAAATTTCTACCGTCAAATTTCACGGTGATTTGGATGAAAATTCATGAAAAGGACCATTGACGCTAAAAACATTTGAAATATGGGCTAAACTGTCAAAAATAAAAGATAGGTCATCAACTGCGCAGTAAGTGCAAAAGTCAGGGACCATTTGTGCAAATAAGCCTATTAAAAAAATATATACCCCTATATATTAAAAGTGTGAATTGAGTGTTGACACTGTTTAAAGGAATGCGTGCCAAACTATTATTCTTTTTTTTTTTTTAAACTTTTCTCCATTTCATATCATTTGTTTCCTTTACATTTTTGTTAGTTAATGTAAACAATCCTCTCTCAATGTTCTTTTTTTAAAAAAAAAAAATAATAATAATTTTCATTGGACTATAAAAGTTACGGTATATTTTTAATTATTGGAAATGCTCATGCGTATTTTGTATATTGTTTACATATTTAATTAACTTATGGCTTCAGATTTTCTACACGAAAAAAAATGTGAGCCAACTTCAATAAAGGTTTCAATCCACTATTGATACGGATCTTATTTCTATTATTCATTTTTATGCTTTTGAATTGAATTGTTATCTATTTTGCTTAAACTAATTTTTCTTAAGTATTAATGCTCCAACGTGAGACGCTTAAATCACTAGAATATTTAGTTTTAGTAACATTACTTTATTTCTCTATTGCAATTTGGATAAGTTCACGTGAAGACACATGGGCACCGAATTTGCAAATGAGAATGTTTAATTTTACCAATTTCTAATGTAAATGTTATTTTATTTTATTTCATATCTTGATTGATAAATCTACTTAACTTGAGGTGTCACGAGCCCAAATTGTATGTGATTTTGGGTTAAAACCTTTATAGTTGAAGAGTTATATTAAATTACAAAGATTTGTTATAAATCATTTGTCATCTCATAAAGCAAGAAAATTCAATAGATTTAAGTGTTCGATATATTTAAGAACTTATCTACAATATTTTTTATTCTTTTTGTTCGTATTCTTTAATTGACATTATTTGACTATATTATGCACCTTAAAAAATAGATATTCAATATCGCCACACAATTATAGAAAATAATTTGTTTGAATACAACATCAAACATTATATTTCACCATATTTTCTAATGTCAAATTTTTGTATTTTAATGCAAGTATTAAATTAAGTTATAATTTAAATATGAATAAACATATATCTCACAACACCGTTATTAATTCACGTGCAACATACGTTTTACATACTAGTATATTAAAAGAGTGAATTGAGTGTATGCACTATTCATAGGAATGCGTTTCTAGCTATTATTCTTTTTTTTTTTTTAAACTTTTCCCCATTTCCTATCTTTTGTTTCCTTTTCATTTTTTTCAGTTGTAGATTTTTTCAGCCCAAATTTTTTTTTTCAACCTTTCGTCATTTTTCTCGTCTTTGTTTGATCGTCTTGTTCGTCATTATTTCCACTTTAGTCGTGCTTTCAAAAATCGCTCAAAATTTTTGCAGATATTTTTATTATTTTGAATACCCAATCAAATATTTTTTTTTTTTTTTTTTTCTCCAAATAGAAGCTATCCAAATTTCTAATAATTTAAAGTATTGAAACAAAATTCAGTTCCATACATATATGTATTAGGTTTAGGTTCGGCCTCTTAGGCCGAGAGATAGTAACAACCCACTTTGAACTTCAAAATCATTTGCAATCGAAACAATTTTCTTTCAATTAATTACTTATATTAAGTTAGCAACACAGTTGATCAAGATTACAAGAAATACATAGTTTTAATTTATTTTTCTGTCGATTACTAAATTAAATTACAATTAAGTCCAAAAATTTTTACCTACAAGCACAAAATCTTGCACTATGCAAGAAAAAAGAGAAAGAAAATACTATTCTCAAGGTAGAAAGTTACAAGAGTAGAGAAAAAAAATATATCCATGAGCACAACCCCGTCCAATATACAATGAAAATAAAATCATTAATTAACAACTTTTACTAATCTATAATAAGCATTTTTGCTATTTATTACCGCAAGTTCACAAGAAATCTTATGCATATCTCACGACACTCGTGTGATTTAAACTTTTTTTAATGTTTGATACATTAGAATGAATAAAGAAATATGGAATAAGTTTAAACTTTAAAGCAAAGAATAATCTTGTGAGATCATAATTGAAGTATTCGGTTCTAAGATTTGTATTAATCAATTATGTTAGTGAACTACACATCATTCATTACATCATCTAAAAATGAAGAACGTTCTTGTTAAAAATCGATTGAAACTATATCTCCCACCTTTAAATAATACGTACTTTTCTCAATAAGTTTTAATATATGTTTCACTTAGTCTTTTATAAGTGAAAAAATAATTAAAAAATTCACTAACAATGACTACACTATTAAATACTTAATTGAAATACAACACGTGCCTTGCACGTGAATTTCACTAGTTCTATAAAAAAATACGCTTACTTGAAATACGAACAATTAGCGTAAACTAAAATATACAAAATTAATTTTGGTAGACCGATGCTAGAGTTTGACTCTATGTCTTTAAGACAAATTTGCCCCCCACTTAAGTGCTCACACAGTAAATAGCAATTGTCTCCCAAGATACAACGGTCTTCTTCTTGCGATAGAAACACTTCAAACAGCAAGAACAACGAACTCAAATTTGTTATGTACTATCTATGTAGAATATGGATGGATGCAAAATGTTTATAAAGAATGCAGGATAGAATCACAAAGTTTGAAAGATGAATTTTAAATGATTAAATTCGCAAAAGTATGGGGTCTATTTATAACATACCAAAAGTTGTGTCCGAAAAGACACAACATCCGAAAGAACTCAAATGAATGACACATAAGTCGGAAGGACTCAATTG
>CM042666.1:35884-68506 GCA_023638005.1 Forsythia suspensa
ATTTTCAATTCGATTTCAACACGCAATCTACAAGGTAATACATATATGAAGATAGATATACTAGTTTGGAATCACAAAATACGTTTTCAACAACCATATAGGTTGTTCAATGTCGAACAATTTTGTTCAAAATTTTATAAAATTCACTTAGTATGATTCACCGTTGGAGGTTGCAATTCTATTTGTATCTTTATTTCATCATATATTGATCATTAAAATAGTTTTGTGGTCCTTTAAAAATAAAATTGGTAACAAAAAATACATTTTAACAACTATATCTACCGTTCAACATCGAATTGCCTCGGTTCTTGAGAAAATATGTGCAAAATTCATGCTTTGAACTCAATGTTCAACGTCCGAAATCTATTTTCAATTCGATTTCAATACGCAATCTACAAGGTAATACATATATGAAGAAGATATACTAGTTTGGAATCACAAAAATACGTTTTCAACTACCATATAGGTTGTTCAATGTCGAATAATTTTGTTCGAAATTTTATAAAATTCACGAATATGATCCACCGTTGGAAGTTGTAATGCTATTTTTGTCTTGATTTCATCGTGAATTGATAATAAAAATAGTTTTAGAAAACTTTAAATATTAAATTGGTATCACAAAATACATTTTAACAATTATATCGACCGTTCAACATCGAATTGTCCCGATTTTTGAGAAAATTGTGCTAAATTCATGCTTTGAACCCAATGTTCAACGTCCAAATTCTATTTTCAATTCGATTTCAACACGCAATCTACAAGGTAATACATATATGAAGATAGATATACTAGTTTGGAATCACAAAAATACGTTCTCAACAATCATATAGGTTGTTCAATGTCGAAAAATTTTGTTCAAAATTTTATAAAATTCACGAGTATGATTCACTGTTGGAGGTTGTAATTCTATTTGTATCTTTATTTCATCATATATTGATCATTAAAATAGTTTTGTGGAACTTTAAAAATAAAATTGGTAACAAAAAAATACATTTTAACAACTATATCTACCGTTCAACATCGAATTGCCTCGGTTCTTGAGAAAATATGTGCAAAATTCATGCTTTGAACTCAATGTTCAACGTCCAAATCTATTTTCAATTCGATTTCAACACGCAATCTACAAGGTAATACATATATGAAGAAGATATACTAGTTTGGAATCACAAAAATACATTTTCAACTACCATATAGGTTGTTCAATGTCGAATTATTTTGTTCGAAATTTTATAAAATTCACGAATATGATCCACCGTTGGAAGTTGTAATGCTATTTTTGTCTTGATTTCATCGTGAATTGATAATAAAAATAGTTTTAGAAAACTTTAAATATTAAATTGGTATCACAAAATACATTTTAACAATTATATCGACCGTTCAACATCGAATTGCCTCGATTTTTGAGAAAATTGTGCTAAATTCATGCTTTGAACCCAATGTTCAACGTCCAAATTCTATTTTCAATTCGATTTCAACACGCAATCTACAAGGTAATACATATATGAAGATAGATATACTAGTTTGGAATCACAAAAATACGTTCTCAACAATCATATAGGTTGTTCAATGTCGAAAAATTTTGTTCAAAATTTTATAAAATTCACGAGTATGATTCACTGTTGGAGGTTGTAATTCTATTTGTATCTTTATTTCATCATATATTGATCATTAAAATAGTTTTGTGGAACTTTAAAAATAAAATTGGTAACAAAAAAATACATTTTAACAACTATATCTACCGTACAACATCGAATTGCCTCGGTTCTTGAGAAAATATGTGCAAAATTCATGCTTTGAACTCAATGTTCAACGTCCGAAATCTATTTTCAATTCGATTTCAATACGCAATCTACAAGGTAATACATATATGAAGAAGATATACTAGTTTGGAATCACAAAAATACGTTTTCAACTACCATATAGGTTGTTCAATGTCGAATAATTTTGTTTGAAATTTTATAAAATTCACGAATATGATCCACCGTTGGAAGTTGTAATGCTATTTTTGTCTTGATTTCATCGTGAATTGATAATAAAAATAGTTTTAGAAAACTTTAAATATCAAATTGGTATCACAAAATATATTTTAACAACTATATCAACAGTTCAACATCGAATTGCCTCGGTTTTTGAGAAAATTGTGCTATATTCATGCTTTGAACCCAATGTTCAACGTCCGAAATCTATTTTCAATTCGATTTCAACACGCAATCTACAAGGTAATACATATATGAAGATAGATATACTAGTTTGGAATCACAAAAATACGTTTTCAACAACCATATAGGTTGTTCAATGTCGAACAATTTTGTTCGAAATTTTATAAAATTCACGAGTATGATTCACCGTTGGAGGTTGCAATTCTATTTGTATCTTTATTTCATCATATATTGATCATTAAAATAGTTTTGTGGACCTTTAAAAATAAAATTGGTAACAAAAAAATACATTTTAACAACTATATCTACCGTTCAACATCGAATTGCCTCGGTTCTTGAGAAAATATGTGCAAAATTCATGCTTTGAACTCAATGTTCAACGTCCGAAATCTATTTTCAATTCGATTTCAACACGCAATCTACAAGGTAATACATATATGAAGAAGATATACTAGTTTGGAATCACAAAAATACGTTTTCAACTACCATATAGGTTGTTCAATGTCGAATAATTTTGTTCGAAATTTTATAAAATTCACGAATATGATCCACCGTTGGAAGTTGTAATGCTATTTTTGTCTTGATTTCATTGTGAATTGATAATAAAAATAGTTTTAGAAAACTTTAAATATCAAATTGGTATCACAAAATACATTTTAACAACTATATCAACAGTTCAACATCGAATTGTCCCGATTTTTGAGAAAATTATGCTATATTCATGCTTTGAACCCAATGTTCAACGTCCGAAATCTATTTTCAATTCGATTTCAACACGCAATCTACAAGGTAATACATATATGAAGATAGATATACTAGTTTGGAATCACAAAAATACGTTTTCAACAACCATATAGGTTGTTCAATGTCGAACAATTTTGTTCAAAATTTTATAAAATTCATTTAGTATGATTCACCGTTGGAGGTTGTAATTCTATTTGTATCTTTATTTCATCATATATTGATCATTAAAATAGTTTTGTGGACCTTTAAAAATAAAATTGGTAACAAAAAATACATTTTAACAACTATATCTACCGCTCAACATCGAATTGCCTCGGTTCTTGAGAAAATATGTGCAAAATTCATGCTTTGAACTCAATGTTCAACGTCCAAATCTATTTTCAATTCGATTTCAACACGCAATCTACAAGGTAATACATATATGAAGAAGATATACTAGTTTGGAATCACAAAATACGTTTTCAACTACCATATAGGTTGTTCAATGTCGAATAATTTTGTTTGAAATTTTATAAAATTCACTTAATATGATCCACCGTTGGAAGTTGTAATGCTATTTTTGTCTTGATTTCATCGTGAATTGATAATAAAAATAGTTTTAGAAAACTTTAAATATCAAATTGGTATCACAAAATATATTTTAACAACTATATCAACAGTTCAACATCGAATTGCCTCGGTTTTTGAGAAAATTGTGCTATATTCATGCTTTGAACCCAATGTTCAACGTCCGAAATCTATTTTCAATTCGATTTCAACACGCAATCTACAAGGTAATACATATATGAAGATAGATATACTAGTTTGGAATCACAAAAATACGTTTTCAACAACCATATAGGTTGTTCAATGTCGAACAATTTTGTTCAAAATTTTATAAAATTCACGAGTATGATTCACCGTTGGAGGTTGCAATTCTATTTGTATCTTTATTTCATCATATATTGATCATTAAAATAGTTTTGTGGACCTTTAAAAATAAAATTGGTAACAAAAAAATACATTTTAACAACTATATCTACCGTTCAACATCGAATTGCCTCGGTTCTTGAGAAAATATGTGCAAAATTCATGCTTTGAACTCAATGTTCAACGTCCGAAATCTATTTTCAATTCGATTTCAACACGCAATCTACAAGGTAATACATATATGAAGAAGATATACTAGTTTGGAATCACAAAAATACGTTTTCAACTACCATATAGGTTGTTCAATGTCGAATAATTTTGTTCGAAATTTTATAAAATTCACGAATATGATCCACCGTTGGAAGTTGTAATGCTATTTTTGTCTTGATTTCATCGTGAATTGATAATAAAAATAGTTTTAGAAAACTTTAAATATCAAATTGGTATCACAAAATATATTTTAACAACTATATCAACAGTTCAACATCGAATTGCCTCGGTTTTTGAGAAAATTGTGCTATATTCATGCTTTGAACCCAATGTTCAACGTCCGAAATCTATTTTCAATTCGATTTCAACACGCAATCTACAAGGTAATACATATATGAAGATAGATATACTAGTTTGGAATCACAAAAATACGTTTTCAACAACCATATAGGTTGTTCAATGTCGAACAATTTTGTTCAAAATTTTATAAAATTCACGAGTATGATTCACCGTTGGAGGTTGTAATTCTATTTGTATCTTTATTTCATCATATATTGATCATTAAAATAGTTTTGTGGACCTTTAAAAATAAAATTGGTAACAAAAAAATACATTTTAACAACTATATCTACCGTTCAACATCGAATTGCCTCGGTTCTTGAGAAAATATGTGCAAAATTCATGCTTTGAACTCAATGTTCAACGTCCGAAATCTATTTTCAATTCGATTTCAATACGCAATCTACAAGGTAATACATATATGAAGAAGATATACTAGTTTGGAATCACAAAAATACGTTTTCAACTACCATATAGGTTGTTCAATGTCGAATAATTTTGTTCGAAATTTTATAAAATTCACGAATATGATCCACCGTTGGAAGTTGTAATGCTATTTTTGTCTTGATTTCATCGTGAATTGATAATAAAAATAGTTTTAGAAAACTTTTATATATCAAATTGGTATCACAAAATATATTTTAACAACTATATCAACAGCTCAACATCGAATTGCCCGGTTTTTGAGAAAATTGTGCTAAATTCATGCTTTGAACCCAATGTTCAACGTCAATCAAATCTATTTTCAATTCGATTTCAACACGCAATCTACAAGGTAATACATATATGAAGATAGATATACTAGTTTGGAATCACAAAATACGTTTTCAACAACCATATAGGTTGTTCAATGTCGAACAATTTTGTTCAAAATTTTATAAAATTCATTTAGTATGATTCACCGTTGAGGTTGCAATTCTATTTGTATCTTTATTTCATCATATATTGATCATTAAAATAGTTTTGTGGACCTTTAAAAATAAAATTGGTAACAAAAAATACATTTTAACAACTATATCTACCGCTCAACATCGAATTGTCTCGGTTCTTGAGAAAATATGTGCAAAATTCATGCTTTGAACTCAATGTTCAACGTCCGAAATCTATTTTCAATTCGATTTCAACACGCAATCTACAAGGTAATACATATATGAAGAAGATATACTAGTTTGGAATCACAAAATACGTTTTCAACTACCATATAGGTTGTTCAATGTCGAATAATTTTGTTCGAAATTTTATAAAATTCACTTAATATGATCCACCGCTGGAAGTTGTAATGCTATTTTTGTCTTGATTTCATCGTGAATTGATAATAAAAATAGTTTTAGAAAACTTTAAATATCAAATTGGTATCACAAAATATATTTTAACAACTATATCAACGCTCAACATCGAATTGCCTCGGTTTTTGAGAAAATTGTGCTATATTCATGCTTTGAACCCAATGTTCAACGTCCGAAATCTATTTTCAATTCGATTTCAACACGCAATCTACAAGGTAATACATATATGAAGATAGATATACTAGTTTGGAATCACAAAAATACGTTTTCAACAACCATATAGGTTGTTCAACGTCGAACAATTTTGTTCGAAATTTTATAAAATTCACGAGTATGATTCACCGTTGGAGGTTGTAATTCTATTTGTATCTTTATTTCATCATATATTGATCATTAAAATAGTTTTGTGGACCTTTAAAAATAAAATTGGTAACAAAAAAATACATTTTAACAACTATATCTACCGCTCAACATCGAATTGCCTCGGTTCTTGAGAAAATATGTGCAAAATTCATGCTTTGAACTCAATGTTCAACGTCCAAATCTATTTTCAATTCGATTTCAACACGCAATCTACAAGGTAATACATATATGAAGAAGATATACTAGTTTGGAATCACAAAAATACGTTTTCAACTACCATATAGGTTGTTCAATGTCGAATAATTTTGTTCGAAATTTTATAAAATTCACTTAATATGATCCACCGTTGGAAGTTGTAATGCTATTTTTGTCTTGATTTCATCGTGAATTGATAATAAAAATAGTTTTAGAAAACTTTAAATATCAAATTGGTATCACAAAATATATTTTAACAACTATATCAACTGCTCAACATCGAATTGCCTCGTTTTTGAGAAAATTGTGCTATATTCATGCTTTGAACCCAATGTTCAACGTCCGAAATCTATTTTCAATTCGATTTCAACACGCAATCTACAAGGTAATACATATATGAAGATAGATATACTAGTTTGGAATCACAAAAATACGTTTTCAACAACCATATAGGTTGTTCAATGTCGAACAATTTTGTTCAAAATTTTATAAAATTCACGAGTATGATTCATCGTTTGAGGTTGCAATTCTATTTGTATCTTTATTTCATCATATATTGATCATTAAAATAGTTTTGTGGACCTTTAAAATAAAATTGGTAACAAAAAATACATTTTAACAACTATATCTACCGTTCAACATCGAATTGCCTCGGTTCTTGAGAAAATATGTGCAAAATTCCTGCTTTGAACTCAATGTTCAACGTCCCAAATCTATTTTCAATTCGATTTCAATACGCAATCTACAAGGTAATACATATATGAAGAAGAAATACTAGTTTGGAATCACAAAAATACGTTTTCAACTACCATATAGGTTGTTCAATGTCGAATAATTTTGTTCGAAATTTTATAAAATTCACGAATATGATCCACCGTTGGAAGTTGTAATGCTATTTTTGTCTTGATTTCATCGTGAATTGATAATAAAAATAGTTTTAGAAAACTTTAAATATCAAATTGGTATCACAAAATATATTTTAACAACTATATCAACAGTTCAACATCGAATTGCCTCGGTTTTTGAGAAAATTGTGCTATATTCATGCTTTGAACCCAATGTTCAACGTCCGAAATCTATTTTCAATTCGATTTCAACACGCAATCTACAAGGTAATACATATATGAAGATAGATATACTAGTTTGGAATCACAAAAATACGTTTTCAACAACCATATAGGTTGTTCAATGTCGAACAATTTTGTTCAAAATTTTATAAAATTCACTTAGTATGATTCACCGTTGGAGGTTGCAATTCTATTTGTATCTTTATTTCATCATATATTGATCATTAAAATAGTTTTGTGGACCTTTAAAAATAAAATTGGTAACAAAAAAATACATTTTAACAACTATATCTACCGTTCAACATCGAATTGCCTCGGTTCTTGAGAAAATATGTGCAAAATTCATGCTTTGAACTCAATGTTCAACGTCCGAAATCTATTTTCAATTCGATTTCAATACGCAATCTACAAGGTAATACATATATGAAGAAGATATACTAGTTTGGAATCACAAAAATACGTTTTCAACTACCATATAGGTTGTTCAATGTCGAATAATTTTGTTCGAAATTTTATAAAATTCACGAATATGATCCACCGTTGGAAGTTGTAATGCTATTTTTGTCTTGATTTCATCGTGAATTGATAATAAAAATAGTTTTAGAAAACTTTAAATATCAAATTGGTATCACAAAATATATTTTAACAACTATATCAACAGTTCAACATCGAATTGCCGATTTTTGAGAAAATTGTGCTATATTCATGCTTTGAACCCAATGTTCAACGTCCAAATCTATTTTCAATTCGATTTCAACACGCAATCTACAAGGTAATACATATATGAAGATAGATATACTAGTTTGGAATCACAAAATACGTTTTCAACAACCATATAGGTTGTTCAACGTCGAACAATTTTGTTCAAAATTTTATAAAATTCACTTAGTATGATTCACCGTTGGAGGTTGTAATTCTATTTGTATCTTTATTTCATCATATATTGATCATTAAAATAGTTTTGTGGACCTTTAAAAATAAAATTGGTAACAAAAAATACATTTTAACAACTATATCTACCGTTCAACATCGAATTGCCTCGGTTCTTGAGAAAATATGTGCAAAATTCATGCTTTGAACTCAATGTTCAACGTCCGAAATCTATTTTCAATTCGATTTCAATACGCAATCTACAAGGTAATACATATATGAAGAAGATATACTAGTTTGGAATCACAAAAATACGTTTTCAACTACCATATAGGTTGTTCAATGTCGAATAATTTTGTTCGAAATTTTATAAAATTTCATTAATATGATCCACCGTTGGAAGTTGTAATGCTATTTTTGTCTTGATTTCATCGTGAATTGATAATAAAAATAGTTTTAGAAAACTTTAAATATCAAATTGGTATCACAAAATATATTTTAACAACTATATCAACAGTTCAACATCGAATTGCCTCGGTTTTTGAGAAAATTGTGCTATATTCATGCTTTGAACCCAATGTTCAACGTCCGAAATCTATTTTCAATTCGATTTCAACACGCAATCTACAAGGTAATACATATATGAAGATAGATATACTAGTTTGGAATCACAAAAATACGTTTTCAACAACCATATAGGTTGTTCAATGTCGAACAATTTTGTTCAAAATTTTATAAAATTCATTTAGTATGATTCACCGTTGGAGGTTGCAATTTATTTGTATCTTTATTTCATCATATATTGATCATTAAAATAGTTTTGTGGACCTTTAAAAATAAAATTGGTAACAAAAAATACATTTTAACAACTATATCTACCGCTCAACATCGAATTGCCTCGGTTCTTGAGAAAATATGTGCAAAATTCATGCTTTGAACTCAATGTTCAACGTCCAAATCTATTTTCAATTCGATTTCAACACGCAATCTACAAGGTAATACATATATGAAGAAGATATACTAGTTTGGAATCACAAAATACGTTTTCAACTACCATATAGGTTGTTCAATGTCGAATAATTTTGTTTGAAATTTTATAAAATTCATTTAATATGATCCACCGTTGGAAGTTGTAATGCTATTTTTGTCTTGATTTCATCGTGAATTGATAATAAAAATAGTTTTAGAAAACATTAAATATCAAATTGGTATCACAAAATATATTTTAACAACTATATCAACAGCTCAACATCGAATTGCCTCTCGGTTTTGAGAAAATTGTGCTATATTCATGCTTTGAACCCAATGTTCAACGTCCAAAATCTATTTTCAATTCGATTTCAACACGCAATCTACAAGGTAATACATATATGAAGATAGATATACTAGTTTGGAATCACAAAATACGTTTTCAACAACCATATAGGTTGTTCAATGTCGAACAATTTTGTTCAAAATTTTATAAAATTCACGAGTATGATTCATCGTTGGAGGTTGCAATTCTATTTGTATCTTTATTTCATCATATATTGATCATTAAAATAGTTTTGTGGACCTTTAAAAATAAAATTGGTAACAAAAATACATTTTAACAACTATATCTACCGCTCAACATCGAATTGCCTCGGTTCTTGAGAAAATATGTGCAAAATTCATGCTTTGAACTCAATGTTCAACGTCCGAAATCTATTTTCAATTCGATTTCAACACGCAATCTACAAGGTAATACATATATGAAGAAGATATACTAGTTTGGAATCACAAAATACGTTTTCAACTACCATATAGGTTGTTCAATGTCGAATAATTTTGTTCGAAATTTTATAAAATTCACTTAATATGATCCACCGTTGGAAGTTGTAATGCTATTTTTGTCTTGATTTCATCGTGAATTGATAATAAAAATAGTTTTAGAAAACTTTAAATATCAAATTGGTATCACAAAATATATTTTAACAACTATATCAACAGTTCAACATCGAATTGCCTCGGTTTTTGAGAAAATTGTGCTATATTCATGCTTTGAACCCAATGTTCAACGTCCGAAATCTATTTTCAATTCGATTTCAACACGCAATCTACAAGGTAATACATATATGAAGATAGATATACTAGTTTGGAATCACAAAAATACGTTTTCAACAACCATATAGGTTGTTCAATGTCGAACAATTTTGTTCAAAATTTTATAAAATTCACGAGTATGATTCACCGTTGGAGGTTGCAAATCTATTTGTATCTTTATTTCATCATATATTGATCATTAAAATAGTTTTGTGGACCTTTAAAAATAAAATTGGTAACAAAAAAATACATTTTAACAACTATATCTACCGTTCAACATCGAATTGCCTCGGTTCTTGAGAAAATATGTGCAAAATTCATGCTTTGAACTCAATGTTCAACGTCCGAAATCTATTTTCAATTCGATTTCAATACGCAATCTACAAGGTAATACATATATGAAGAAGATATACTAGTTTGGAATCACAAAAATACGTTTTCAACTACCATATAGGTTGTTCAATGTCGAATAATTTTGTTCGAAATTTTATAAAATTCACGAATATGATCCACCGTTGGAAGTTGTAATGCTATTTTTGTCTTGATTTCATCGTGAATTGATAATAAAAATAGTTTTAGAAAACTTTAAATATCAAATTGGTATCACAAAATATATTTTAACAACTATATCAACAGTTCAACATCGAATTGCCTCGGTTTTTGAGAAAATTGTGCTATATTCATGCTTTGAACCCAATGTTCAACGTCCGAAATCTATTTTCAATTCGATTTCAACACGCAATCTACAAGGTAATACATATATGAAGATAGATATACTAGTTTGGAATCACAAAATACGTTTTCAACAACCATATAGGTTGTTCAATGTCGAACAATTTTGTTCAAAATTTTATAAAATTCACTTAGTTTGATTCATCGTTGAGGTTGCAATTCTATTTGTATCTTTATTTCATCATATATTGATCATTAAAATAGTTTTGTGGACCTTTAAAAATAAAATTGGTAACAAAAAATACATTTTAACAACTATATGTACCGCTCAACATCGAATTGCCTCGGTTCTTGAGAAAATATGTGCAAAATTCATGCTTTGAACTCAATGTTCAACGTCCAAATCTATTTTCAATTCGATTTCAACACGCAATCTACAAGGTAATACATATATGAAGAAGATATACTAGTTTGGAATCACAAAATACGCATTTTCAACTACCATATAGGTTGTTCAATGTCGAATAATTTTGTTCGAAATTTTATAAAATTCACTTAATATGATCCACCGTTGGAAGTTGTTGTAACGCCTTAAATGTAAAAAATTCGTATTTTCAATTTAAATAAGAAAATTAGAATGAAGCAAGAAATTTGGTTGAGTTGTCCCAAAAAGTATTTCGAAAGTCGTAGCACTTAGAATTTAATTTAAATCCGATTATTAAAAAGAGAGAAAATCGGATCTAATGAGTTGTGAAAGGACTAAGATGAATTAATCTAAGAGTTATTGGCTTTTATTAAGGCTTGATTGGATAAAAGTGAAATAGTTGGGTGAAGACCCAAAAAGTGAGAAAACAAGTTTTGAGCCTTTTTCATTAAAGTTAAGTAGCCAACTTTGGAGCCATCGTATGATTTATGTATTGGTCGAATTCTTCGAAACTTATGGTGTTATGAAGCACACAACGAGACCTTCGAAATGGTACCAAACATGCATACTTTGACTATGAAAACAGCCCGAAAAATTATGTCAAAAACGTTCTAAGATTTTAGATATCTAGGAATCAGCCAAAATTTCAGCAAAACTGTGTTCGGGCAGCCATCTTTAGAGTGATTTTTATCCTCTGTGTTGGTCCATTTTCTTCGATTCAAAGTGCTAATAAGCACGCAATGAGATCTTTAAAATGGTACCAAATACACCTAGGTTCGATTCAGGAATCAGCCCCGAATATTTTGTCAAAAACCTTCCAGGAAATTGGAAATCTGGAATTCCCAGAATTTTGGTTACGAGCAGCCATTTTTGGGACGATGCTGTGATCACTGTGATGATCCGCTTTTTCTCACGATTCAAAGTTCGTTGTAAAGATCCCCGTGAGATCTTCGAGATGGTATAAGTGACGCCGAAGATGAGCACGTTTCGACCTTCAAAATCGACTCAAAACGGGTCCAAAAATCTGTCTAAATTGGGAATTTAGCATCTTTTACCCCATAGGCTACCCCTAATGTCTTCTTAAATGTGGGTGGTTGGGGAGAACGAATTTATGAGGTTTCTGCTGGTGTATCTTCAGAAAATCTCCCCAACTTTACATGTGTTACCATGGGGATGAATGTAATCATTAGCAAAGATGCCTTTTACTCCTATAAATACCCCCAAAACCTAAGCCACTCCTTGCACATTTCCTCCTCTCTAACCCCCATAACTCTCCTCATCTCCCTCACGTTTTCTAACAGTTAGCAAGGAGAAAGTAGCCCTCAATTAGGAGAAAGACACCAGAAATAGAAGGTGAGTGTGGTATATCAAGAAAGCAAGGGATGGGAGGTTTTCTAATTCAATAGAAGAACTTCCAACCCAAGCACCAAAGCCCCATTATGGGCAATAGTTTAAGGGGACCAAGAAACTCAGATTTCATGGTGTAGAAAGTTAGTTTTCCTTGGGCCGAGAACTTAGTTTCTAAATAAAATGATTTCATCAGGTTTCTGCCCGAAAGGTATTGATACCCTATGTCACAGTTCTACGATAGGGTATCGATACCCTTCGCACTGTAAACACCAAGGCGCTTCGTGTTAATGCCTCCATTTCCGATTTAAATAACATTTAACATAAGATCATAATGTTTAGAACCTTTCCCTTTTCAGGTGGATCAAGGATAACGTCAAGTTGTGAGTAAATTACGTTATATGTTTTTATGCAAGATGATAAGTATACATGTCCCATAAATTTATATGCTCTAAAATGACATATGCCAATATAATATGACAAGTTGTGAATGGCTCATATTATTTACCTTATGTGTAAAAATGATAAGAATGTACATCTACATGTGGCATAAGTTATATGTGCTCTTATGTGCTCCAAATGATTTTTATCAACGAGATCCATGAGATTTTATGAGCATCTTGAGCATCTTTGCTATTTATGCAACAATGAGGAAGAATGAGAATGAGAAAAGCTATGTACTTCATTTATGCTCTACTTGAGAAAACCAAGTTCATAAGCAAATAAAGACAAGTTATGTGATGACACAATCAGATTTCCCTAGCCTATTTGTACACCAATCATGGGGCAATTACAGCCCATCATGGGGACGATTAGGGTCCCAAATCGTGAGTTGATTCAACGTTTGGCTAAGGGTTAGATCGACCCACGCGTGCGGACTTAAAAATCCGATCGATGGCCAAAAAGCAACATGAGAGCTTTCATGAGTTGATCAACTATGGCCAAGGGCAAAAGTAGCCCCATGGAAGGACGATTAGTGTCCCACGAAGTTTGGCCATTGTGCTTATGCACCAAGAATATTTCAGTGAGCGCTCGGTGTACAAATATCGCTTGTGGAAAGGGCCCTAAGAAAGATAAAATATATATTATGTGCAATATCACACACGCACCGTATTTTACTCATTGAATGTCGCCATTCATAGTCGTTTTATGACTCTTGTAGAAAATGGATCGAGACATGTATGAAGTCAAGGGGCAACGGGTGGAAGTGGCCTTCGATGAACATGAATACCGTTTGATCACAAAGATTGAGTTATGGTCCTCCAATCCTCTTCAACCCGGATTGTAAAAGCATGAAACCACCTACCTTTGAGTGGACATATATTATTTTTGGACCATGGAGTATCTTACTACTCGTTATTATGAAGTGTAATATTTTGATTAGCATTGTCTTTATCATATCACCTCTTTCTTAAAGTATTTAGTAGTACTTATCAACGGGCTCAAGCTTTCGGTGTGTTCATGAGACGTAATGATTTGTCATGAGCCATTTTTGAAACCAAAATGTAAGTGAGGTACTTCTTTTACTTACTTGGGCCCATATTTTGTGGTAACTCATACCATTAAAGTTGAAATGAACTAAAAGACCAGATTCATATAAACTTCCGCTATATTTAAGTTATCATACTTTTACCTTATGGTTCTTTATTTTATCAAGTATACATGTTTTTACTTAACAAAGAATAAAGCAAATCCGAAGCAAAATGAGAAAGGGTGATCTCCAAATCCTGTCTAAGATTAGTTTCTAACTACTTTCCTCAAAAGAAAATAAAGAAAACATGTTTCAAATCGCTTTTTCATCAAACCAGAAGTAGAACTCGTCACAGTAAAAGGGTATCAATACCCTCAAATATGGGTACTATTACCCCACCAAGGTAATAAAAAAAAAAAAAAAAAAAAAGTTTAGGCAGAATTTTGAGGTCGCCACAAGACTTGGTATCGAGCTTGGTTTAAAGGTTCCGCAGACTTTGATCAATGGTATTCACCATCGAAGATGACTTCCACCTACGGTATGCCATGACCTCTTTCCATTTATAATGTTTAATGTTTTATGGTGATTTGTTTCAATGTGCATAAATTGTCTACTTGCTTGGTAGATTAGATCTGGCAGTTCAACATAGGAATTTAGAGCCTATAACAATGAAACTTGCTATATGATTAAAGTGGACCATGAATGACAAGTAAGAACAATGTTAAACATTCATGAAAAGATAAGCATAAGGCGCAATGTAAAAGTTCTTTAGCTTTCAACCAATTAAAGTTAAAGTAGCATTTCAAGAGCCTAATGAGCAGAAATTATAAGGCATATGTGATGGATAAAAAGGAGTTAGATGCCTAAGGGATACATTTGAGATTAATTAATTTTTCCCTAAGATCTACCCCCAATTTGATCATTGTATCCGTGATCAAACAACTATAAAGCAGCCTTATTTTGGAACCAAATGGAAGAAAAGTCCTCTTCATTAGTCGAAACTCCAGTCCAAGAAGAACCCGCAGTAGCTCTGCTCTTTTCCATCATTTTCTCGACTAAAAATTTGGTAGCTTTTACCTTAGAAACAGCAGATTGAGTACTCTTAGCTTTTGTAGAAGCTTTCTTCAAAGGACCCATGAAAAGATTTGGGAGAAATTATGAGAACTTGGTGATTTTGGGGAAGAAGGAGAAAAGGGAACGGGAAGAAGAAAGAATGAAAATGGATTGTGAAATTTTGGGATAAAAATTTAATGTCAAAGTCTCCTTTCATCCTTGTGAAAAATAAAATGAAATTTGGGAAGATATTTCAAAAATGTCCTTTCTGAAATCTGCGATGGGTATTGATACCCATAAGACATAGGTATCGATACCCTACCCGAATGTAAACTGTTTGGTATATTTTTGCAAAGGTAAAATTTGTAAAGGATTGAATCTTTTTCCTCGAATTTTTACGAATCTTATCTTATTTAGAAAATTAAGGGTGGCAGAACTCATAGGCTCCAATCTCTTGCTTTTCGAGAAAAGGAAATAGGACATGAAACCCGAGATGATAGAAGAAATTGTTTTTTAGAACAACCAGTACATGACAAAGCTGTTGAGATTGATGTGTTGGAAAAAAAAAATATAGGGAGCAAGAGTTTTGAGGCTTTAGAAATTGTTTATCTGTAGACATAAAGGAAAGAATAAGTATCAAGTTGTTTATGAAAATTTTGGGTTTCTTTTACAAGCATTATGAGGAAATTTTTGGTGCCTTGTATGATAAGTCCTGACATAGGTTTTGATACATGTGGACTTGGAAAGATTTCATGATATATTTATGATTGTCTTGAGGAATTAAATGACGGTTGTGTTGGGAGAAATTTTGAAGAAATTTGTGACTTCTATATAGTATAAGAGTCTGATGCTTATGAGTGAAAAGCACGATGGTGTATTATTAGATAAGAATCTTGCTGACAAAATAAGAATGAAGAGTATGTAGAGTGTTGATATATGGAAAACCATGGTGTTAATGTATATGATGGGTCTTGAGGATTTGAGAAAATAGTTGTAGCACCAGGTATGATTGAAAGAAGGATGTGAATTAAGTTATGTAGAAGTAACAGAATTGCAGATGGGATTCGAAAGGGATTACTCAATTGAGAGATTAAATCGAAAGTCTATAAAGAAATGATAATTAGAGAGATGAAATGAATAATGGATCGAAAGATAGTGTTGACTCCAGTGATTGAGAAATTGTATTCTAGTAAAGCCTTCACTATCACTTTCTTTTTCTAACAGCAAGAAGGTAAGAAATGGTTGTATAAAGTTGAAGGTAGGAGAAAAGAAATGGCGTTGGATTCTGCGTAGGTATTGTATGATCAGATTGAGTAGAATTGACCAAAGGTTTTAGAAGAATAGAGCAGTGCTAATATGAGAAGGCTCTTTAAGGTGATAAGTACAATATTTCCATGGGTTAGAAGATAACTATTATCTCTTCTTGAAAGTATCTCCAGAGTAGCCTATCGTTCGGCTGGCTTGTTAGAAAGAGCATTAATTTTGTTGATACTATAGGATATCAAATGAGTTTCCAAGAGCTAGAGAAATTATTAGTTTTTCGTACAATAATAGTTAGTCTGCGATGATTTTTTTTGGAGTTAAGTATGCAGAACACTAAATTTTTGGGTCAGAATTAGGAAGAAAGTTATTTGGTCGAACAAATAACTTGAATTCTTGAAAATCATCATAGATAGCTTCTTGAGTTTTAAATTGAGGATGAAGTTTTGCGATTATTATCGTGGTCAAGTATTTTAGATTTAGTAAATGGAGAAGTAAAGCTATCAAGAAGAGACTTGGGAGCAAGAAGATGAAATGAGAGAAAAATTTCTCGAGCTATTCTAGGCAAATTTCGAGGACTAAATTTATTTAAGGAGGAAGTTTGTAACGCCCGAAAAATTCAGATTTTCAATTTAAATAAGAAAATTAGAATGAAGCAAGAAATTTGGTTGAGTTGTCCCAAAAGTATTTCGAAAGTCGTAGCACTTAGAATTTAATTTAAACCGATTATTAAAAAGAGAGAAAATCGGATCTAATGAGTTGTGAAAGGACTAAGATGAATTAATCTAAGAGTTATTGGCTTTTATTAAGGCTTGATTGGATAAAAGTGAAATAGTTGGGTGAAGACCCAAAAGTGAGAAAACAAGTTTTGAGCCTTTTCATTAAAGTTAAGTAGCCAACTTTGGAGCCATCGTATGATTTATGTACTGGTCAGAATTCTTCGAAACTTATGGTGTTGCGAAGTACACAACGAGACCTTCGAAATGGTACCAAACATGCATACTTTCGACTATGAAAACAGCCCCGAAAAATTATGTCAAAAACGTTCTAAGATTTTAGATATCTAGGAATCAGCCAAAAATTTCAGCAAAACTGTGTTCGGGCAGCCATCTTTAGAGTGATTTTTTAACCTCTGTGTTGGTCCATTTTCTTCGATTCAAAGTGCTACGGCACGCAATGAGATCTTTAAAATGGTACCAAATACACCTAGGTTCGATTCAGGAATCAGCCCCGAATATTTTTGTCAAAAACCTTCCAGGAAATTGGAAATCTGGAATTCCCAGAATTTTGGTTACGAGCAGCCATTTTTGGGACGATGCTGTGATCACTGTGATGATCCGTTTTCTACGATTCAAAGTTCGTTGTAAAGATCCCCGTGAGATCTTCGAGATGGTATAAGTGACGTCGAAAGATGAGCACGTTTCGACCTTCAAAAATCGACTCAAAACGGGTCCAAAAATCTGTCTAAATTGGGAATTTAGCATCTTTTACCCCATAGGCTACCCCTAATGTCTTCTTAAATGTGGGTGGTTGGGGAGAACGAATTTATGAGGTTTCTGCTGGTGTATCTTCAGAAAATCTCCCCAACTTTACATGTGTTACCATGGGGATGAATGTAATCATTAGCAAAGATGCCTTTACTCCTATAAATACCCCCAAAACCTAAGCCACTCCTTGCACATTTCCTCCTCTCTAACCCCATAACTCTCCTCATCTCTCCTCACGTTTTCTAACAGTTAGCAAGGAGAAAGTAGCCCTCAATTAGGAGAAAGACACCAGAAATAGAAGGTGAGTGTGGTATATCAAGAAAGCAAGGGATGGAGGTTTTCTAATTCAATAGAAGAACTTCCAACCCAAGCACCAAAGCCCCATTATGGGAAATAGTTTAAGGGGACCAAGAAACTCAGATTTCATGGTGTAGAAAGTTAGTTTTCCTTGGGCGAGAACTTAGTTTCTAAATAAAATGATTTCATCAAAGTTTTCGCCGAAAGGTATTGATACCCTATGTCACAGCTTCTACGATAGGGTATCGATACCCCTGCACTGTAAACACACGAAGGCGATTTCGTGTTAATGCCCTCCATTTCAGATTTAAATAACATTTAACATAAGATCATAATGTTTAGAACCTTTCCTTTCGTGTGGATCAAGGATAACGTCAAGTTGTGAGTAAATTACGTTATATGTTTTTATGCAAGATGATAAGTATACATGTCCCATAAATTTATATGCTCTAAAATGACATATGCCAATATAATATGACAAGTTGTGAATGGCTCATATTATTTACCTTATGTGTAAAAATGATAAGAATGTACATCTACATGTGGCATAAGTTATATGTGCTCTTATGTGCTCCAAATGATTTTTATCAACGAGATCCATGAGATTTTATGAGCATCTTGAGCATCTTTGCTATTTATGCAACAATGAGGAAGAATGAGAATGAGAAAAGCTATGTACTTCATTTATGCTCTACTTGAGAAAACCAAGTTCATAAGCAAATAAAGACAAGTTATGTGATGACACAATCAGATTCCCTAGCCTATTTGTACACCAATCATGGGGCAATTACAGCCCATCATGGGGACGATTAGGGTCCCAAATCGGAGTTGATTCAACGTTTGGCTAAGGGTTAGATCGACCCACGTGCGGACTTAAAAATCCGATCGATGGCCAAAAAGCAACAAGTAGCTTTCATGAGTTGATCAACTATGGCCAAGGGCAAAAGTAGCCCCATGGAAGGACGATTAGTGTCCCACGAAGTTTGGCCATTGTGCTTATGCACCAAGAATATTCGATGGAGCTTGCGGTGTACAAATATCGCTTGTGGAAAGGGCCCTAAGAAAGATAAAATATATATTATGTGCAATATCACACACGCATCGTATTTTACTCATTGAATGTCGCCATTCATAGTCGTTTTATGACTCTTGTAGAAAATGGATCGAGACATGTATGAAGTCAAGGGCAACGGGTGGAAGTGGCCTTCGATGAACATGAATACCGTTTGATCACAAAGATTGAGATATGGTCCTCAATCCTCTTCAACCCGGATTGTAAAAGCATGAAACCACCTACCTTTGAGTGGACATATATTATTTTTGGACCATGGAGTATCTTACTACTCGTTATTATGAAGTGTAATATTTTGATTAGCATTGTCTTTATCATATCACCTCTTTCTTAAAGTATTTAGTAGTACTTATCAACGGGCTCAAGCTTTTGGTGTGTTCATGAGACGTAATGATTTGTCATGAGCCATTTTTGAAACCAAAATGTAAGTGAGGTACTTCTTTTACTTACTTGGGCCCATATTTTGTGGTAACTCATACCATTAAAGTTGAAATGAACTAAAAGACCAGATTCATATAAACTTCCGCTATATTTAAGTTATCATACTTTTACCTTATGGTTCTTTATTTTATCAAGTATACATGTTTTTACTTAACAAAGAATAAAGCAACCAAGCAAAATGAGAAAGGGTGATCTCCAAACTCGTCTAAGATTAGTTTCTAACTACTTTCCTCAAAAGAAAATAAAGAAAACATGTTTCAAATCAGTTTTTCATCAAACCAGAAGTAGAACTGTCACAGTAAAAGGGTATCAATACCCAGTTGTAATGCTATTTTTGTCTTGATTTCATCGTGAATTGATAATAAAATAGTTTTAGAAAACTTTAAATATCAAATTGGTATCACAAAATATATTTTAACAACTATATATCACTGCTCAACATCGAATTGCCTCGATTTTTGAGAAAATTGTGCTAAATTCATGCTTTGAACCCAATGTTCAACGTCCAAAATCTATTTTCAATTCGATTTCAACACGTAATCTACAAGGTAATACATATATGAAGATAGATATACTAGTTTGGAATCACAAAATACGTTTTCAACAACCATATAGGTTGTTCAATGTCGAACAATTTTGTTCAAAATTTTATAAAATTCACTTAGTATGATTCACCGTTGGAGGTTGTAATTCTATTTGTATCTTTATTTCATCATATATTGATCATTAAAATAGTTTTGTGGAACTTTAAAAATAAAATTGGTAACAAAAAAATACATTTTAACAACTATATCTACCGTTCAACATCGAATTGCCTCGGTTCTTGAGAAAATATGTGCAAAATTCATGCTTTGAACTCAATGTTCAACGTCCGAAATCTATTTTCAATTCGATTTCAACACGCAATCTACAAGGTAATACATATATGAAGAAGATATACTAGTTTGGAATCACAAAAATGCATTTTCAACTACCATATAGGTTGTTCAATGTCGAATAATTTTGTTCGAAATTTTATAAAATTCACTTAATATGATCCACCGTTGGAAGTTGTAATGCTATTTTTATCTTGATTTCATCGTGAATTGATAATAAAAATAGTTTTAGAAAACTTTAAATATTAAATTGGTATCACAAAATACATTTTAACAATTATATCGACTGCTCAACATCGAATTGCCCCGATTTTTGAGAAAATTGTGCTAAATTCATGCTTTGAACCCAATGTTCAACGTCCAAATTCTATTTTCAATTCGATTTCAACACGCAATCTACAAGGTAATACATATATGAAGATAGATATACTAGTTTGGAATCACAAAAATACGTTTTCAACAACCATATAGGTTGTTCAATGTCGAACAATTTTGTTCAAAATTTTATAAAATTCACGAGTATTATTCACCGTTGGAGGTTGTAATTCTATTTGCATCTTTATTTCATCATATATTGATCATTAAAATAGTTTTGTGGAACTTTAAAAATAAAATTGGTAACAAAAAAATACATTTTAACAACTATATCTACCGTTCAACATCGAATTGCCTCGGTTCTTGAGAAAATATGTGCAAAATTCATGCTTTGAACTCAATGTTCAACGTCCGAAAATCTATTTTCAATTCGATTTCAACACGCAATCTACAAGGTAATACATATATGAAGAAGATATACTAGTTTGGAATCACAAAATGCATTTTCAACTACCATATAGGTTGTACAATGTCGAATAATTTTGTTCGAAATTTTATAAAATTCAGTTTAGTATGATCCACCGTTGGAAGTTGTAATGCTAGTTGTTGCTATTTTTATCTTGATTTCATCGTGAATTGATAATAAAAATAGTTTTAGAAAACTTTAAATATTAAATTGGTATCACAAAATACATTTTAACAATTATATCGACTGCTCAACATCGAATTGCCCCGATTTTTGAGAAAATTGTGCTAAATTCATGCTTTGAACCCAATGTTCAACGTACAAATTCTATTTTCAATTCGATTTCAACACGCAATCTACAAGGTAATACATATATGAAGATAGATATACTAGTTTGGAATCACAAAAATATTTTTTCAACAACCATATAGGTTGTTCAATGTCGAACAATTTTGTTCGAAATTTTATAAAATTCACGAGTATGATTCACCGTTGGAGGTTGTAATTCTATTTGCATCTTTATTTCATCATATATTGATCATTAAAATAGTTTTGTGGAACTTTAAAAATAAAATTGGTAACAAAAAAATACATTTTAACAACTATATCTACCGTTCAA
This sequence comes from Forsythia suspensa, assembly GCA_023638005.1. NCBI lineage: Eukaryota > Viridiplantae > Streptophyta > Magnoliopsida > Lamiales > Oleaceae > Forsythia > Forsythia suspensa. The sequence continues at coordinate 57,890 of CM042666.1, forward strand.
CATCGAATTGCCTCGGTTCTTGAGAAAATATGTGCAAAATTCATGCTTTGAACCCAATGTTCAACGTCCAAAATCTATTTTCAATTCGATTTCAACACGCAATCTACAAGGTAATACATATATGAAGATAGATATACTAGTTTGGAATCACAAAATGCATTTTCAACTACCATATAGGTTGTTCAATGTCGAATAATTTTGTTAGTTTTAGAAATTTTATAAAATTCACGAGTATGATTCACCGTTGGAGGTTGTAATTCTATTTGCATCTTTATTTCATCATATATTGATCATTAAAATAGTTTTGTGGAACTTTAAAAATAAAATTGGTAACAAAAAATACATTTTAACAACTATATCTACTATTTCAACATCGAATTGCCTCGGTTCTTGAGAAAATATGTGCAAAATTCATGCTTTGAACCCAATGTTCAACGTCCGAAATCTATTTTCAATTCGATTTCAACACGCAATCTACAAGGTAATACATATATGAAGAAGATATACTAGTTTGGAATCACAAAAATGCATTTTCAACTACCATATAGGTTGTACAATGTCGAATAATTTTGTTCGAAATTTTATAAAATTCACGAGTATGATCCACCGTTGGAAGTTGTAATGCTATTTTTATCTTGATTTCATCGTGAATTGATAATAAAAATAGTTTTAGAAAACTTTAAATATTAAATCGGTATCACAAAATACATTTTAACAATTATATCGACCGTTCAACATCGAATTGTCCCGATTTTTGAGAAAATTGTGCTAAATTCATGCTTTGAACCCAATGTTCAACGTACAAATTCTATTTTCAATTCGATTTCAACACGCAATCTACAAGGTAATACATATATGAAGATAGATATACTAGTTTGGAATCAAAATATATTTTTCAACAACCATATAGGTTGTTCAATGTCGAACAATTTTGTTCGAAATTTTATAAAATTCACTTAGTATGATTCACCGTTGGAGGTTGTAATTCTATTTGCATCTTTATTTCATCATATATTGATCATTAAAATAGTTTTGTGGAACTTTAAAAATAAAATTGGTAACAAAAAAAATACATTTTAACAACTATATCTACCGTTCAACATCGAATTGCCTCGGTTCTTGAGAAAATATGTGCAAAATTCATGCTTTGAACCCAATGTTCAACGTCCGAAATCTATTTTCAATTCGATTTCAACACGCAATCTACAAGGTAATACATATATGAAGAAGATATACTAGTTTGGAATCACAAAAATGCATTTTCAACTACCATATAGGTTGTACAATGTCGAATAATTTTGTTCGAAATTTTATAAAATTCACGAGTATGATCCACCGTTGGAAGTTGTAATGCTATTTTTATCTTGATTTCATCGTGAATTGATAATAAAAATAGTTTTAGAAAACTTTAAATATTAAATTGGTATCACAAAATACATTTTAACAATTATATCGACCGTTCAACATCGAATTGCCCCGATTTTTGAGAAAATTGTGCTAAATTCATGCTTTGAACCCAATGTTCAACGTACAAATTCTATTTTCAATTCGATTTCAACACGCAATCTACAAGGTAATACATATATGAAGATAGATATACTAGTTTGGAATCACAAAAATACTTTTTCAACAACCATATAGGTTGTTCAATGTCGAACAATTTTGTTCGAAATTTTATAAAATTCACGAGTATGATTCACCGTTGGAGGTTGTAATTCTATTTGCATCTTTATTTCATCATATATTGATCATTAAAATAGTTTTGTGGAACTTTAAAAATAAAATTGGTAACAAAAAAATACATTTTAACAACTATATCTACCGTTCAACATCGAATTGCCTCGGTTCTTGAGAAAATATGTGCAAAATTCATGCTTTGAACCCAATGTTCAACGTCCGAAATCTATTTTCAATTCGATTTCAACACGCAATCTACAAGGTAATACATATATGAAGAAGATATACTAGTTTGGAATCACAAAAATGCATTTTCAACTACCATATAGGTTGTACAATGTCGAATAATTTTGTTCGAAATTTTATAAAATTCACTTAGTATGATCCACCGTTGGAAGTTGTAATGCTATTTTTATCTTGATTTCATCGTGAATTGATAATAAAAATAGTTTTAGAAAACTTTAAATATTAAATTGGTATCACAAAATACATTTTAACAATTATATCGACCGTTCAACATCGAATTGCCCCGATTTTTTGAGAAAATTGTGCTAAATTCATGCTTTGAACCCAATGTTCAACGTACAAATTCTATTTTCAATTCGATTTCAACACGCAATCTACAAGGTAATACATATATGAAGATAGATATACTAGTTTGGAATCACAAAATACGTTTTCAACAACCATATAGGTTGTTCAATGTCGAACAATTTTGTTCGAAATTTTATAAAATTCACAGTATGATTCACCGTTGGAGGTTGTAATTCTATTTGCATCTTTATTTCATCATATATTGATCATTAAAATAGTTTTGTGGAACTTTAAAAATAAAATTGGTAACAAAAAATACATTTTAACAACTATATCTACCGTTCAACATCGAATTGCCTCGGTTCTTGAGAAAATATGTGCAAAATTCATGCTTTGAACCCAATGTTCAACGTCCAAATCTATTTTCAATTCGATTTCAACACGCAATCTACAAGGTAATACATATATGAAGAAGATATACTAGTTTGGAATCACAAAAATGCATTTTCAACTACCATATAGGTTGTACAATGTCGAATAATTTTGTTCGAAATTTTATAAAATTCACTTAGTATGATCCACCGTTGGAAGTTGTAATGCTATTTTTATCTTGATTTCATCGTGAATTGATAATAAAAATAGTTTTAGAAAACTTTAAATATTAAATTGGTATCACAAAATACATTTTAACAATTATATCGACCGTTCAACATCGAATTGCCCCGATTTTTGAGAAAATTGTGCTAAATTCATGCTTTGAACCCAATGTTCAACGTACAAATTCTATTTTCAATTCGATTTCAACACGCAATCTACAAGGTAATACATATATGAAGATAGATATACTAGTTTGGAATCACAAAAATACGTTTTTCAACAACCATATAGGTTGTTCAATGTCGAACAATTTTGTTAAAAATTTTATAAAATTCAAAAGTATGATTCACCGTTGGAGGTTGTAATTCTATTTGCATCTTTATTTCATCATATATTGATCATTAAAATAGTTTTGTGGAACTTTAAAAATAAAATTGGTAACAAAAAAATACATTTTAACAACTATATCTACCGTTCAACATCGAATTGCCTCGGTTCTTGAGAAAATATGTGCAAAATTCATGCTTTGAACCCAATGTTCAACGTCCAAATCTATTTTCAATTCGATTTCAACACGCAATCTACAAGGTAATACATATATGAAGAAGATATACTAGTTTGGAATCACAAAATGCATTTTCAACAACCATATAGGTTGTTCAATGTCGAATAATTTTGTTCGAAATTTTATAAAATTCATTTAGTATGATTCACCGTTGGAGGTTGTAATTCTATTTGCATCTTTATTTCATCATATATTGATCATTAAAATAGTTTTGTGGAACTTTAAAAATAAAATTGGTAACAAAAATACATTTTAACAACTATATCTACCGTTCAACATCGAATTGCCTCGGTTCTTGAGAAAATATGTGCAAAATTCATGCTTTGAACCCAATGTTCAACGTACAAATTCTATTTTCAATTCGATTTCAACACGCAATCTACAAGGTAATACATATATGAAGAAGATATACTAGTTTGGAATCACAAAAATGCATTTTCAACTACCATATAGGTTGTACAATGTCGAATAATTTTGTTCGAAATTTTATAAAATTCACGAGTATGATCCACCGTTGGAAGTTGTAATGCTATTTTTATCTTGATTTCATCGTGAATTGATAATAAAAATAGTTTTAGAAAACTTTAAATATTAAATTGGTATCACAAAATACATTTTAACAATTATATCGACCGTTCAACATCGAATTGCCCCGATTTTTGAGAAAATTGTGCTAAATTCATGCTTTGAACCCAATGTTCAACGTACAAATTCTATTTTCAATTCGATTTCAACACGCAATCTACAAGGTAATACATATATGAAGATAGATATACTAGTTTGGAATCACAAAAATACATTTTCAACAACCATATAGGTTGTTCAATGTCGAACAATTTTGTTCGAAATTTTATAAAATTCACGAGTATGATTCACCGTTGGAGGTTGTAATTCTATTTGCATCTTTATTTCATCATATATTGATCATTAAAATAGTTTTGTGGAACTTTAAAAATAAAATTGGTAACAAAAAAATACATTTTAACAACTATATCTACCGTTCAACATCGAATTGCCTCGGTTCTTGAGAAAATATGTGCAAAATTCATGCTTTGAACCCAATGTTCAACGTCCGAAATCTATTTTCAATTCGATTTCAACACGCAATCTACAAGGTAATACATATATGAAGAAGATATACTAGTTTGGAATCACAAAAATGCATTTTCAACTACCATATAGGTTGTACAATGTCGAATAATTTTGTTCGAAATTTTATAAAATTCACAGTATGATCCACCGTTGGAAGTTGTAATGCTATTTTTATCTTGATTTCATCGTGAATTGATAATAAAATAGTTTTAGAAAACTTTAAATATTAAATTGGTATCACAAAATACATTTTAACAATTATATCGACCGTTCAACATCGAATTGCCTCCCGATTTTGAGAAAATTGTGCTAAATTCATGCTTTGAACCCAATGTTCAACGTACAAATTCTATTTTCAATTCGATTTCAACACGCAATCTACAAGGTAATACATATATGAAGATAGATATACTAGTTTGGAATCACAAAAATGCATTTTCAACAACCATATAGGTTGTTCAATGTCGAACAATTTTGTTCGAAATTTTATAAAATTCATTTAGTATGATTCACCGTTGGAGGTTGTAATTCTATTTGCATCTTTATTTCATCATATATTGATCATTAAAATAGTTTTGTGGAACTTTAAAAATAAAATTGGTAACAAAAAAATACATTTTAACAACTATATCTACCGTTCAACATCGAATTGCCTCGGTTCTTGAGAAAATATGTGCAAAATTCATGCTTTGAACCCAATGTTCAACGTCCGAAATCTATTTTCAATTCGATTTCAACACGCAATCTACAAGGTAATACATATATGAAGAAGATATACTAGTTTGGAATCACAAAAATGCATTTTCAACAACCATATAGGTTGTTCAATGTCGAACAATTTTGTTCGAAATTTTATAAAATTCACGAGTATGATTCACCGTTGGAGGTTGTAATTCTATTTGCATCTTTATTTCATCATATATTGATCATTAAAATAGTTTTGTGGAACTTTAAAAATAAAATTGGGTAAAAAAAATACATTTTAACAACTATATCTACCGTTCAACATCGAATTGCTTTCTCGGTTCTTGAGAAAATATGTGCAAAATTCATGCTTTGAACCCAATGTTCAACGTCCGAAATCTATTTTCAATTCGATTTCAACACGCAATCTACAAGGTAATACATATATGAAGAAGATATACTAGTTTGGAATCACAAAAATGCATTTTCAACTACCATATAGGTTGTACAATGTCGAATAATTTTGTTCGAAATTTTATAAAATTCACGAGTATGATCCACCGTTGGAAGTTGTAATGCTATTTTTATCTTGATTTCATCGTGAATTGATAATAAAAATAGTTTTAGAAAACTTTAAATATTAAATTGGTATCACAAAATACATTTTAACAATTATATCGACCGTTCAACATCGAATTGCCCCGATTTTTGAGAAAATTGTGCTAAATTCATGCTTTGAACCCAATGTTCAACGTACAAATTCTATTTTCAATTCGATTTCAACACGCAATCTACAAGGTAATACATATATGAAGATAGATATACTAGTTTGGAATCACAAAAATACGTTTTCAACAACCATATAGGTTGTTCAATGTCGAACAATTTTGTTCGAAATTTTATAAAATTCACGAGTATGATTCACCGTTGGAGGTTGTAATTCTATTTGCATCTTTATTTCATCATATATTGATCATTAAAATAGTTTTGTGGACCTTTAAAAATAAAATTGGTAACAAAAAAAATACATTTTAACAACTATATCTACCGTTCAACATCGAATTGCCTCGGTTCTTGAGAAAATATGTGCAAAATTCATGCTTTGAACCCAATGTTCAACGTCCGAAATCTATTTTCAATTCGATTTCAACACGCAATCTACAAGGTAATACATATATGAAGAAGATATACTAGTTTGGAATCACAAAAATGCATTTTCAACTACCATATAGGTTGTACAATGTCGAATAATTTTGTTCGAAATTTTATAAAATTCACTTAGTATGATCCACCGTTGGAAGTTGTAATGCTATTTTTATCTTGATTTCATCGTGAATTGATAATAAAAATAGTTTTAGAAAACTTTAAATATTAAATTGGTATCACAAAATACATTTTAACAATTATATCGACCGTTCAACATCGAATTGCCCCGATTTTTGAGAAAATTGTGCTAAATTCATGCTTTGAACCCAATGTTCAACGTACAAATTCTATTTTCAATTCGATTTCAACACGCAATCTACAAGGTAATACATATATGAAGATAGATATACTAGTTTGGAATCACAAAAATACGTTTTCAACAACCATATAGGTTGTTCAATGTCGAACAATTTTGTTCGAAATTTTATAAAATTCACGAGTATGATTCACCGTTGGAGGTTGTAATTCTATTTGCATCTTTATTTCATCATATATTGATCATTAAAATAGTTTTGTGGAACTTTAAAAATAAAATTGGTAACAAAAAAATACATTTTAACAACTATATCTACCGTTCAACATCGAATTGCCTCGGTTCTTGAGAAAATATGTGCAAAATTCATGCTTTGAACCCAATGTTCAACGTCCGAAATCTATTTTCAATTCGATTTCAACACGCAATCTACAAGGTAATACATATATGAAGAAGATATACTAGTTTGGAATCACAAAAATGCATTTTCAACTACCATATAGGTTGTACAATGTCGAATAATTTTGTTCGAAATTTTATAAAATTCACGAGTATGATCCACCGTTGGAAGTTGTAATGCTATTTTTATCTTGATTTCATCGTGAATTGATAATAAAAATAGTTTTAGAAAACTTTAAATATTAAATTGGTATCACAAAATACATTTTAACAATTATATCGACCGTTCAACATCGAATTGCCCCGATTTTTGAGAAAATTGTGCTAAATTCATGCTTTGAACCCAATGTTCAACGTACAAATTCTATTTTCAATTCGATTTCAACACGCAATCTACAAGGTAATATATATATGAAGATAGATATACTATTTTGGAATCAAAAAAATACGTTTTCAACAACCATATAGGTTGTTCAATGTCGAACAATTTTGTTCGAAATTTTATAAAATTCACGAGTATGATTCACCGTTGGAGGTTGTAATTCTATTTGCATCTTTATTTCATCATATATTGATCATTAAAATAGTTTTGTGGACCTTTAAAAATAAAATTGGTAACAAAAAAATACATTTTAACAACTATATCTACCTTTCAACATCGAATTGCCTCGGTTCTTGAGAAAATATGTGCAAAATTCATGCTTTGAACCCAATGTTCAACGTCCGAAATCTATTTTCAATTCGATTTCAACACGCAATCTACAAGGTAATACATATATGAAGAAGATATACTAGTTTGGAATCACAAAAATGCATTTTCAACTACCATATAGGTTGTACAATGTCGAATAATTTTGTTCGAAATTTTATAAAATTCACTTAGTATGATCCACCGTTGGAAGTTGTAATGCTATTTTTATCTTGATTTCATCGTGAATTGATAATAAAAATAGTTTTAGAAAACTTTAAATATTAAATTGGTATCACAAAATACATTTTAACAATTATATCGACCGTTCAACATCGAATTGCCCCGATTTTTGAGAAAATTGTGCTAAATTCATGCTTTGAACCCAATGTTCAACGTCCAAATTCTATTTTCAATTCGATTTCAACACGCAATCTACAAGGTAATACATATATGAAGATAGATATACTAGTTTGGAATCACAAAATACTTTTTCAACAACCATATATATAGGTTGTTCAATGTCGAACAATTTTGTTCGAAATTTTATAAAATTCACGAGTATGATTCACCGTTGGAGGTTGTAATTCTATTTGCATCTTTATTTCATCATATATTGATCATTAAAATAGTTTTGTGGAACTTTAAAAATAAAATTGGTAACAAAAAATACATTTTAACAACTATATCTACCTTTTTTCAACATCGAATTGCCTCGGTTCTTGAGAAAATATGTGCAAAATTCATGCTTTGAACCCAATGTTCAACGTCCGAAATCTATTTTCAATTCGATTTCAACACGCAATCTACAAGGTAATACATATATGAAGAAGATATACTAGTTTGGAATCACAAAAATGCATTTTCAACAACCATATAGGTTGTTCAATGTCGAACAATTTTGTTCGAAATTTTATAAAATTCACGAGTATGATTCACCGTTGGAGGTTGTAATTCTATTTGCATCTTTATTTCATCATATATTGATCATTAAAATAGTTTTGTGGAACTTTAAAAATAAAATTGGTAACAAAAAAATACATTTTAACAACTATATCTACCGTTCAACATCGAATTGCCTCGGTTCTTGAGAAAATATGTGCAAAATTCATGCTTTGAACCCAATGTTCAACGTCCGAAATCTATTTTCAATTCGATTTCAACACGCAATCTACAAGGTAATACATATATGAAGAAGATATACTAGTTTGGAATCACAAAAATGCATTTTCAACTACCATATAGGTTGTACAATGTCGAATAATTTTGTTCGAAATTTTATAAAATTCACGAGTATGATCCACCGTTGGAAGTTGTAATGCTATTTTTATCTTGATTTCATCGTGAATTGATAATAAAAATAGTTTTAGAAAACTTTAAATATTAAATTGGTATCACAAAATACATTTTAACAATTATATCGACCGTTCAACATCGAATTGTCCCGATTTTTGAGAAAATTGTGCTAAATTCATGCTTTGAACCCAATGTTCAACGTACAAATTCTATTTTCAATTCGATTTCAACACGCAATCTACAAGGTAATACATATATGAAGATAGATATACTAGTTTGGAATCACAAAAATACGTTTTCAACAACCATATAGGTTGTTCAATGTCGAACAATTTTGTTCGAAATTTTATAAAATTCACTTAGTATGATTCACCGTTGGAGGTTGTAATTCTATTTGCATCTTTATTTCATCATATATTGATCATTAAAATAGTTTTGTGGAACTTTAAAAATAAAATTGGTAACAAAAAAATACATTTTAACAACTATATCTACCGTTCAACATCGAATTGCCTCGGTTCTTGAGAAAATATGTGCAAAATTCATGCTTTGAACCCAATGTTCAACGTCCGAAATCTATTTTCAATTCGATTTCAACACGCAATCTACAAGGTAATACATATATGAAGAAGATATACTAGTTTGGAATCACAAAAATGCATTTTCAACTACCATATAGGTTGTACAATGTCGAATAATTTTGTTCGAAATTTTATAAAATTCACTTAGTATGATCCACCGTTGGAAGTTGTAATGCTATTTTTATCTTGATTTCATCGTGAATTGATAATAAAAATAGTTTTAGAAAACTTTAAATATTAAATTGGTATCACAAAATACATTTTAACAATTATATCGACTGCTCAACATCGAATTGCCCCGATTTTTGAGAAAATTGTGCTAAATTCATGCTTTGAACCCAATGTTCAACGTACAAATTCTATTTTCAATTCGATTTCAACACGCAATCTACAAGGTAATACATATATGAAGATAGATATACTAGTTTGGAATCACAAAAATACTTTTTTCAACAACCATATAGGTTGTTCAATGTCGAACAATTTTGTTCGAAATTTTATAAAATTCACGAGTATGATTCACCGTTGGAGGTTGTAATTCTATTTGCATCTTTATTTCATCATATATTGATCATTAAAATAGTTTTGTGGAACTTTAAAAATAAAATTGGTAACAAAAAAATACATTTTAACAACTATATCTACCGTTCAACATCGAATTGCCTCGGTTCTTGAGAAAATATGTGCAAAATTCATGCTTTGAACCCAATGTTCAACGTCCGAAATCTATTTTCAATTCGATTTCAACACGCAATCTACAAGGTAATACATATATGAAGAAGATATACTAGTTTGGAATCACAAAAATGCATTTTCAACTACCATATAGGTTGTACAATGTCGAATAATTTTGTTCGAAATTTTATAAAATTCACGAGTATGATTCACCGTTGGAGGTTGTAATTCTATTTGCATCTTTATTTCATCATATATTGATCATTAAAATAGTTTTAGAAAACTTTAAATATTAAATTGGTATCAAAAAATACATTTTAACAATTATATCGACCGTTCAACATCGAATTGCCTCGATTTTTGAGAAAAT
>CM042666.1:68606-126836 GCA_023638005.1 Forsythia suspensa
ACACGTAATACACTATTAGTTGTGTGCCTTGATTCTTTGTGTGGATTACCATTGGAAGGCTGAACAATTGGACAGGCTGTGATGATGTGAAGATAACACCTCTACATAATCGATCAGTTCACGATATTCATCAAGGTAAACTTACATAAAGATTCTCTTTTAAAATGCGAGGTTGATCAAACAAAGAATTGAACACCAATTTACATTGTGCATGTATATCTCAATTCCTTACAAATTGGTATCAAAAGTCTGCTGTTGCTTGACCCAGAGTTTGTTAAATTACCTTTGATGAATTGAACAATAGTCATTATTATATATTAATTTAATTTGAGTTTGGTAAAATAAAATTATTAATTTTGAAAATAGTCCCAGAAATTGTTTTGGGTTTATTTGGGAATGGAATTCTTGTGGCTAGGGAAATTCGGTCCATGGTGGCGGTGCTTTAGAGGCTTCCTGACGGTTCTACTGCTAATCAGCGCCTTACACGATTCAGCGGTGGTAATTCTGACGTTAGCTCTCAATCAAACCGCAACTTTTAGGCTGGCATTCCAATGGTGAAATGGCGGTGGCCATGGGTGTTGGTTTACCAGTATTTGCCACTTCGATTGTCTGAGAATCTGGTAGCCGGGCTTGATGAAAGCGGCTTTAGGGTTTCCACCTTTACTGCGTTAATTTTGGGAGGAATGGTGAGGGGAGCCTCATTGCAATTTCAGAGGTGCATGAAAGCTCCTTAATTCAAAATATTTTAAATGGGCCTCCTAATCACGATTTTGAAAATTGCATAGGAAGGATGAAAATGATTTTAAAATTGAAAAGGGACCTTCAATGCAATTTTCAAAATTACACAAGAAGAAATTAAAATAAAAGTAGGGTCTATTACGTACCAATTTTAGAAATTACATTAAAGGCATACATTTTAAAATTTTATAGAATGACTTTGCAATTTTAGAAATTATGCAGTGGGATTCTCCAAACTTTAAAAAGAGGAAATAGGGTCTCAATTATAATTTTAATTTTTTTGAAAAAATTATAATTATTTAATTGTTAATGTTGGTCAAATATTTAAAAATTAAATTAAAATCATTTTAAACTATATTTTGTTTTTTTTTATTAGATTAAATTGTCTTTACTTTATAAAATTACAATTTTGATCATATACAAATTTTATCTTCAATTAGAGTATGACTTTAAATTAGGAGATAAAATAAATTTTAAAAATTCCTTTATGAATATAATTAATTGATTAATTTTATTGTTGAAAATTTAATTAATTAATTGGATTAATTATTTAATCTTTAGGTAGTCCCAGATTTCTAATCCTGTCTAAAGTTTGAACTTCCCTCTTGTCAAAGCTACAAATTTAAAAATTAATATATTTGCAATATTATATATTAAAATAGATATTTAGTGGATGATTATAGACTCGACCCATGTAATTTGGTTGTATAGTTAGTATTCATGTTGATGGTTGGTTGGGCTGCAAAGCTATTATTTAATTAAATGGAGTGCTTGAGCCTAATTATTTATTAATTAGATTTTTGAGCTATTTATTTATTATAGACCCTCATTGTCCATTTTATCACGGCATGTTATTGTAACTAGTATATGATACTTGTTGCGAGGATGGACCAAAGGAAGCAACTAAGTATATGATGCAGTTGCGATTTGGAGATGGAGATGTTTACTTTTAGCATTCGAGTGAGCAGATGTAATATCCTTTAAATTGATAAAACTAATCTTCCTTTTGGCTCCAGGGAGATTAGATAGATAAAATTCATAATTATCCTGATATTTTATGTATGATTGATTGCATATTTGGATGTTAGTTAATATACATAAATGTGATGAGACAAACCCCTCTTTATCAAAATATTAAATTTCGTATGTAAATGGTTTATATAGCATGCCTTCCATTGTTATAGTGAAAATGAGAGTCTTATTATGGAGTAATGGGTTTGTTGAGTTTGCTCAAGGGCTAGCTATTTTCAAGTAGATATGTTTATCACTATGAAACATTCGATGTTATTTGTTGAACAATGGAATCCGAATTTAACTAGAATTTTTATTTTTTGTTGAGTTTGCTCAAGGAAATAAAATTTTGAGGGGCCTTTAATCCAAGTAAAACATATTAGATATAATACGATAATAAGTTGTCTACTTGATAATCTAAGATCACATGAGATATGATTGATAGAGTATCTACACGGATATTTTATTAGAGCTTGTTGAGTCGCTCAAGGTTTGAATAAAACAAAGGGATCTAGACCACTAAGAATCTAGCACGGTTCTATTGATTAATGTTTTGAGGGTCATTAATTCAATTTAAATAGTGTGAATATAATTAATTTAATATAAATCCATGTTGAAATTAATTTTTGTATTACAATTAATTGTTCTATTTTGTCATTTAATAGTTGAAACGCATGAGTAACCATATGAGTTTGAGATACATATTGGATGCTTAACAAACATCTTGGGACCATGAAAAGAAAAAAATTGGATATGTCGTTGGCGGGCCGATCTGGGCTCCTATTGGGGGATTGTCTTGGGAGAGCGTCGCGGACTTACACAAAACACGGTGATAATGGTAAACAACTGTGACGTATGTGATGCTGCGATGTGTCGCTGAGGTTAGAAAAGCGAGAGGCAGGGGTGTGGTGCCTATGCAAAGTATATCATTTTCAAGGGTTGGATGATGTCCACGGTCAGCGGAACTTCAGCAGTGTGGGACGTCGAAAGGTTATGAAGAGGTGCTGATGGTAAAAAGATCTTGATCCGATTAAGCATGTAATGAGAGACGATTGATTATATTGAAAAAATTAAATCAATTAAGTTTTACGCGGACCCATGAAACGAGCTAGTCTTGCGACTTAATTATGCACGATCTCCACCTAATAACTTTTTCTAGGTTCATCATAAACTTCAACGTGAATAAGATTAAGTATACCTACTCGGAAGCGCTAAACATCTTTGAAAAGCGGTTAAGCCCAAGAGAATGGCGCAAACTTTGCTTGCATTGATACCTCTAAGAGCACTAAGAAAATCTAAATGGACCGCTTAGAGAGGATCCAAGGAGGCCGAATGCATTTGAAAAACAGATTAGCAAAGATAAATCGAAACATGGTAGTCCATTATTTCCTTTGGCATGAAAATAAAATGACATTAGAAGAGGTGCAAGAGGCATAAAAGAGATGAAACTAATAGCTTTCGAATCTTTTGGCATTTGAAATTCGATCCTTATAAATGAAAACGTATCCGCAAGTTATATAAAGATAGATATTTGGATTCAAATAATTGCGCAATTATTTGATAAGTGTGAATCGTAGACATTGGGCGAAATGACTTCCAGACCCTCTTTTTGGAAGAAGAGCGCGAGTTAAAAGATATTTGGGTCTGCTTATGCGGAGCCGAGTGTGTATATGGACAAATATCTAAAAGATGCTAGATCTTGCTTTTCCTTGCTTCATCACATTTACATATGACCATTCTGAATGTGGACACGTCTACTTGATAGAATTAAAGTGAGAAGTCCTTGAAAGTTCAAGGAATTTCCCAAAAGAAATAGAAATACAAAGTGATAAAAATGTTCTAACACTTAGATAAGATCAAGGTGGAGAATATTTGAATGGTGAAGTTTAGACTATCTAAAAGAGAATAGGATTATCTGTGATGGACTCCAAGTATATACAACAACAAAATGGTGTGTACGAATGAAATAGCTTCCTTTTTATTTGATATGGGTGTGATCAATGATGAGTGGGTACAGATTCTTCCAAAATTGTTTTGAAGATATAACCTTAACACTTGCATATTATACTATAAAGTGTGTCCCTATACAAAGCAGGTGAAAGTAAGATTCACTTTGAGGTTATGGAAAGGAAAAAGACCCAATTTTTCAAACATGAAGGTTTGAGGATGCGGCAACTTATGTGGCGGGTGAATCCGGATAAGCTGGGAGCTACCGTCGATAGAAATGTTTATTTGTGGAGTGTCCAAAGTAAACTATGATACTATTTCTACAATCTCTCATCGAGATGAATGTAAATCGTAGTGAGCACTGGCATGTATGCTTAGAGAAGGCAGTGGGAAGCGAAATAGATCTTGAAGAGTTTAGAGAAACTACAAATAAAATTATTAAATTAGATGTTCACAATAGTTTGAGCTTGCATCATTGATGAAGCGAATTGAGAAAATGAGAACCACCAGGTTCCCGAAGTTGCAACTAACTTCAAATAAGTCAAGCCGAGTTATCCGGTACTGTCTAAGATAGATCTCTTGATTACTAGTAATGTATTGCTAATCACGAAAGATGGACCTACTACTTCACGTGGGAATCGAGAGTCAAGTGTTGTTTCGAAGAGATGTCGAAAGCCATATGAACTCCATGTCTGAAAAGTGAAGTTTGGACTTTGGTTGACCCGCTTAGAAGGGTAAAACCTATAAAGCTGCAAATTGGTTTACAAGAAAAGATGGAAGCATGGATGATAGTATTCATGCTTACTGAGGCAAAGATTAGTTGAAAGGTTTTGATATGAAGACAAGGGATTGACTTTGAAGAACATACCAAAAGTGTCCTTGTCTAAGTTAGTCGAGTTCACTTGCAATGATAGCATACCATAATTATGAGATCACGGAAAATAGATGTCAAGATAGCATTCCATAACGGAAATCTTAAGCGAGGGATGTGTATATGACACAACCTAAAGGTTTGAATCATGAAGGCTAAACGAGGTGTGCGCAAAACTACACAATTAAATATATGAATTAAAAGCCAAAACCTTTTCAGATGCGGAATCTTCATTTGATAAGACAATCAAAATGTTTGATTTTATCAGAATGAAGATGAACATATTGTATATATGAGCTAGTGGGAGTAGTACGTGTTTCTAGTTTTGTATGTGGATGACATACTTATTATTAGGAAGCGATGTCCCCGATGCGAAAAAATCGGTAAAGTTATCTGATTGTCCAAATTTCTCCATGAAAGATATGAGGTGGCGGTATATTCTCGATGTAAAAGATGTCGATGAGATGAATCCCAATAGAATGATTGGCCTATATCTCAGAGACTACGTGCATAGATAAAATCTTGAGAAGATTTAACATAGAAGAGTCCAGAGAACTAAAGCCCCGTCAGACAGGATATCTATCCGAAAAAGATGTGTCCAAAGACACAAAGTGAAAAGATAGCATGGATAGGAATTAACATGCTCCGGCAATATGATCTATCATGTATACGATGCTATGTGCTTGATCAGATGTAACATATAGCTTTGGGTGTAACAATCGGGGTTCAAGCTTGAACCACAGCGAAAGAAAATATTGGATGGCGATCAAAGAACTTCTTTAAGTTCTTAAGAAGGACTAAAAGGTATGTTCTTGGTGCCTGCAAGAGAAATAGACACTAGAGTTCGAGGTTATGCTGATATCGATTTTTCAATCTGATAAAGATAGCGGTGAATCTCAATCCCGGTTATGTATTTACTCGAAAATAGGGGTGCGATCGAGTTGGAAAAGTTCCAGACAAGCATTCTTGATTCAACTACGAGGTGGCGAATATAGGCATTTGCACTTCAAAATGTATGCAAAAGCGTCTGGATCAGAAGTTCATTCTTTGAAGGCAAATAGATTCCTAACATTTGTTGATCCGATAGCTTGTATTGTAGTAACAATGGAGCCATCGCTGGCAAGAAGGAACACATGGCTCATCAATGATCTAGATATATTGAGCAATATCATCTCATTGGGGATAATCTTAAGAAATGACATAAAGATAAAGCAGATCCTAACATACGATAATGTAAGCGGATCAGCTTTGACCAAAGTTGTTGTCCCGGCACAAGCATGGTGGTCATGCTAAATCGAGTGAATTGATAGATACCTAGTGATTGGATCTGGTTGTATGGACTTTTTGTGATATACTCTTTGTTGGAACGTTTGAGCATATGAACAATTAATTAATTAAATGCTTATACGTACAGTATAATGTGAGATCTGTTATTTTTAAATTTTATTATTTAAAATAATAGAGTTTGAAGAAAAGTTCCATAGTAACTTATTAATCACAAGGTGTTGTGATTGCAGGATACAAGTTATAAATAGCTTGTTCTTGGAAATATCTCTAATCATAAGTAATATATTGAGATGCGGATATCATTATTGCGGATGAACTAACATTTATGTTGCATTTCTTTGAAAAAAGTAATTGATCTCATGAGCTAAGATGTAGAGGGACATACGAATGAACACATGAATGCATTATTGTGAAACATGGCATTGGATGATCAGATCTAGAGATTCCATGGACTAACTATCCAGCGTCGTTGTGCAAATCTTTAATCTTGTGGACTTGAGACATCATAGAATCTTATGTAGGACTACTATACTTTGGCGAAGTTTGATGGGACTCGAAGATTTGAGTCACCGGGAGAGGGAGGCGTCATCGGGTATAGTGAGGAATCATATAAGGTTGTGAATGTCCAATATGAGATTAAGTCACTCTTGGAAAGTGAGGAGATTATAATGCATTTTGCCTACTTAAGTTGTTATAAATTTCTTACCGGCGGGGTGGGTTATGAGTTGAAATACTGTTTCAATCCTTAAAGATTCGAATCAACAGAAGGTTGAGGTAAGATTAACATAGTTGGTTAAATGGGATTGTGTTGATCCATATCCTCTTAACCAATTGGGTTATATTGATGAAGGGATTATATTTTCTGATGGCTTGCACATATATTGATCGTAGTACACATAACATTTTCCTTCCATGGATTGCCTTGACACATTGCTGAGATGCTCCAATCTTGATGTGACGGCGTGAATTGATCGATCTCGGTGAATCATTGAGAATATCAGCTATGTATTTGCCATCGTGAGATAGGAACCTAATGGATCAAACCACGTAAAGCGCGAGTTGAGCATCACGGAGTTGGACTAGCCTTGTCCAGAGTGGGAATTATAAAATTAATGTCGAGGTCCAATTAGTTTAGGCGGACAAAGTGTTATTGGACCAAATTAATTAATTAGATTAATTAATTGGGCTCATTTATTGATGGGTTCTATTTGACTAAAATTGGGGTTGAGGTTGGTCCCTACTGTAAAAATACAAAGGCGAATGATTAAAAAAATGTTGGTTTTCTACTTGTTAGCACTAAAGAAAAACGGGAGACAAATGCAATTACTCTCTCAAAGGTTTACCGCTTTCATGGTTCTTGATAGTCGTGAAGTCCGGATTCTTTCTTTGTATGGATTACCATTAGAAGTTTTGGACAATTTAGGCATTGTTGTATTTAGAATGGCACCTCAGGATAATCAGAAATCAGTTTCCACGATATTCGTCAAAGTGAAAACTTCTATCATGAATTCTCTCTAAGTACAAGGTTGATCAAACTTAAAAGGAATTGAACTTTAATTTCCAATGTGCACGTATATCTCAATTTCCTTACAGTTCACTTATGGATTCACTAGTTGGTTCTATACTCGAAGGAACAAAAGCGGCGCAAGCGATGATGTATATTCTTTTGACAATTGCTTTTACTTTGCCATTTGCCTTTGCGATGGCTGCTACAGTGGGGAAAAAGCTTGGAAGAATTGGAGCGAAGGACCATCAAATCTTAATGGCATATGTAAATTAAGTGAACTTTTCATGTAATAAAGATTATCAGCGCAATGATTCCAGGTTATATGTAGTAAGATTTGTAATGTATAATCTGTTTCTTAGAGGCCCACCTTATAATTTAGTTTTGTGTTAAACACAATTCGTTTGAAATTTGTTGACCTCAATCGATCGACCGGGCTATCAATAGACCTCGCCTCTCTCAATCACTATATGTTACATGCACTTAGACACGAGATAGCATGAAAAGCCTCCGTTTCTATTGGGATGACAATTTGACCGTCATGACTATTAGGGGTAATAGGGGGCAGTGCAGGGAATCTGCCCCGCTGGACCAGTTAAGTCAATTTTTTCATATAATAAAACTCACAACTAAAAGCCACGGACACTCTCTGGGGTGCCAGCGTGCGGTGTGCCGGACTGCGTTATCGGTGCCCATTTAGAGTTTAGAAAAATAGGACAATCCTTATGGGCGATCAAAATTTAAATAAGCAAATTATTTATTTGTTAGAGTGGTGATATAGCACTTACGGGTGGGCACTAATTTTGGGTATCCATTATCCGCGTGGCATCAACCATTAGCCCTTTTAAAAGGTGCGACAGCTTTTTTGAACTTTTTAAAAGTGACCAGTGTGATAATGCGATGGGCGATGAATTTGCATAATTGGTGCAATGATGCTATGCTTACTACTCTTATTATTAATATTAAAATGGGTCAATTATTTTTACTATAATTTAAACAATATAGTATACTGCGTTTTATTTTCCTTACACTACAAAATTTTTAAAAATTTTAAAAATTTAGTCGGCGTGTCGTGGTTTATCAATGTCGATGCGTTTTTCAAAAATCGCGTAATAAACGTGTCAAAGCAAAATGTCGTATTGGTGCATTATAGAACTGATTTTTGTTAGGAATGAGTTGAATGAGATTTGAACCGGGTTGAAATTATTATATTATAAAGTTTAACTACAACATCACAACCCCTGATCTTGAAAAATTTTTGTTCGCGACAAATATTTTTTAACTAATTCATATTTCCTTAACCTAACATTCTACATTCATAATCTTTCCTATTCAATTATTCCACCTAATTCATAATTCCTTAACCACTAACATTCTACATTCATAATCCTTCTATTCAATTATTCCACCCCGAATTTGTTTAGATGTTATTTTTAGTTTTACAAAAAAAAAAGTAAGCTGAGACGATTATTAATGGTCAAATAGGAGCCCGCCTTGCGAATTAGCGAGTTGCGTGGCGGGCGGGCCTAAAATTTCTCGGAGGGCGGGGAGGGGCTCGTGGGCATTTGCACTCCGGCGGTCGAGATAGTTGTCGGGAAAAAGTATAATTTGAGTGTGGAAGAGATAAATGGATAGAAGTTTTTGGCTAGGGTTTAAATATTAAATACATTTTTTCTTTGATTTTGCATGGATTTTTAAAAGGGAAATAAAGTGAATGGTATTTCTAACCTTGCGTACCATTTGGACACTTTTAACATTGGGTTTGATCATTTTGTCAACATATTGAACACCATTTAACGGTGGTTTTGCACACACTGGAAGTGGGCCCTTTGCCATAATGGCATGAAATCTCAATGTCCCAGTTCTCCAAATAGGCACATTATGTGATGGAGAATATGGGATCACGCGGATTCTTACTTATTTAGGAAGATCTGCGGGGACCTATAGTAACCACCATTCTTGGTGAAAAATGAGAGAGATAAGAAGAGGATTTTCTTCAAGTTAAGCGGGTTATCTCCTTTCTTCGTTTCCTAAAGGCGAGAATCGGAATCTACGACCACCTCAGGAGGGTCCTTCTAGCTTTATGGTATACATGCGTTGCTATAGATCTTGATGAAAAGGCATTTCTAGCGAGGCAAGGGTGCTCGTGTGCTGGACAAGGTTTTGTCGCTTTTGGCGAATCAACTTATGGTTCTACAAAAATTAAGGAGATTAAAAAAACATTTACGATTCATTTGGGTTGGAATGGACGGTGACTTGAGTCCTATTGTATTCTTTGTCATTTGGCTAACAAACATAAAGCCCATCTAATTCTTGATCAATGAAGCCACTCATCATTGCCTAAATCGTGTTCCTCGATTAACACTTTTGATGATAAGTGTTAATCGGCGGAATCTTGACATATGGAAAATGGATGGCTACGATTGATCTTACGGTGGCTTTTGAAGATTAAATGAAATTGGATAGAATGCTTTTAGAGTATGCAACACATTTTCTTGGGAATCCAGACTATCTCTCTATCTTCATCTCAACTCTTCTTCTTCTTCTTGGTTTTTCTTTTAGATACTGTAAACTCTTGGTTTATAGATATTACGAGTGAATAAGAAACAAAGAAAGAGAGGTGTTTAAAGTTCTTGGTGAACAATAACTTGGAATTCTGATTAGATGAAAGTGGGTTATTTTGTGAGGTTCCTTGTGTATTATGTAAAAGGCGATTCTTTGCCGATGTTTTAAGGCTTGTGCTTGAGTGCTTAGCGTTATCCTTTAGTGGATGCTCAGCAGGTGATTAGGTCATTAATTTGGTGAACATCCAGGTCCTTTTTGAGACAAAACAAATCCTTGTTTTTTCTTTGTTTTTGTTTACTTTCTTGATTTGTCTTTAGTCTTTGGTTGGGATCAAAGGGATCGATAGTAGTATCAGGCGAGGAATCCACAATTTTGGATATAAACTTTTAAAATCTATAAGTAGATCTAAAGCGTTCTTGGTAAAATTAAAACTCGTTGATTCTCTATGTGAAAATCTTAAGCGATTGGTGCTCTTGGCTCACGGATCCTTAGTATCCTCACAAATCACTTGGTGAAAATCTATTGGAAAGTAAATCTTCTCCTCTCGAAAGGTTTCTTGGTTATTCTTTACACTTTCTCTCATTTATTTTGAGAAACTACGGTAACATCTTTATACTTTGCCTTTATTTCTTTAGATTGAGTATTTTGTTGAAAGTTGAACCACGAAGCGCCATAATATCCTTTGTCTAAGATCTCCTATGAGGATCTTAGAATCGAGATCATTTGGCTAGGCTTAGTGTTCTTTGTTGAACTTCTAATAAAGTTACTTAGTTAACATTACATTAATCTAATTGAAACTATTGCATATCTTAGTTGCATAGATAAGAGTCTTTGCATGTTAGATGTTTCTTGTTTGCTAAAACCTTTTCTTAAAAGGGTTATATAGGAATATAGAATATTCTGTTTTGACAAATTAGTTCTTTTTCTCAAAATATACATTTCTTGAAATTTCTTTGTGTTAAGATGTCTCCAAATAAGTTTGAGGTATAAGTTTGAGTGCAGCAATGGAGACTTCATTCTCGGTGCCAAAAATGAAATTTATATTTTACTGACAAAAGGGTGTCTAAAGGCCATTGATGAGTCTTGGCACGAGGATCTTAATCATATCAAGAAACAAAGAGATGGATGAGATAGCATGGGTTCCATCTTTCTCCATGTGTCACGATAATGTCCTTAGACAAGTAATTGATACAACTCTACTGCTTTGCTCTTCTTTGGACAAAACTTGGGGCCATTGATGATTTCTCAAGAAAGGTGTGGACCTTTTTACCCGAAATCAAGTTTGAGACTTTCAAGTCTTTAAAGATTGGAAAACTTTAAATAGAAAACCAAACTAATAAGAAAATAAAGGTTTAGGCTGATATTGGTTTGGAGTTCTATAATTTTGAGTTTGACTCTTTACGTAAAGTTTTGGAATTCTTAGACATAGAACAACTACCTATACTCCTTAGCATGAAATAGAATTCTTGAGAGGATGAATAGAACTATCTAAATAAAGTTAGATCATGCTTACATGGTTTTGGTCTTGAAAATTATTTTGGGGAGGCTATAATGACATTTTCTTATCTCATAAATTCTTGTCCCTCTAGTGCTTTGGATAATAAAACTCGAGGTCTGTCTAGAAAGGTCGTAAACCTAATTATTCTTTCCTTAAAATCTTTGGATGTGCTGCGTATTCACATCGAGATGGTGGAAAACTTGAACGAAGGCTTTGAAATTGTTTTCTTGGGTTATGGGATTGGAACAAAAGGTTATAGATTGTGGGTAAGAGAATTTAGAGGCTTTAAAGTCATGGTCGATTAGAAATGTTGTCTTCAATGAAAGCAATAATGCCACTATTTGAAAATACCAAATCACGTAAATGAAGTTGATAATTCTATTCAAATAAGTCTCTTAACTCCTTCTCGAGGATTGAGGTGGAGCTTTACAGGAAATGAAGATCATATTGACAATCTTGTTGAAGTAGAAACCAATGACAATACGGATGATCATCAATTTGTTGAAGAAAATGCTTCTCGACCTAAGCGATTTTCAACTTGCTAGAGATGGGAAAGAATGACTAATCTCAGGACCCTCCCGAGGTTAGATTGACTTGATTTTGCCTTAATTTTCTACTTAATCTTCCATAAGTAGTGAGCACATCTTTCTTATGATGAGGCTTATAGCTGTATGGACTCTAAGCATTAGCTTTTAGCAATGAAAGATGAAATACAATCCTTAGAAAGAAATTCAACTTAGATATATTAACAAGTAGGCCTAAGCTTGAAAGATAGTTGGTTGTAAATGGCTTTTCAAGTTAAAAGATGGAGATTCTAAGGATGTAGGTCCTGAATATAAAGCTAGATTAGATGCAACTCGATGTAAGCGCTTTCTTACATGGAGAATTAGAAGAAACCATACATATGTCTCAACTTTGAAGGGTTTGAGAAATCACGATAAAGGGTGATTTGGTTTGTCTCTTTAAAAGTCTTTATATGGTTTAAAACAAGCCCCGAACAATGGTATAAAAGTTTTGATTAAGTATATTCAAAGTATTGGTTTTAATAAAAATAGATTTATAGTCCACTGTTTTTATTATCGAGGTAATAGTGGTTGCACGATTCCATTTATTTGCTTTTATATGTTGATGATATGCTTCTAGCTAGTTAAAGCCGGAAAGAGATTCAAATTGTAAAGCAGGAAATTGAGTAATAAATTTGAAATGAAGAATCTAGGTCTTGCTAGGAAAATTCTTATACAGAAATCAATAGGAATAGAAACTTAAATACTTTGTTTATGAATCGATGTTCTTATATTTCTAAACTTCTTGAAAAGTTCAAAATGATTGAAGCTAAGTTAGTTACCTTACCTTTATCTAATCATTTCAAACTCTCTCACGATCAATCACACAATTACGAAGAAAATTAAAAAGAATGAAATGATCCTTTATGCAAATATTGTAGGATCTATCATGTATGTAATGGTTTGTACAAGGCGATATTGCTCATGATGTAAGTGTTTTAAGCGGTTATGAGTAATCTGGTGAATGTCACTAGGAAGCAATGAAATAGTTATTTAGATACTTAAAAAGGCGCTAGTTTAGGTTTAGAATTTAAACGAGGAAATAAGAGAATTTCTCTTTGTGGTTTTGAGGATTACAGATTTTCTTGGAGGCAGGGGATATAGGAAAATCCAAGCTTGACTACGTTTTCACAATAAATGATAAATTTGTATGAGTTGGAAATCAACTTTAGAAATTGGTAGCCCTTTCTTCAACGAAATTTGAATACATTCTTTGCAACGAGATACAATCAAAGAAGGTATTTGGTTAAAAGTTTACTTAGTGAATTAAGCTTTATTAATAATCATGGGTTTTTTACTCCGAGACAGGTCAAAGTGCAATTCACTTAAGTAAAATATTGTCTTCCATGTGAACAAAGCACATTGAGGTGAAATTTCATTTCATTAGAGATGTCATTGAGAAGGATAATCAAGTTGAATAAAGATATCAACTTTGGTTAATCAAGCCGACATGAGAGAAGTTTACTCTAAATAAATTCAAAAAAATTGTTTAGCTTTGTTAAATATGGATTGTGGTGAACTACTTCTTTTTCTTGCGGTACAAAAGCAAATGGCCTGAAGTTGGAAGCCTCAAGCACTACTAGTATGGCCGAAAAAAGGCAGCGAGGGAGATTATTTGGTATTCTTGCCATTTTGCCCAACAAGCTTATAAAACCCGCCTAAATTCTTGATCGATGAAGCCCCTCATCATTGCCTAAATCGTGTTCACTCAATTAACGCTTACGATGATAAGTGTTAATGCGGCGGAATCTTGACGGATGGAAAAATAGATAGCTCACGATTGATCTATTGTAACCACGAGATTAAAAAAATTGGATGAAATGCTTTTGAAGTCGTAATACATTTTCATGAGAATCCGAACTCTCTCTCTATCTTTATCTCAACTCTTTTCTTCTTCTTGGTTTTTCTTTTAGATACGTAAACTCTTGGTTTCTGGATATTACAATGAATAAGAAATAAAGAGGATAGGTGTTTAGAGATTCTTGGTTATGATAACTTGGAATTACATATTTGATTTCTTGGTGTATTTGATTAGAAGAGAGAGTGGGTTATTTTGTGAGGTTTCTTGTGTATTATGTAAAAGCAGCGATTCTTTCTTCTTTGTTTAAAAGGCTTGTGCTTAGTGCTTGGCGTTATCCGTTGGTGGATCTTTGAGCGGATGATTAGAGTCATAAATTTGGCTTAATGTCAGGGTCCCTTTTGTGGCGAAACAAATCCTTGTGTTTTCTGGCTTTTTCGTTTACTTTCTTGATTTTTCTTTGGTCTTTGGTTGGGATCGAAAGGGACCAACAAGTCCCAATTTTGCTATGATTTTAGATTGTGTTATTTAGAAAAAGCGGAATTAAGGAATAGAAAATTGTAGAGAATAAGGATGTTCAAAGAAGTGATCAATCGCAAGGAGAGTTGTCTTGTTGGTGGTCCCGACTCTTTGCCGTGAAGCGGGCTAAAGAGATCAATTGCTCATAAAAGGCATACCAACAAAGTACTTGAGGCTCACCATCTCGAGATGGATGCCAAGAAAACACAAGGCGCCATCTCGACAAAGCTAGTGCAAGCCACATAAAATCGACTGACGGATCTGGCTGGCATAGCTCGAAGGTGTAGCTTGGCATCAAATATTTTTTAGCATTTTCAATTTCAAGTTTATAACAATATATATATTGGTTGTATGTGATAAGTGTAATTTATACACTTATATTGATTCATAATGAAGCAGGTTTTATATAATTCTAAGTATTTTAGAAGTCGATATCTATTGAGTCTTTGTTCATTTTGTGATTGTGGGACAAAATCTCCGAACTAAAGTGCATTGGTGAAATCGGCTAGTAAATGAGAAGAATTTGAATTTTTGAAGTGAATATAAAGAGCCTTAAATATTGGAGGATGAGAAAGACAATAAAATCAATAGATTTAAGGTGTTTTGGGTGACAATGAAGCAGTTGAGTGAATGATGATCAAGCGTCGAAAATCGAAGAAGCAAATTGAGAAGCTACAAGTGAAACATGTGGAGAAATTAGAACACAACCTTTGTACGAACATTTTCATAAAGTCGAATGATATACCATTGAAATATAATAGTTTCAATGTCGGCTAATAATACAACTTTTTATTTAATTATTTCACTTTAATCCATGACTTGTGAACATATTATTACTATTGGTTAAATGTGAGACTATTTGACCATATACGAAAATATTGTGTTATGTCGACCCGAGTTAAGATGATCTTTAGCTATGTTGGTGCACTTAAGTTGAAAACAATAGGATACTACTGTTTGAACCTAAAAATCATACATATCTCGAACAAGTAACTTAATATAGTGAGAAAGTGTGGTAATTAAAGCGTGATAGTGGCTATCTAGGTTATGATTGATTTCATATATGTTGAAAATTTTTGTGGGCACTCTAGACCCGATTAGAGGAAACTAAGTATTGGCCGAATGTTAGGAATCTAATCCTCACGAGAATGAACTTTATTGCCGCATGAGGAACAACATTATTATTATTCTTTGTTTAACTCTTTTAGTAGCCTATTTGACTTGAGTGAAGAAAAGGCGTAGAGTTTCTCAAAACTTCGATGCCCTAAGGTTGAAAGACACAGGTCATCGACATCAAGCTCGATTACATGAGTCGTTTAAGAAAGCTTAATGGAGTGAGTTTACACTTATTAATATCTTATAACTCTTTCATAGCCTTTTTGACTTGGTGAAAAGGCCGTGGGGTTCCTCAAAGGCAGATGTCCTAAGGTTCGAAAAGCACAGGATTAAATGACCTCGAAGCTCATTACATGAGTCGTTTAGAAAGCTTAATGGATTGAGAGTTTTGCACATAAGATCTATAAAAAAATAATAATAAATAAAGTACAAATATATATTTAATAAAATTTTAAATTTTTATTTACATCTAGTGAAATTTTTTTTTCAAAGTGAATTTGGAGATTAGATGACTAATGTGTTTGACTTGCTTAGTAGAAACTTTACGGTTGAAAGTGCTCATAAATTAGAGAATCTTCAAAGGTTTTCCACGATTATTAGTTTTTCTGACTTGACCTTGAACAAAAAAATAATAATGGCGAAGTTTAACCTTTGAACCATAATCTAAAGAATTGAAAGAAAATCATTTTGGGAGGAAGTGTACCTTAGGAGAGGGAAAGGAAAAAGTTGACCAATTGGTTTGGGCTATCACCACCATAGAAATTAAGTGAATCGGATTGAACTACTCTCACGCACATCTCAAGTATGGGTTAAGTATAATCCACATTTGCAAAAGTATCACCTAAACACTTTCGTCATGAATTATGAGTTTTACAAAAGAGCGGCAAACTATTTACATTGTGACTATTTTATCGGTATGTGCATGATTGTTCTTAGCTAGTTTATTGAGGACAAATAAAAGTTCAAGTTTGGGGTGTTTGATAAGTACAAATATGTACTTATCTAGACCCTAAAGGAGGCGATTATAGAGTTATTTTAATTGTTTTTCGGTTAAATGGCGTATTGTTTTCTTATTATTTTAGGAAATAATCAAATTCAAGTGTCAATCGGCGAAAAGAGAGCAAATACAAGAAAATGGGACTCAACACTGACGAAAAGATACTTGAGGGGCTTAGCATGCAAATATCGAAGAAAGGAATCAAGAAATTATCAGCGGTAACCATGCGATTGCATGGTTATATATAACTGCGATCATGAAGTCCACCTTTTCAATTGCAAAGCGTGAAATAATGAGCCGTGCGATGCATGGTGTTACACCATCTCGTCCTTGAGGCTATCTGTGTAAATTTAGGTAGTTTCCTAATAGAATTGAAACACTACCAAGTCTCGATTGGTTCAACTACTTAAATCATGTCTTGGAAGGTTTGGAGAACATTATAAAAGGCAGATAATAGCAGGAACAAAAGAAGAATTTTGGGGAACAAGATATAAGAAGAGAATCGAAGATCAAGGCGGGATTGAAGATTTTTCGGTCAGTCACAGAGTTTGTTTATTTATTTTTTCTTTTCTTCGTAGGAACATGATTGATACAATTCTTTACGTTAATTAACGATATCATGTCAAGCTAATTTATATTCTAGGATGAGCGATGAAACATCATAATTTTAATTAATTAGAAGTTTTTAACATTTAAATAGGTAATTGCTTTTGGGTTGATTATTCTTTATTCATTATTTCTCTTATTTTAATGCACGATCACCATTTAGAATATATTGTGATCTATATGTTAAGTCGAGGAGATTCAATATAGATTAAGCACGTGTTATTGAATAACATATGGTCCAATAATAGATAGAAATTACTATTATACTTTATGAAATCCATTTAGGTGTTCTTGATTTTAATGCATATGTTTATGTTGAAACTTAATTAGAGATAATTAGGTTCACATATCATATAAATTGATTTACCATTGAGAGAGGCTTTTGAATATTTTAGGATCACGATTTTCAATCTAGAGTAATTAACCGCTAAAGTGATTATGAATAAATGATTATAGTACATGTAGGTGGATTAAGCGAATCCTAGTGGTAGTCAAAAACTAAATTTGTTCTCATAAATTTACTTTAATTGTTTGATAATTTAGATTTAATTGAAATAGGTTTAGATTACAAACCGAATCAAATATGTGTTTTCATATTGTTAGAATTTAAGTTATAAATTAATTAGTTAAATTGATATCTAGTTCTCATGGGTTTTGACTCTATTCAGTTACTTTATTACTTGTCAATGATCTCCGTCCACTTAGAATTTAAATCCTTTACAACAAGTTTTGGGCGCCCGTTGCCGGAGACTAGTTTATCAATTGCTTCGTTAATTCATAATTTAGCTTTTAACAATTTTAGTATTATTTATTTTTATTTTATTTTATTTTCAATTCTTTGTGATATTGTTAAATTTTATCTACTTTCTAAATTTTCACGGTGTTAAGGGTAATGTCTTCGTGGTACAAATGATCTTGATCTATTTGATTTAGATCCACGAGAGTTGAGCGGATCTTTCGCCGAAGACAACGTGAGCGAAGAAAACGAAACAACGATAAAAAGACACAATAAAGGATAGCGAATCCGAATCCATTACCGCGGATGTGAGAAATAATTAAACACCAATAGCTCGACTAGTTGAAGTCGGTGAGCGAGATATTCTTATGGGTGAGTATATGGCGCCACGATTGTTGAGAATCGATCGGCGTAGTCTATCACCATATGGACACGATAACTTTCGATTGAGGCGGATGTGATGAATTTTTCTCGAACAATCTGTTGGTTCTATCAGGATGATGAGATGAAAATCCTCATTACCATATTTCTCGCTTGATGGATTACGTGTGATTTCAAATACCAAAGGTGTTAATGAAGAGGCACTTAAGATGAGACTATTTCTACACTTTGGCTTGAAAGATAAAAGCTAGAGAATGGTTAGATTCTCTACTGGGAGCATTACTACTTGGATAGATATGATTGAAATTCACCTGTGAAATATTTCCCTCACCGCGGAGTAAAGCAGGTGAAATATGAAATTTCCAATTTCCAACAATACGAGTTGAAAAACTTTCACGAGGCATGGGAAAGATTTAAACAAGCTACTCACGAAAGTGTCAAGTCATGGTTTCTCCTTAGCGACTCGAATCATTATTTCTACTCAGAACTAGCTCCGACCCGATCGTTTTTGATAGATTCTCACAGTGAGTTGGGTCTATCGAAATAGATCCTCAAATTGATCTTCTGATCTATTTGAAATCATGAGTGAGCAGTTTATTATGTGGCGAGAAAGAAAGATTGTAGAAGAAACCCGCGAGGAATGCGAAGTTGACACTAATTCAAGCGATGCATTGGCACAGCGAGATGGAAGCGATGAAATATTCTTACTCGCCCGATATGGTTAAGATATCGCACCAATATGTGTAACATGCGAGACCAATCGGAATGCTCGTGCTTAAAAGTTGATATATGCATCACACAGAAAAATTGCATATACTCGAGACTTTCAATGACAGCAACGAGAATAATCCATACTAAGTAGACCTACAATCACGGATGGAATCATCCAAATTTCTCATATGGTAACACAAAACATTCGGAATCATGAATCGAAAAAGACCCGGGAAGAGAATGAAAATTAGAAGAAATAGTTGCTAACAGCCGAACACATGGATTACTGCGCTAAAGGAAATGCAAAAAAGAGCGGATGTCTCGATAAAGAATATAAAAATCAAATTGGACAATTGGCTAAACTATTGACGAGCGACAACTAGGTACATGGCCAAGCAATCTAGAGGTCAATCGAAAGAACAAATCGATGAAATCACCACGAAAGCGAAAGGTGAATTGCTAAAAATTCATGTAAAAGGCGGTGTAGAAAAAGCTGTGTCCGACAAAGAGAGGAAAATAAATCAAATCACGAGAAGTTGCAAAAGAAAGATGGGACTCTCCACAGTTATATTCCACAGAAGCATATCCCTCAATTCCATTTCTTGAAGACTAAGAAAACATAATTGGACGACAATTTAAGAAATTCTTGGATGTATTAAAAAGTGTCACATCAACATACTATTATTTGATGCCTTGGCTCGAATGCCTAAGCTATGCCCAATTATGAAAATTCTTTCAAATAAGTGAAAGTTGGAGGAACAGAAACGAGTTACACTTGCGAAGAATCACGGTGCCATATTGTAAAACAAGCCGCCCGCAAAACTCGAAGATCCGGGGAGTTTAATATTCCTTACACTATTGGTAGTTCATTTTTTGACAAAGCTTTATGTGATTTGGGTGCTAGTGTAAAAGCTAATGCCTTATTCTATTTTTAAGCATTTCGGTCAAGAGAAGCAAAACCAACACTTGAGTATCATTGCGACTTGAGATAGGACAATCAAGCGTCGAGAGGAATCATTGAAGACATATTAGTGAAAGTAGACAAATTCATATTTCCTGCAGATTTCATTGTATTAGATATATATAGAAGACAAGGATGTACTACTTATTATGGGTCTGGAGCCTTTCTTGGCTCTTGGTCGAGGCGATAATTGGCGTTCAAGGAGAACTTATGTTGAAAGTAAATGATGAACACATTACATTCAATATATTTCAAGCAATTAAGTTTCAAACTCTCTAGATTCTGTTTTGAGATTGATGACATTAACCCGGAGGAAAGGTGAGCTTAGATGATAAAGTTGTTACCCATCATGGGATGCACCACTTAGAGAAAAGAGTATGTGGAGAAAAGAGAAGTTACTTCCATCTTACGTGATCAAAGTCGATGAGAGACGGTGAAATTTTCTTAGTTAAGTTCGAGCGGTAGGTGAAAAAATCATATCAATATGATAAGGGAAAAATCAAACTACGGAAGGTAAACAAAATTGGAATGAATTGATCGAGGCGAGAAAAACAAGTCTTCCAAAGTCTATTCGAAAGTGTTTTGAGCTATCACGACAAAAGTCAAACTATTGACTTTAAAAATTGCTCAATGGGAGCAACCCATTTTCTACTCTTTTATTTAAATTTTGTACTTTTTAGTCCTAAGTTTCAATTGACATTTTGCACGTTTTAGGTTTTAAAATTTTAAGTATGTTTTTAATTCTTGGTGAAGGCGTACATCGTCATCTTGCATAAGCGAGCACATTTAGTTTTAATTAATTCATGTTTAAGTCATTAAGTTTGAAAAAAAATCAATTCTAACAAATTTTGTACCATGCGATCGCATGGTATAACTCTACGATAGCATGTCATGGGCAAAAACTTTTTGCCCATTTTACTATCTCGCGATCATGGGACGTTTGTCCTTGCGATTGCAACTTCATCAGGAAAAAATTTATTTATTTTATTATTATTAATAGTTTATTTTAGGGTTACAACTGCGAGGCTAGTTGGATGACATTCAAACAAAGATTTGCCGAGCCAATACATTGATTTCTCCTCCAGTTGATCTTATCACACATTTTCTTCCATCACCATACGATCTACATCGAAGTCTACGATCTTTTGATTTTAAATTTTATATTGGCGACAATGTTTCTTTCAAGTTTGGGGTGTATAAAAAATTGAAATTTGTTTGATCTAATTGTAATACTTGATAATGATTATTATCTTATTAAAAAATTATTATTATTAATTCTTTGCATGTTTGTGTGATATGAATAGCCTTAGGCTAATGATGCAACTTTTTATTTAATTATTTTATTTCAATCTATGACTTGTGAACATATTATTACTATTGGTTAAATGTGAGACTATTTGACCATGTTTGATATTGTGTTGTGTCGGCCGAGTTAAGATGATTTTTAGCTATGTTGGTGCATAAGTTGAAAACAATAGGATACCTGTTTGAACCTAAAAATCATACGTATCTCGAACAAGTAACCAATATAGTGAGAAAGTGTGGTAATTAAAGCGTGATACTAGCTATCTAGGTTATGATTGATTCCATGTATGTTGAAAAATTGTGTGGAACACTCTGACCCGATTAGAAAACTATGTAATGACCGAATGTTAGGAATCTAATCCTCACGCATGAACTTGTACACGCAAGGAACAAAATTATTATTATTCTTTGTTTAACTCTTTTCGTAGCCTATTTGACTTGAATGAAAAGGCGTAGGGTTTCTCGAAAACACGATGCCCTAAGATTGAAAGACTTGAAGTCATCGACCTCGAGTTAGATTACATGAGTCATTTAGAAAGCTTAATAGGTAGGTTTACACGCATTAATATCTTATAACTCTTTTCATAGCCATTGACTTGGTGAAAAGGCGTAGGGAGTTCCTCGAGCTTCGATGCCTAAGGTTCGAAGACACAGGAGTTATAGACCTCAAGCTAGATTACATGAGTCGTTTAGAAAGCTTAATGGGCGGGTTTTACACCTTATTAATATCTTATAACTCTTTTCGTAGCCTTGTTGACTTGGTGGAAATGGCGGTAGAGTTCCTCAAAGCTTCGATGCCTAAGGTTCGAAAGACACCGTGAGTCATCGACCTCGAGCTCGTTACATGAGTCATTTAGAAAGCTTAATAGGGTAGGTTTACCTTATTAATATCTTATAACTCTTTTAGTGCTTTGCGACTTGGTGAAAAGGCGGTAGAGTTCCTCGAAAACTCGATGCCCTAAGGTTGGCGAAAGACTTTGAGATCGTCGACCTCAAGCTCGTTACATGAGTCATTTAGAAAGCTTAATGGATTGAGTTTTTTGCACATAAGATCTATAAAATAATAATAATAATAAATAAATAAATGCAAATATATATTTAATAAAATTTTAATTTTTATTTACATCTAGTGAAAATCCTTTTGCAAAGTAAATTTGGGTATTAGATGACTAATGTTTGACTTGCTTAGTAGAAACTTTTACGGTGAAAGTGCTCATAAATTGGAGAATCTTCAAGGTTGTCATGATTATTAGTTTTCTCAACCAACTTTGAGCAAAGAAAATAATAAAGTGAAATTTAACCTTTGAACCATAATCTAAAGGAATTGAAAAAGAAAATCATTTTGGGAGGAAGTGTACCTTCTGAGATGGAAGAAGAAAAAAGTTGACCAAGTGGTTGGGCTATAACTACCATAGAAATTAAGTGAATCGGATTAACTACTCTCACACATCTCAAGTATGGGTTAAGTAGAATCACATTTGCAAAAAATATCACACAGAACACTCGGTGTGAATTATAGAGTTTACAAAAAGAGCGGCAAGCTATTTATATTGTGACTATTTTTATCGGTATGTGCATGATTGTTCTTAGCTAGTTCATTCGAGGACAAATAAAGTTCAAGTTTGGAGGTGTTTGATAAGTACAAATATGTACTTATCTAGGCCTAAAAAGGCGATTATGAGTTATTTAATTGTTTTCGAGTTTAATGGCGTGTTGTTTTCTTATTATTTTAGGAAATAATCAAATTCAAGTGTCAATCGGCGAAAAGGGCAAATAGTGAAAAGGAGACTCAAGCGCTAATAAAAGATACTTGAGGGCTTAGCATGCAAATATCAAAGAAAGGAATCAAGAAATTATCAGCGGTAACCATGCGATCGCATGGTTATATTTAAGCTGCGATCATAAGTCCACCTTTCAATTTGCGAGCGTGAAATAAGCGAGCCGTGCGATCGCGGTGTTACACCATGCAATCGCAAGGCTATATCTGACAATTTGGCGGTTTTCTAATAGAATTGAAACACTACCAAGTCGATTGATTCAACTACCTAAATCACGTATTAGAAGGTTTGGAGAATATTATAAAGGCGAGATAATAGCGAGAACAAAAAGAAAGAATTTTTGGGGAACAAGATATAAGAAGAGAATTGAAAGATCAAAAGTACGAATTGAAGATTATTCGAATGAGTCACGAGTTTTATTTATTTATTTTTCTTTTTCTTTTTCTTCGTAGGAACATGATTGATACAATTCTTTGTTAATTAACGAAATCATGTCCGGTTAATTTACTTATTTCTAGGATGAGCGATGAAACATCATGATTTTAATTAATTAAGTTTTCCATTTTAGTAGGTAATTGCTTTTGGGTTGATTATTCTTTATTCATTATTTCTATTATTTTAATTCTGATCACCATTAGAATATATTGTGATCTATATTGAAAGTCGAGAGATTCAATATAGATTAACCGTGTTATTGAATAACATATGGTCTAATAATAGATAGAAATTGCTATTATGCTTTTATGAAATCTATTTAGGTGTTCTTGATTTTAATGCATATGTTTATGTTGAAACTTAATTAGAGATAATTAGGTTCGCATATACGTATAGAATTGATTGATCATCGAGAGAGGCTTTTGATTATTTTAGGATCACACGATTTTCAATCTAGAGTAATTAACCGCTAAAGTGATTAACGAATAATTGATTATGGAACATGTAGGTGGATTCGCGAATCCTAGTGGTAGTAAAACTAGGAATTTGTTCTCATAAATTTACTTTAATTGTTTGATAATTTAAATTTAATTGAAATAGGTTTAGATTCACAAAAACCAAATCAAATATTTTTTTCATATTGTTAGAATTTAAGTTATAAATTAATTGGTTAAATTGATATCTAGTTCTAAGTGGGTTCGACGCTCTGATTCATTCTTTATTACACCGTCAGCGATACATCCACTTACGGTATTCAAATCTCTGGCAGCTCGCAAAGAGAGGTTGTCGAGTTAGAGTGGTCCCGACTCTTGCCATGAAGCGAGCAAAGAGATCAATTGCTCATAAAAAGGCATACCAACAAAGTACTTGAGCTCACCATCTCAGGATGGATGCCAAGAGAACACAAGAGCGTCATCTCGACAAAGCTAGTGCAACCCACAAAATGGGCCAGATGCAAAACCAGCATAGCTCAAGAAGGTGTAGCTTGGCATCAAATATTTTTGGCATTTCAATTTGAAGTTTATAACCATCTATTTATTGGTTGTATGTTAGAAAATATGTGACTAAATACGACGTTAGATGAGACCCCCCCTCCTTAAAACAGCGAGATCAACCTGCTTGGAGAAGCATGGACGACGTAGAAATCCATATTAATTGTTGAGAGTGGAAATATAGTGAAGGCCTTTTTCCAGTTGAATCATAAATACTTTCGAGTTGATCAAAATTGAAGTTATTTAATATAAATGATTTTCTTGATTTTTAGACTCGATAGACTATTCATCAAAGTAAAGTGGCCCTGATGATATCTTACTCTTTCTTTTCTTCTCTATTGGCAAGCGCAAACAATGTTTTCTAAACCCCGAATGAACCTTCTTAGGATTTTCAAGTTCTAGAAGAATAAGCATAGAGATCAAAATAGCCTGTTTGTGGAATTCTTTCTTTGTAATATATATTTTAAATGGTAGGTGGAATCTGATGTACAATTCAAATTTTAGTAACCAATGTTATACAAAGGGTGCTAGGCATGAAACACAGTCTTTATGCCTCGCTCAGACCATAAAGCGTGTTGCTTGCAATTAAGCGATTGACTTTGTTTTTAACAAAAGAAGCGACTAGTCTCGTCTAAGTAGCGTCTTTTTTTTGGAATTTTTTAATATGTAAAATAATATTTAAAATAAGAAAATATTTTTCACGCTTCAACCTCGCACTTACTCTTGCTCCTAGTTTTCGCTTAGTAGAAAAGTTTAAAAGCTGGGCGCCAATCACCAGTCGCGTTTATGTTTTTCGAAACTTATGGCTGATAATAACAAAATGATAACAAATTTTTCACTGACTTCTAAACTTCAATTTTCAAAGTAGTTACGTTATAGGAAAGTTCACAAGATATTACTCTTTCTTTTTATTTTCTACTGCACGCAGGAATCATTTTTCCAAATCCTGGATGCTCCTGTCAGTCCATCCTTTTAGGACTTTTCAAGTTTTTTTTATTCTAATTTTTTTTTTTTCAGGTATTAGCACTAAGACAGACACTGCATCAAAATAACATGTTTTCGAATAACTTATTTCCAATATTTTTTTTGGCTGGTGGGTGGATTTGAAGCGCAGTTCAACGCTCAAGTACCTCTGCGGTGTTCAGTACCCCAAAATGGTACACTTATGTAATCTTTTATTACATGCGTTACGAGGAGGATAGACCAAAATTAATGTAGTAAGTCGCCGTTCATAAAATTCTTGTTACTTCAGATGTCCGTTCAGTTGCCTAGCATTGAATTGAACATAGTAGTGAAAAAAGATTCATGACAGCGACTGCAAATCTATTGATAACAAAATTCTATGGAAATACCATGGTTTCCTCTTAAGATTCAAGATATATATTCTTTTTATAATATCTAGATGTAATGCTAGTTCTAGAAATGCACTTAATTATATCGGCGTGATTGTGTCTACATATATAATATCTTGTGAAATAGTCAATAAAACTTGTTTGTGAAGTAAACAATTATTTATTTATGTATGTTAGTTAATTTTTGAAAATAACCCCTAGCATCAGTGAACTTTTCTTAGAAATTACATAAATCCATCCATTAGTTCCATTCTATATAAAAAAATTTCCTTCACTATTTCCTTCCTGCAGGAAGGTCTTTATACTCTAGCACAAGTGTATAATACACAAGAATGGATAGCAAGAAGCTGTTGGATGCTGCTCGTGCTGGAAATCTCGAGGTTCTGGAAAATTTTCTTGAAGAAAACCCCTCAATTCTTGCTGATTTGAAACTAATATCTCCCACAGAATCTCTTCTACATGTTGCAACCAAAGCCAGGAAACTTGATTTTGTGCTTGAACTTCTGAAACTTGATCCTGAAATTGCTGGAGAGTTGAACAAGGATGTTTTAGGCCTCTAGAGATTGCTGTAATCATGGGAAACTTGTCGATAGTGAAGGAACTTCTGAGGGCTAATTTCAAATTATGTCAGCTCAAAGGAAAATATCAAAGAACAGCTCTTCATCATGCTGCAATGAAGGGAGAGTTGATATCATTGATGAATTGTTGTCCACGTGTCCATATTCCATTCAAGATATCACAGATCATGGGGAGACTTCCCTCCACCTCTCTGTGAAAAATTACCAGTTTGATGCGTGTAGTACGTTGATCAAGTGGCTGGAGAGGCAGAATGGAATCACTTGTAAATTTGGGGGATTGTGAGTGGGAACACTGTAATGCACATTGCAGTTCTTACAAAACAACATATGGTATGTTCAGCTCTATCAATATTCAAGAAGTATTTTCTTGATCATCAATCTCAATATCTCATCCTCCTGTTTGTTTTTGTTTTGAGCATCACATCATGTCCATCTATATATGTCTGGTAAAACATGTAGAATTTGTTTTAGTTTTCTTTTTTTTCTTCAAGGTTAAATCCCAAATGAAATCCTCATATTTAGTTGTCATAGTTGATTCGGAATCCTAAATAGACTATTGATAATAAGCCATAACCCGATTGAATGATCATACACTTGGAATACATTGTATATCCCATAATGAGTTCCATTCTTTCAACATAACTTCAAATTCTCATGTAGCTTTGAATTTTTCCATGTTGTAGACGATAGACCTACTCCTTAATGGAAACAGCACAGGAGAAACAATAAAAGTAGATACCACAAATGCCAAGGGTTTGACAGCACTGGATATTTTGGACATTGTTATTGAAAATTCTTATGATGTCTGGATCAGAGATATTCTACAAGGGGCTGGGGCAATTAGAGCACAAGATGCTTTCACTATCACAACAGAAAATTTGCCAAAAACAAAACCAATCAAGCAGCAGCTGAATCCTCAGTCAGACCCTTCAAAGAATTGGTTC
Source organism: Forsythia suspensa (assembly GCA_023638005.1). Taxonomy (NCBI): domain Eukaryota; kingdom Viridiplantae; phylum Streptophyta; class Magnoliopsida; order Lamiales; family Oleaceae; genus Forsythia; species Forsythia suspensa. The sequence goes on from CM042666.1 coordinate 95,800, forward strand.
AAATATTTCAAATTTCAAATGCAAAGAGATTAAGCCTAGCGATACACGTAATGCATTATTAGTTGTGCTGCACTGATTGCCACAGTTTCCTTTCAAGCCGGCGTGAATCCTCCTGAAGGAATTTTTGATTACAACTCCCTCCTTCATGGCAGCCCCCTTTACATCGGCAGCCACCGTACTACATGAGGCCCCCCTCCTCCTAATCAATTTATGTTTGGACCAGCAGAGGCCTCTGGACTAGCTACCCAGTTGCAGCAATTTTTGGCTCTCATGCTACTGCAGCTATGTTCTTGTTCACAAACTCTTTAGGTCTCACTGCATCACTTTGCATCATAATTTATCTCTGGCAGGGTTTCCATTTCAAAGAGAACTACACATATCCTATACTCTATGATGTTCACTTATGGATTCGCAATTGGATCTATACTCAAAGGAACCAAAAGCGAAAACGAAAGTGATGATGTATATTCTTTTGACAATTGCCTTTACTTTGCCATTTGCACTGCGATGGCTGCCCTGAGTGGGGAAAAAAGCTTGGAAGGGTGGAGACGAAGGACCATCAAATCTTAATAGCCCAGTGTAATTAAGTGAACTTTTCATGTAATAAAGATTATCAGCTGCCATGATTCAAGGTTATATGTAGTAAGATTTGTAATGAATAATATGTTTCTTAGGCCACCTTATAATTCAGTTTAAGTGTTAAACACAATTCTTTGAGATTTGTTGACCTCCAATATCTGATCGACTAGGCTATCAATAGATCTTATCTCTCTCAATCTATATTCGTGTACACATGAAGACTTTGAAAGCATGAAAAGCCTCCGTTCCTATTAGGGATGACAATTTATTTGCCGCCCAACTATTGAAGTGTAGGGGACGGTCAAGGTGACTCGCCCCCACCACAGATTTGCTCATCAATTTTTTTTTTTTTTTCATATAATAAAACTCACAACTAAGAAGCATGGACAATCCAGCGGTACCCGGTGATGGTGTCGAACACGTTGTCGGGTGCTTGTTTAGAGTTTAGAAAAAATAGGACAATTCTTATGGGCGGTCAAAATTTTAAATGAGCAAATTATTTATTTGTTAGAGTGGTGATATAGCGCTCATGGTGGAGTCATAATTATGGTATCCAGCTGTAAAATAAATCATTCGTTGGTAACTTTTTAAAAATTACTCACAACTTTTTGAACATTTTAAAAAGTGACAATGTGGTGATCTGGCGTGGACGTCATAATTAGTATCTCGTATGGGTGCTTTATCACTACTTTCTTGTTGTTAATATTAAAATGGGTCAATCATTTTTTTTTACTATATTTTATACAATAAGTATACACGTTTTTATTTTCTTTACACTAAAAATTTTTAAAAAAATTAAAAATTTAATCGATGTGTTGGTTTGTGTATCAATGTCGGTAAGTTTTCCAAAAAATCGGCGTGTTGGCGTGTCCGGCAAGTATCGAAATATTAGTGCATCATAGAACCACGGGTTGAAATTATTATATTATAAAGTTTAACTACAACATCACAACCCCAATCTTGCAAATTTTTTTGTTGCTACAAATATTTATAACTAATTCATATTTCCTTAATCCTAAAATTCTACATTCATAATCCTTCCTATTCCAATTATTCCACCCGAATTTGTTTAGATGTTATTTTTAGGTTTACAAAAAAAAAATAACCGGGATAGTTCTATTATGGTCGAAGGGGCCTCGTCCTACAAGCTGGCGAGTTGCGTGTACGACAGGCGCCTAAAATTTTCGCGAGGGGTGGGGCGAGGGGCTCGTAGACTATTTGCACTCCGGCAGTTGAGTTGGTTATCGAAAAAGTGTAATTTGACTATAGGAGAGATAAATGGATAGAGAGTTTTGGCTAGGGTTTAAATATTATATACATTTTTCTTTGATTTTGCATGGATTGTTTATAGGAAAATAAAGTGAATGGTATTTCTAACCTTGCGTACCTTTTGGACACTTTTTAACATTGGTTCGATCCTTTGTCACATATTGAACTTGTTTAGCGGTTTTTGCACACTTGGAAATGGGCCTTTGCCACGTGGCCCCTCCAAATAAAGCGCATTATGTGGCGGGTAATATGGGATCATAAGATTCTTTACTTATTTAGGAAGATCCTATGGGGCCCCTACGGTAACCACCATTCTTGGTGAAAATGAGAGATAAGAAGAGGATTTTCTTTAAGCGAGGTTATCTCTTGCTTCATTTCCTGAACAGACGACTTTGGACCCGTTTCTCTTTCCACCTGGCTTGGAGGTTCACCCGGACTCTGAACCACCTCAGGAGGTCCCCTAGCACATGAGTATCTGTGGCGTTGCTATAGATCTTGATGAAGATGTTCTATCGAGGCGAGGGTGCTCGTGTGCGCTTGACAAGGCTTGTCGCTTTTGGCGAATCACTTACGATTCTACAAAGAATTAACAAGATTAAAAAACATTTGATTCATTTGGTGGAATGGACAAGCGGCTTGAGTCTATTGGTGTTTACTTCCATTTTGTTAACAAACATAAAGCCCATACGAATTCTTGATCAGTAGAGCCAGTGATCATTGCCTAAATCGTGTTCCTTTGAATTGCTGCTTTTGATGATAAGTGTTAATCGGCGAGATCTTGACATATGGAAAAATGGATGGCTCACGATTGATCTTACGGTGGCTTTTGAAGATTAAAAGAAATTGGATGGAATACTTTTAAGTCTGAAATACATTTCTTGAGAATCGAACTCTCTCTCTATCTTCGTCTCAACTCTTCTTCTTCTTCTTGGTTTTTCTTTTAGATACATAAACTCTTGGTTCTACGGATGTTCCTAAAGTGAATAAGAAAAAAAGAAGGATAGGTGTTTAGGAATTCTTGGTGAGCAGTTTGATTTCTTGGTGTATTTGATTAGAGGAGATAGTGGGTTATTTGTAGAGGTCCTTGTGTATTATGTAAAGCGTTGATTCTTTGTCATTGTTTTAAGGCTTGTGTAGTGTAGCGTTATCCTTTGGTGGATGCTCAACGGGTGATTAGGTCATTAATTTGGTGAACATCCGGAGTCCTTTTAGAAAGCGAGAAACAAATCTTTGTGTTTTCTAGCTTTTCATTTACTTTATTGATTTGTCTTTAGTCTTGGTTGGGATCAAAGGGACCAGCGATTAGTATCGAGCGAGGAATCCTATTTTGGATATAAACATTTAAGATATATAAGTGAATCTAAAAGCGTTCTTGGTGAAAATCTTAAGCGGTGCTCCTCTTGGCTCTGGATCCTTAATATCCTCAAAAATCACTTGGTGAAAATCTATGAAAAGTAAATCTTCTCATCTCAAAGTATTCTTGGTTATTCTTCTGCTTTTTCTCTCATTTATTTTGAGAAACTCTAGTAACATCTCTATACTTTGCCTTTATTTATTGTGTATTTTGTTGAAAGTTGAACACAGAAACCCGCCGTAATATCCTTTATCTAAGATCTCCTCGAGAATCTTGGGAAGGCGAGAGACCATTTGGCTGGGCTTAGTGTTCTTTGTTGAACTATCAAAGTTACTTAGTTAACATTACATTAATCTAATTGAAGCTGATTGCATATCTTGGTTTGCATAGATAGAGTCTTTGCATGTTAGATGTTTCTTGATTTAATTAAAACCTTTTCTTAAAGGGTTATATAGAATATAGCAATATTACATTTTGGCAAATTAGTTATTTTTCTCAAAATATCTATTTCTTGAAAGTTGGTGTTTAAGATGTCTCCAAATAAGTTTGAGGTAGAAGTTAGGTACAGCAATGGAGACTTGATCTATAAGCGCTGAGGAAAATGAAAGTTGTATTATTTACAACAAATGTGTGCTAAGGCCATTGATAAGTCTTGGCGAGGAGGATCTTGATGATATCAAGAAACAAAGAGATGGATGAGATAGCATGGGTTCCATCTTTCTCCATCACTGTCGATAATGTCCTTAGACAAGTGTTGATACAATTCTTCTGCTGCTCTTCTTTGGACAAAACTTGAGACCTTTATATGTCTAGAACCACTTCCAAATAAGTGTTATCTTTTAAAATAGTATTCACGATTTTAAGTTTGACGGACTTTGAGGCTAGATGTTAATCTTGGTGATTTAGTAAGATTGTAAAAGAGCTGGCCAATTGTAGTAAAAACTTATGCGAAGATCTAAAAAGTTGTTACCTCTTCGATTCTTTAAGTGAGAAGTATAAAGACATCAAAATGCCTTAGAATATGGGGAGAAAACCTTCTTGGTGATATTATCTTCAATTGCCTAAGAAATAAGAAGAATTTATAAGTGATCATAAAATGAGTAATGAGAGAGGGTCTAATGGTAAAGAGTAAAAAACCGGTTTGAACATAATAACAACGATAAGACTCATGATAATAATAATAAGGGCCATTACGAAAAGCGGGAGCTAAGACTAAGGCTAAGTCTAGTGCAAAGGAAAAAATGATATTTACGTAGTAAGGCGGTCATTTATGAAAAGGCATTACAAAAGAATAGTTGAGTTAAAGAAAAATGAAGTTTAGGAATGCGGTGCGATGGCCTATAATGAAAACTGCGATTCTTTTGATGGTCGAGTTTTTGTCCTCTCTTTTACCCAATTGCGAGTTGGATTCTTGACTCTAGTTGTTCTTTTCACATGTGTCGATTAAAAGCGGTTCTGCAATTCCTTGAAGTAAATGGAGGGCGCGTAACTATGGAAAATTATGTTTGTTGCAAGATAAAAGGAATTGGTAAAATTGTTTTAAAAAGCGGAAACAACAATCTCTAATTTCTTCAATTACGAAATGTAGAGGAACACACGAAGCGACTTCCCATAACAAAAGCATCATCATCTCGAATTGCATAATCATCCATAAACCCGGCGTAACTTCTTTTTTAGTAATCTAAAAGTCCCAGGATCTCGGATTGGGCTTCTATACGATTACATCGATCAAAGTAGGTCTCACTTGAAAATGAGCTAAAATTGCTCCAGGGTAGTAGGCGACAATGGGCATGGGCATGTTGTTTTACGAATTCACAAAACAAAGAAGCACATCTTTGCCTTTGGATTGAGGTGAAGAAGAAGCTGCTAGTCTTTCTCTTGAGGCGTCGACAACTACATTAGCTTTCACGGATGGTAATCGATTACTGCAATCATAATCAACTTTATCAACTCTAACCATCTCCTTTGTCTCAAATTCAAGTCCTTATGATCGAAAATGTGCTCAAGCTTTTGTGGTCGGTGAAAATTTGGCATTTCTCACCATATAGGTAATGCCTCCAAATCTTGATGCCAGCACTTGCTGCGACCGACTCTAAGTCATGTGTTGGGTAATTTAACTCATGCTTCTTCTAATTGTCTCGAAGCATAAGCTATAACCCTTCATACGCCGAGACACAACCCGAGCCACAATCGAGAAGCATCGGCTATAAATCTGAAACTCTTTACACGGAGATGGAAGAGTAAGTATGGGGCGAAACTACTCTATTCTTCAACTCTGAAAACTCTTATCACATTCTTCACTCTACAATTTAGAGGTTCTTTGAGTCCGGACTAGTCAAAAGGAAGTGTAATTACGGAAAATCCTTCCACGAACACTGCGATAATAACACATGCCGATCTAAAACTTGAACTTTCATCACATTTTAGGGCATTCCCATTTCATTCTTGCCTTAGTCTTGATGGGATCTACATAAATGCCTTCTTTGAAATGATATGGCCCGAAATACCACTTTGTCAAGCGAATTCACATTTCTTTGAACTTAGCATACAATTGTCTATCTCATAAAGTATGTAAAATAATCTTCAAATGCGGCATGCTCCTCGCATTACTTGAGAATAAACTAATATATCATCAATAAAGATAATCACCAAATCTATCAAGTATGGGTGAAGCGCCTAATTCATCAAATCCATAAATCTTCTTTGGGTATTAGTTAGCCCAAATGGCATCAAAGGAACTTCGTAATGGCCATATCGAGACACAGAAAGCAGTCTTTGGTACATCGACATCAGATCTTAAGTTGATGATACCGAGCGAGCAATAAGTCGATCTTAAAATCTACGGTGGCACCACAGAAGTTGATCAAACAAGTCATCGTCACGAGGGTAAAGGGTGCTTGTGCGAATTGTCACCTTGTTCACTTGCTGTAGTGGATACATAATCTCATTGTGCCATCTTTCTTCTTCATAAACATGGTGGTGCTCCCCGGGAATGCTGCTGGGTCTAATGAAATCATGTCGACTGGTTCTTGCATTGCACTTTCAATTCTTTCGGCTCTCTTTGGAGCCGTTCTGTAAGGTGCACGAGAGATAGGAGGTTGTCCACAGGTCAAATCGATAGTGAACTCGATTTCTCATCATGCGGTGGTAATCTGGAAGATCTTACGGGGAATACATTAGGAAAATCTAAGTACAATAGGAATATCATCAAATTCGACAAAATTTGACATCAATCACATAAGCCGAATATGCACACCGCTTTTAAAGAAATTTCCTAGCATCAAGTCGAGATATTATACAAAGGCGGTAAAATTCTCCGTTCACCACTAAGAACAATTTCGGAGCTCTCCACGGCCTTGAACACAACTTCCTTACGAAAAGCAATCAAGCTGAAGCACGATTTGCGGCCTAAAAGTCCATGCCCAAAATAACATCAAAGTCATGAATATCGAGGATGAATCGGATTAGCCTTCAACTCACGATCATTCACTTTAATCACCATGATCCTTACTCGGCTTTGTTAGTTAAAAGTGAATCTCCCTCTCGAAGGGTTGCTACAACTAAATCGTTGTCTAATAGTTCCAACATACAATCGCATAGATAACAAGTGTATAAGAAATAAATAGATGTGTAGCCTTGAGCATTTTACGCAAAAATGAACAGCGTTCCCGTAACTTACATCGGTGACTCCTCGGCATCCTGTGATTCTGCAAAACTCTTACAGGTCACAGGGCGTCCTACACAGCCGCCTGCTGCGAACACACTACTACTAGCGATGTTCACATGCTCACTTTGAAATGCACTGCTCCACTTGCGCGATGTTCGATTTTGATTTTGAGCACGCCTAGCGACCACTAATACACGAATGCACTGAGGTGCACACCACTTACTACAGTCGTCTGGACGGTCTCTCTTCGTGTGCCCAACCTAACCGCTTAGCGATAGCAAACACCGACTCCTCTAAAGGCACTCGTCAGGATGAAATCTCCATACTGTGAGACCTTGTAGAAATCTAGCATGTTGAAACTTCCACCACTATGTAGAAAATGTGGTCTCTAACGGACTACGAAAAGAACCTAAGTATGAGGCGGCGATGTCTTCTTGCTAGGCAGAACCATAGATGGACCACGAACTCTGGCCCCTCTAGGCTTGGTCTTGAAAGCGCGATGTTAGCGACACTAGGCCAAAACCGGCGTCCCATTCCTGCGAGGATAGCGGTACCTCTAGAAGATCGAGTCACAGTGACTACCGGCTTGCCTCTAGCGGGTAAATGCACTCTTTGTGACCACGTGTATCTAAAATACCTTTGCACTCGACTCTCGAAGAAGCTTCAGCGAGGTTGCCAAAGTCTTTATAATCTCCACATCACCGCTACTCTAATCTCACTCCTCGAACCACCTTCAGAACCTCTACACCATCGACTTCGTTAGCTATCAACAATGCGGCGTATTTTGATAGCTAAATAAACACTTTTCTAATAATCAACCAACATCATGGACCACGAACTAAATACAAGAATTCATCTTGCTTGGCATCTTTATAGGCACGAGGATAGTATGACTTATTAAAAACATCTTGATGCCATGATAACAACTGGGGTGTGCGCATGGGCGCCAGGCAATGGGTCACCAATCATCGCCCACACACTAGTAAGAGAAGTAGCCAAGCGCAATTTCTTTTCTCTGGGCACTCCATAACATCAAAAGACTCTCTCTACGGGTGGTCAATTATACTCATCTAAAGGGTCACCCTTACCATTGAAGGCAGCTGTGACCTCTTTGCTCCGCTCTATCTTGAATCTATCTGCGTTCTGCGCCTTTGCAATAAGGCGTCAAGTTCAATGAGTCTCTCGACATAGAGGGTCATTCTGACCTCATTTCTATTCTCGCGGGTTTGGCGGTTTGATGAATCGACTCATATTTCTTGCTAGCCTCTCATTATCTCCCTCGTCGAGGGTATTTTGAGTTTGAGGCACTATATTTGAGAGTCTGCTGAGTTCTTCCTTGCGAGCCATGATACTATAAAATGGGAATAATGTGCGAAAACAAGTTAGGGTTTAAGGTTTGGGGTTTAGGGTTTTTGCTTAACACACCATCACAGTCCAGGCGTGGTTGTCGGGGCCTCCACGGAAAGGATGGGGGGTTAAAAGCGCCGATAATATATAAAATAACTCGAAAGGAATACATGGGAGTGGGACATAAGCGACCTCCAAACAATAGAGTAAAGGAAAAAGCGAAGCAATAAATGAGGAGGTACTACCTCCACAACAAAAGTCTAAAATAAAGACCTATGAGCTTTCTAACAAAAGACCTATAAACATCTAGCGAAGGAAGTCGGATCTATCAATACTGGACTAGGATGGTCTTGGTGGTGGAGATCACCGGGAGGCATGCTACAGGTATGTGACGATCCCGTCCCCTACGAAGCAAGTGAATCGCCCAACTTTGGTTTGCCCTCGCGGTAGATGTGAAAGCTGTATCTCGGGTAGAAGCAAGTAGATGCGCGATGGGCAGAGTGCTTTGAATAGTCCACGGTCCTCCACCTCACAGTGTCAGGTGTATGGCGGTGAAGGTCGACTCGATCCATGGGAAGCGGCAGTCCAGTCCTCTTAGCAAGAAGAATCCCGTCAAGAGCAGCTCGAGCTTAGCCCCGAGATGGAGGCGATCGCCCATCGAAAGGATAAGAGATAACTTTCGAATACATTGACTGTCGAATCTACGATAAGCCCCCTCCACTAGCGAAACCATCTTTGGCTTAACCGTCGAGGTACCTCGATCGCGAGTGTTCCTACCGGTCGCTCACCATTGTGAGCAATCACATTAAAGTCTCCCCGACTAGCCATGGCCCGTCCATAGAAGGGATGGTGGTGAAGTCCCTCCCGTAAATCCAGGCGCTCAGCTGGCGAGCAAGAAGCATCCTTTGGGGTAATAAACATCGGCTGGCTAATCTAGGATCCTCAACTTTAATATGAAGGAATTGGGGATGATCAACACATGAAAAGCGGAGTCCCCAAATTCCAAAAGCACCAAATTTTGCAGAGCTCATTCTCTAGACCCGCATCAAATGAGAGAAATCGTCGGATGAAGTCAAAGTTTTTCTTCAAAACAAGCGGCTCCAAAATCACCAAAAAATAAACTGATGGTGAACCGGTTTCTTAAGGCGTCTGCGTGTGGCGAGCGCCCCTCCCTCGCATTCGGATAATGACCACACGTTAAAGGGCGGCTATGTGTGAAGCACACTGTCATTGCGAGTCACCCGTTTGGTCGGCGAGAAATATCTGTGACTTTCGAGGACTTCTTCCTCTGAACTGTAGTGAACCCATCTGACTCTTTTCTCTCCCCTAAACCAACCAAGTCCTCAGAAGAATTCCGACGAAAGTGTCCCTGAGGATGACCCCCCATCTGAATAGAACTAGCGATGTCGGAAGGTATAGAAGCCTCGACATTCTCTGACAAATAGGATCGGGAGAGAATGTGGAATAGGATCAAAAAGCGGGTACATCTTGGCTCACGATAGCATAGGATACTCACGTGGACAACTCGTCGTATGATCAAGTGCGGATCGAAGATAGTATCTGGTGGGGATGGCTTTGATGCCAAATCGATAATGTAAGAAAAAATTTGGGCGCAGAGCGGGACTCCCAAGCGCCCATAGGAGGTGGTATGGCAATAGGAGGTGGAATGGAAGAAGAAGCGGCAAGTGGGACCCAGCTGCTTGCCGTGTCTCAACAACAACCTCTTTACCACCCCTGCCCTATCAGCGATGGCTGGCGGATCAACAATAGCGGCTTAGGGGCACGGTCAACTATAGGGGGTGGGGGCGCAACATCAATAGGCTTAGTAGCACAGGGGAGCGACAATAGGCTTAGTGGCGGGGCGACATCGGCTTACCGGCTGAGCAACTCTATCAATATCCAGTGAGGCAACCCGACTCTACATTTCTCAACAAGGTGACCCGTATGGCGACATTTCACACAAAAGTGAGCCATTGCTCATAAACAATAGGTTGCCAAAAACTACGGGATTCACCCGTTCAATCGAAACCCTCTCGGGGAGCTTATGCTCCAAATTCACCTCCACACAAACCACAGGCCGCTGGGCCTCAACAAATCATTGTCGCCTCATCAATTCTCAAAGGAACCCCTGACAAGTTTAGATAAAGCAAATAAAAACTCCTTAGCACGTAAATGAGCAGGCGATGGGGAATGAAATCAAGCAGGGGCAATGGGGTCTGACATCGGGATGGAAATCTGCGTCCATTTAAGCACACATAGGGCAACCCATAATAAACCATAGAGGTTTCAAAAATAGCGACTATAGTCATCCTCATCGTCGAATGTATAAGAATATGCTTAAAATCAATAAGCCAAGCTTAAATTCACCGATAAATCAAACTTACGAAAGAGTTGCGTACCTCCACCATCAGGGGCTTACGATGAGAAAATTTGCCTACAAGTGTGAACTTGAAAGGCTCGACAAAAGAAGCTTCCTCATCGTGGTAATAGTCAAAATTTGGTTCTCCACGATGCTGAGAATGGCTCTTTAGCCACTGGCGATGACAAGAAGAATCTGGGGCGACTTGCGGGGCGGAAGCAAATGACTTACGCATACTCCGTTCGGTCGAAGAAAAATGCATCATCGGTCGGTGTGGCCGGCATAAGTCTTTCTGCCACTATTAAAGCGGTGATTTGTGCTTCTTGAGGAAAAACATGAGGCACTGGAGTAATTCTGATTGGTGAATTAGGCAAGCGGAGGACGAGAAAAAGCCATAGGAGGAAGCCTTTTGGGCGAGTGCCCTGGCGTGCCGTAGAGCGCGCCTGTGTGTCTTGTATTGTGTCTGTATGTGCGTATGACAGGTGGCATGGGTCTTGTTGTGGAGTTCTCTGGAGGCTGGGTCAGGCGCCACCATGGGGAAACTACTAGGGTCAGTGGAGCCAACAGAATCATGTAGCCTTTCGTTTTGGCGTTCGGTCTGATGTGGTTGCTTGGGGCTGAGGGTGGGGCAGGGGTGGGTTATGAATCACCCAATTGGGTCGAATCAGGCGCCATACTTGGTGCGGCGGGGAGAGGAGGAGGTGTGGTCGAATGGGGCAAATTGGGCGATCCGGATTGGAAGCGGTGTGGCCAGCGGCCGAGGGGCACTGAGGCGGCGGCGACCCGTTCTGGCAGCGTCGCGTCGTCGATGTTAAGAACATCGCGGGGGCGATTCTTTGGGATGCAATTGACCCTCTAATAAGAATCGCTAGGGTTGGCGTAGCCCGTGGGGGGATGGTGGGAGGATGGGTCACCATTGGTTGGGGCAGTGGCTACACTAGGTGGCTCACTAGGGTTCCAGCGATTGAAAGGCTTTTAGGTGGCGTGAGGCTGATTGAGGGGCGTGGGGCGGTGTTTGGTATGGGGATGGCGAGAGGTGGCCGACCGAGGTGGAGGGTTGTCAGGTGGTTTGGTTGGTTGGTTAGGGACATTGGGTGCGTGCGGCATGAGGAGAATCGCCTAAGGCGATTTTTTTCGCCCAAAATCACCTAAGTCACAGAAAAATCGCGGCGGGTGGGAATGGTTTAGGGTTTAGGGTTTAGGGAAAAGGGGGGGGTTTGGGTTTGGGGTTTAGGGTTTAGGGTTTAGGGTTAGGGCTTAGGGTTAGGGTTTAGGGGGTTTGGGTTTAGGGTTTAGGGTTTAGGGGTTTGGGGTTTAGGGTTTAGGGGGTTTTTAGGGTTTAGGGTTTTTAGGGTTTTTTTTTTTTTTTTTTTTTAATCAACCACATAATGTGGGTATTTTATTATCGATAATATATAAAGAGTTACATGCGGGAGGGGCATAGACCTAACCTCCATCTTAAGAATAGTAAATAGCCCGGATTGAATCTGGGGAGTATAATGAAAATAATAAAGGAAGGAAAATATCGGTGATACTCGTGAGGCGCATCACGATTTGGTCCGCATCGTTTTGTGAGATATGAGTCCTCGTCATAATAATCGGCATCTTGGAGATCGACTATCGTGATAATCTACTTGTGAGGGAGTCATGCGTCGTGGGGAGGGTGCCCACTTGGCGACATATGGAAAGGTGGTGCGTCATGTCGGAACTTACTGAACTTGTAAGTAGCGAAGCGTAAGCTCGTTGAGCCTCAGAACTTGTTCTACTGTCTGCTGACGGTGGATCATCTTCAACATTAAAATTGCAATCTCCCAAACCCATGCAGTCCATGTCACTCTGTATACGTGCTTCAACCTTACCTGATGATGGCGCAAGGCTGGATAAGCTAGGCTCGAGAGAAGAGGACTTTTTGGGCCCACTTACCAAGTTAGATACCAAATCTTCAATAGCAAATCGAAGGGTGGATCCTACTTTCATTCGATGCCTCAACTTGAAATGATCAATCAAACTTTGCTTGAGAGAGGCCTCATTGTTGCCAAGAAGCTCCAAAATACCTTTCTCAGAATGTTGCAGATCGGTCCCTGAACTTTTATAAATTTGCAAATTGGTCCCTGAACTTTCAAATTGTTGCAAATTGGTCCCTGAACTTTGGGAAATTTTCAAATTGGTCCCCAAAGTTTCAACATATTTTGTAAATTGGTCCCTGAACTTTCAAAAAATTTCAAATTGGTCCCTGAACTTTCAAAATGTGTCGATTTGGTCCCTGAAGTTTCAACGTGTTGCAAATTGGTCCCTGAACTTTCAGAATGTGTTGATTCGGTCCCTGAAGTTTCAACTTGTATTAAGATTGGTCCTGAAGTTTCAACTTGTTGTATTTTGGTCCCTAAACTTTTAAAATGTTAATTTGGTCCACTGAAGTTTTAGAATGTTGCAAACCGACCCTTGAACTTTGAAACTTGTGCATATTGATCCCTACTTTTTGTTCTTCATCAATTTAGTCCACGAAGTTTGGTCTAGCCCAACATTAGATCAGAACCCGCACGAAGACCCGGATCAGGCCCAGCAACCCGCGGTCAAAGCAATCAACATCGATATGAATCTGGTCCAATAGGTCGTTCGGATACATTGGATGAATCTGGAGAACATGCATGTCAGGTACATTGTCTGCGTAAGCCAAATTAGAAACCTTCAAATCCGCAATTTTTGAAGATAATTGGCCATATTTTTACGAGATCGTATTCCTCCATTCATGGACTTGCCAAACTCATTCAAATTTGAACCCAACGGATTATGGAAAGATTTTGACGAGTCTTGAGATATTCTATGTTCATTGGACGAATCTGGACAACATGTTTGTCCAAGTTTATTGGGTGAATCTGGACAACATGGACGTCAGATTCATTTTCGACAACCAGAATTTTTTCTTCATTCTCTTTGGTTTCCAAACGATTTCCACCATCAAAGCTTGATTTTGAGGACCCATAGAACCCCTATTCACGTGAGAATCAACCTTCTTCCATTTATGGCTCATTTTTGAAGGTAAAATTCCTTCTTTAGGGACTAAAATTGAGGAATTCAAGTTAGGGTTTGGAAGAAACCCTAATGCAGCAGCCCCATCTCTCTCTTTACTTCCAACCGGTGCCACCACCTCCGAAGGTGGCAGCAAGGCGGCGCCGCCGCCGACAAAAGTTCCATTTTTGGATTTTTTCATTTTTTCTTGATTTCCATCAAATTTTCCATCCTTTGCAAGGCAATGATCGGTTGAATGACCCAAGTGAGAACAAGAATGACAATAAAGGGGAGCTTTTTCATAAATAATCTCTTGCCACACATGAAAAAAATCATCTCCTACCCGAATTCTTTCAATTTGAGGCTTGGAAACATCTATTTCCACTAAAATTCGTGCAACATTAGGCCTCAACCTCTTGGATGTTGCTTCATCTATTTTCAAAGGTTTTCCAATCACGTGGGCGATGGAAAAGAGGGCTTTTTTATTAAAAAATACATATGGAAGAAGTGGTAAGGCAATCCAAATAAGCGCTGACCGTGATTGAATCTTGGATCAAAATCATATGACCACTTGAATATCGCATTGGAGACCCGGCAACAACGAATGGACTTTGAAAATAATCTAACATAATCTTCCTCTAACCCAAATTCTATGATAATATGTTTATAATCTAATAAACCAACTTGGTAATGTCCTTTAAAATCAAAAGTAGCAAGAGATGATCTAACCTTGTTCATAGGAGGTTTGGATCTTGAAAATTTACCAACAAGTGCATATGGACTCTTGGATGAAAAATCCACAATATCTTCTCTTGAAAATTTGATAAATGGTTCACCCTTGAATGTTGTAGGCTGAATGATGGAGAAGGGTTGATTTGGTGTTGTTGGAGATGTGAAAAGGGATGAAAATGATTTATTCCAAGCCCGGGGAGAGGAGAATGAGGTTGCCGGCGTTGGAGGTACGGTGGCTTTTGGTGGTGCCAGCCGGTTGATCTGGCGGTTTTGGGGTGGAGCCGCCCCTCCGTTAGGGAAGATAAGAAAGGATGAAAAATTCTAGAAAGGAGTCGAGAGAAAAAATTTTAGAGAGAAATGGTTTCACGAGAGGGTTTTTTAGAGAGAAAAGGGTTTAGGGTTTAGGGTTTAGGGTTTAGGGTTTAGGGTTTAGGGTTTAGGGTTTAGGGTTTAGGGTTTAGGGTTTAGGGTTTAGGGTTTAGGGGGTTTAGGGTTTAGGGTTTAGGGTTTAGGGGTTTAGGGGTTTAGGGTTTAGGTTTAGGGTTTAGGGTTTAGGGTTTAGGTTTAGGGTTTAGGGTTTAGGGTTTAGGGTTTAGGGTTTAGGGTTTAGGGTTTAGGGTTTTAGGGTTTTAGGGTTTAGGGTTTAGGGTTTAGGGTTTTAGGGTTTTAGGGTTTAGGGTTTAGGGTTTAGGGTTTAGGGTTTAGGGTTTAGGGTTTAGGGTTTAGGGTTTAGGGTTTAGGGTTTAGGGTTTAGGGTTTAGGGTTTAGGGTTTAGGGTTTAGGGTTTAGGTTTTTAGGGTTTAGGGTTTAGGGTTTAGGGGGTTTAGGGTTTAGGGTTTAGGGGTTTAGGGTTTTAGGGTTTAGGGTTTAGGGTTTAGGGTTTAGGGTTTAGGGTTTAGGGTTTAGGGTTTAGGGTTTAGGGTTTAGGGTTTAGGGTTTAGGGTTTAGGGTTTAGGGTTTAGGGTTTAGGGTTTAGGGTTTTAGGGTTTAGGGTTTAGGGTTTAGGGTTTAGGGGTTTAGGGTTTAGGGTTTAGGGTTTAGGGTTTAGGGTTTAGGGTTTAGGGTTTAGGGTTTAGGGTTTAGGGTTTAGGGTTTAGGGTTTAGGGTTTAGGGTTTAGGGTTTAGGGTTTAGGGTTTAGGGTTTAGGGTTTAGGGTTTAGGGTTTAGGGTTTTTTTTTTTTTTAAACACACCATGCGGTCCAGCGTGGTTGTCGAGGCCTCCACCGAGGAGAGGATGGGGGTTAAGGAAGCCAGGCCATATATAAAATAGCATGAAAAAGTACATGGGAGGGACATAAAGCGACCTCAATCGAAAAGAGTAAAGGAAATAGCAGAAAGCAATAAATGAGGAGGTACTACCTCCACAACACAAAGGCAAAGTAAAGACTTATAAATCTATAACAAGACCTATAAACCTCTAAGCGAGAGGGGTCAGAGACTATCAATACGGACTAAAGCTGCTGATCTTGAGTCGTGGTAGATCACAGGAAATTTGTACTCACGAGTAGCAGCAGCAGACCCGTCCCTCTGAAGCGAGAGAATCGACAACACTGGTTGCCCTCGCGGTAGATGTGAAAGCGTATCTCGGTCGAAAACAAGTGGGGTGTCGATATGGGGAGAGTAGCACAGGCAGACCCGCGGTCCTCCACCTCGGTAATCACGGTGTATGGCCAAAGTAGAGTCAGGCTCGATCCATGAGGCCGACAATCAATCCTCACGAGCAAGTAAAATCCCGTCAAGAATAGCTCGAAGCTCGGCCTCGAGGATAGAGCATTCACCATAGAAGGAGAAGAATGCCCGAATACAGCGACTGTCGAATCTCTAATAATCCCTCCTCCACTAGCGAAACCATCTTTGGCCGCAACCATCGGTGTTAATCTTGTGGGATCGGCTGGTGGAGTCTTGAGAAGACTAAAATAGGGGAGAAATGGGTGGAAGCGATGAGATACACCAAACAATGGGGCGACATCGATATCTCATGATGGATGAACTGAATAAGCGGCACTGTGTGAAGAAGGGAGCGAGTCGATAAACTCTCCGGATGATCCGTCTCGGCTCCATAGTGATATCCCATGTGCCCGCATCATTCCTCGCCGTCGGATATACCGAAGAATCGAAGCGGAATAATCGTGCGAATATGGTACTGACGGACAAATTGCCACAGCCATGAGCACGAAGCCGGTCTTGAAAACCCTCGAGGGGTCGGGGGTAATATGAAAGATAGCGGAAAAGTGGCTCCGCTTTGAGCGCAGCGAATACATCGATGAATAAATCTTTGGATAGTCTCTGTGGCGAGAACAACCTTGACAGCCATGAAGCCATATGACAACCAATCAGTCTACGAATCACTACATCAAGCTGGAATGAGTCCTGCCGGAGCCTCCAGCGGAAGAAAGAGGCGTCGTCGGGATGAGAGAACTCAAATCATGCTATAGGCGGCACTGTATAGTACACCACAATCTTGAACTAAGCGCCATCTTGACTTGGTAGCAAATCTACCATCTGAAGTATCTGTCAAGTAATCGATCGGTGCACAGGGAGTAAAGGTATACTCCTATCTGCGCTCTGCAATAGCACAATGGAACCAAGCGAAGGAGTGCGCGATGTTCCATCGGTATCATCAAATAAGGCGTACAGCTGGATAGAAGAATGAGTCAGCTGCGGGGCTGAGTGCGCGATGTGGAGTCTCCATCAGCGGTCATGCGAAAAGCGTGCCACGACCCGATTTCCGCGCAATGTGGGACTCACTGCTGAGGCGATGTGTGATCTCCTCAGACGGTAGAAGCGAGAATACGGAGCGATGCAATCTGGGATGAGTACCACGACAATATTTGCTCGATGGCGAGGCCAGCGTGTGATCATTTGTGAGCGAAAGAGCCACGAGCTTTAGGGAGAATGTGTCGACAAGGTCTGTAATCTCCTAAAAGCCAGTCCTCCCTCCTCGGTGGGAAGGCGAAGATCCTTCCACCTCCTCAATGAAGTCGATGTGAATGATCTCTCGGGTCCCATAAGAATCGAGCAAAAATACTCTCTAACTTCTTGAGCGGCCTTGGGAGGCTTCATAATCTGAAGAAGATAGAGTGGGGGCGAAAAAGCGGATCGAATCAGGTAATCCTCCCCAGGGTGAGAGAAGTCTCGATGCCCAACGGAAATCCGACTCCGTGCTACAGATCAAATCATCGTATAAAAAGATCTTGCGAGCCCCTTTATATAAAGGGACACCAAGATAAGTGAAAAGGCTGCTGCGATGTGGCTTTGTCGGGTGCTCAATCTATGTGTCGACTAATAGAAGATCGCTGGGTAAGATGATCCGCTCTTATCTCTGTTCACCAAGTGGTAGGAAGCTCTCTCATAATGCTCTATCTGGGTGCAAAACTTCGTGAATAGGCGCCCGACCATTGGCGAATATAATCATATCATCGCAAAACATAGATGAGAGATAAGAGCATCTCCTCCATGTCTGTATGCCATCGATGGGATCTGCCAAATCTTCTTTGAGTAAGAAGGCGTGAGAAATAGTCTCTTTGCTATAATAAGCGGTGATGGAGATGGGATCTCCACATGCGAGGCCCCGTGAAGAAGGGAAGAAACCCCTGAGTCTGCCGTTAAGCGAGGCAGAAATGACACTCGATATACATCTCCGTGTCAGATCAATCCACAAAGCATCAAATCAAGCCCTCCATAATGGAGATCAAGAAACCCCAATCCATGCGGTCATAGGCCTTAGCCGTATCTAACGAGGATAACATTACCCCCCCGCACCGCCCGTATCAAGTGTATGAAGTAACTCGCGTGCAAGGAGGACATTATCCCGATGGGGCGATCTGCGATAAATCCGCTACGAGGAGGTGAAATAATCGAGGTAGAATAGTACTCAAGCGCAGATTCAACGACTTTGTAACCAACTTATTAAAAACCGTACATAAGGCGATGGGGCCGGAACTCGACCACCTACATGCATTATCAAGCCGGGAGGCGGGGACGATAAGTGTTGAAAATCCTCTAGGAAAATGTCCCCCCTCAAAAAATCCGAGGCTGCCGAAACACATCCTCGAAACAATAGCCCAACACTCACGGAAAAAGTCTGAAGAAAATCCATACAGCCTGCAACCTTTATCGGGATCAATCTGAAAACCGCCTCCAGAACCTCGGCCAAAGTGGGCATCAGATTAAAGCTGCAAATTGTCCTCATCGGACACCAATCGAGTATAATATCGGTCGAATAGGATCGGCGGTGAGGGTGGGTGATAGTAGGCTGCTTTGAAAAAAGGAAATCGCGAGAAATTTGGGCGATGTCAGGAGAATCAAGCGCCTCTCACATGGGTGTAGTAGTAGAGCGAGATCACAGCTCACGTCTGGTGACCACTGAACCATAGAGTGAAAATATCGGGTATTGTGATCGCCCTCACAAACCCAGCGTGCTCCCGCTTTTTGTTTCCAAAAAGCCTCCTCGATAGATAATGTGCGGTTCAAAACCTTTGTGCACTGTGAAGAGAATCGCGGTGAAATTTGGACTCGGATCGGCTGTCGTGTAGTCTAACTCGCCTCATCAACTCTACTCTCTGCATCTCGACCCTCGAAAAATGTCTCCAAAACACTGTCGATTCCACCAGCGGAGGCCTGTTTGGTAGGAAGATCTTCTCCCAAGCGACCATTCTGTAAGATGAGTAGGAAATGACCACTTTTGGGATACAAAGCTCAAGAAGTCATGATGTCTAGACCAAGCGTTGAGGAATCGAAAGGCGGGGTCCCAGTCGTCGTCGAAGACCCTTTGAATCAACAACAGCGAGTGATCACGAAGTGCTACGGTTGAATAATGAGCCGAGAATCGTGAGCAGAAGAAGCTGACCAAAGAGTTAATCAAAACTACGTCAATCGCTTCCACCCTCCCATTAGTCCGCGTATCTTGTTGCGGAAAAACACGCATCTGTCGAACCACGATCCATCATCATATCACGCAAAATCGGGGTACCTCGATCACGAGTGTTCCTACCGGTCGCTCGCCATTGTGAGCAATCACATTAAAGTCTCTCCTGACCGACCCGCGGCCCGTCCATAGAAAGGGATATCTGGTGAAGTCCCTCCCATAAATCCAGGCGCTTCAGTGGCGAGCAAGAAGCATACTGTTTGGGGTAATATACATCGGCTGGCTAATCTAGGATCCTCAACTTTAATATGAAGGAATTGGGGATGATCAACACATGAAAAAGCGGAAGTCCCAAATTCAAAAGCACCAAATTTTGCAGACTCATTCTCTAGACCCGCATCGAATGGGAGAAATCGTCGGATAAAGTCAAAGTTTTCTTCAAAACAAGCGGCTCCAAAATCACCAAAAAAAATAAACGATGAAGGTGAACCCGGTTTCTTAAGGCGTCTGCGTGTGGCGAGCGCCCCTCCCTCGCATTCAGGATAATGACACACGTTAAAAGGCGGCTATGTGTGAAGTACTGTCATTGCGAGTCACCCGTTTGGTCGGGCGAGAAATATCTGTGACTTTCGAGGACTTCTTCCTCTGCCTTTGTAGTGAACCCATCGACTCTTTCTCTCTCCTAAACCGACCAAGTCCTCTCGGAAAAATTCGACGAAAGTGTCCACATGGATGACCCCCCCATCTGAATAGAACTAGCGATGTCGGAAGGTATAGAAGCCTCGACATTCTCATGACAAGCTGGGATCGGGGAGAGTATGTGAAATAGGATCAAAAACTTGGTATCTTGGCTCACGATAGCATAGGATACTCACGAGGAAAACTCGACATGTGATCTAATGTGGATCGAAAATAGTATCTGGGGGCTGGCTTGGAGCCAAAAAAAAGTAGTAATCATGGGGGCGGGGCTCGGGAGGCGGGTCTCTCAGCGCCCACGGGAGGTGGGATAGCAATGGGAGGTGGAATGGAAGAAGAAGCGGCAAGTGGGACCAGCTGTTTCCTTGTCTCGACAACAACCTCCTTACCACCCACCCTTCCTGTCCTATCAGCGATGGCTGGCGGATCAACAACAAGCGGCTTAGGGCACGGGTCAGCTCAGGGGTAGGGGGTAGGAGTAGCACATGGACAATAGGAGCAATAAACACCGGTAGGACAACTCTATCGATATCAGCGGAGGACCCATGACTCTACATTTCTCAACAAGGTGACCCGTATGGCGACATTTCACACAAAAGTGGGGTATTGCTCATAAACAATAGGGTTTGCCAAAAACTACGGGATTCACCCCGTTCAATCAAACCCTCTCGGGGGCTTATGCTCCAAATTCACCTCCGCACAAACCACACAAGCCGCTGGGCCTCAACAAATCATTGTCGCCTCATCAATTCTCAAAGGAACCCCAACAAGTTTAGATAAAGCAAATAAAAACTCCTTTATACGTAAATGAGCAGGCGATGGGGAATGAAATCAAGCGAGGGGCAATGGGGTCTCGGCATCGGGATGGAAATCACCGTCCATTTAAGCACACGCATAGGACAACCCATAATAAACCATAGGGGTTTCAAAAAAATAGCGACTATAGTCATCCTCATCGTTAAATGTATAAGAATATGCTTAAAATCAATAAGCCCAAGCTTAAAATCACGATGTAAATCAAACTTACGAAAGAGTTGCGTACCTCCACCATCACGGGGCTTACGATGAGAAAATTTGCCTACAAGTGTGAACTTGAAAGGCTCATGAAGAAAGCTTCCTCATCGTGATGTAATAGTCAAAATTTGGTTCTCCACGATGCAAGAATGGCTCTTTAGCCTGGGCGATGACAAGAAGAATGCAGGGGGCGACTGCGGGGCGGAGCAAATGACTTACGCATACTCAGATTCGGTCGAAGAAATAGTGCATCTATCGGTCGCGGCGGTGACATAAGTCTTCTACCACTATTCGAAAGCGGTGAGCTTCTTGGGATTTTCTTGACTGATGGCGGAGGCGGAAAAAAGCAGCAGGGAGGGGCTGAGGCTGCTGATGGCGTCTTGTGAGCACCAGCAGTGATCTGTGATTTGTATGTGGGTGCGGTATGCAGCAACAAGGTGCGTCAGGCGAACGCCGGAATTGAATTAAGCGCCGCCACAGGCATCAAACTAGGGTCAAATGGGACCCTAGCGGACCCAGGCGCGCTTGATTGGCGTTGGGGCCGATCGATTTCAGGAAATGAGGGAGGGGTATTTGGCGGTCTGTGAATCACCAGCGGGTTCAAATTTGGTGCCATACTTGGTGCGATTAGCTCGGGGAGATGGCGAGGCGGTGGGCACACAGAAATGGGCGGGCTGGGCCAGCGTCTAAAGGGCACGAGGTGCAGGCGAGGGCACCATGAAGGACCCGTTCAAATCGGCGGGGGCCAAGTGCAGGATGCAATTGACCCCCAAAGCCTGCACGTCTAGGGGTGGCGCATCCATTGGAGATCGCCCGGTGGTTGGGCACCGTTGGAGGCCTTGTGACAACACTAGGGGCCAAACTAGGGGTTCCATGATTGGGAGCTGGTTGCTTGGCGTGGGGCACGATTCTTTGTGGCGTGGGGCGGTGTGTGGGTTAGGGATATTAGGCCGTGGTGGGTGGTAGAGGATGGGAGGATGATGTCCGTGACTTGGTGGGTTGATTGGGGCCCAGAGGGTTTATGAGGTTGGGATCGCCCATGAATCGCCTTAGGCGATTTTTAGGGTTTAAAAATTTAAGTGTCACAAAAAGAAGCCTAAGTGTTGAGAGTTTAGGAGGTTTTAGGGTTTAGGGTTTAGGGTTTAGGGTTTAGGGTTTAGGGTTTAGGGTTTAGGGTTTAGGGTTTAGGGTTTAGGGTTTAGGGTTTAGGGTTTAGGGTTTAGGGTTTAGGGTTTAGGGTTTAGGGTTTTAGGGTTTTACATGAAATTAAAACATCTGTTTCACGAAATCTTGTCGTTCGAGCGCGACTTGTGATCTGCGGTTTTGGCAAATCGATAGGGAAAAATCATGACCGGTATCAACCTAGTCTTACTTCTCTGCGGTACCTCTTGATAAATTTTATCAAATTGCTTGTTCTGAGTCGTTCTTTGCCCATCCACAGGAATACAAAATGTGCACTTACACGGTGGAAAACACCGCATTATCGGGACTCCCTCACTATTCGACAACAAATACTCATGATTGAAGGCACCTGTATCTTTAGGTATTGAAATAAATCTGTTGACTAAGTTCTTTCTCACTAATCATATACTCATCTTCATGCTTAGTTCCCTTTTCAAGTGAGTGCACTACCTTTCAAACAAGACCTTCCATCTTTGTCTTTATCTTGCGAAAGGAAAAATTCCTAAAAGTCGTGTTTCCCTACTGTTTCCCTTCTCCACTATGACCAAGAAGTTCTAGAATCCGTGTCCCGATAGCATACCCGCATCCTCTAACCTTCTTTCCAGTTACGCTATGTTGTCTACAGAGTGCGATTATCTTGAATGAGCTTGAGAACAAGCGAGCAAACCCAACTCCTATCATTTGCTCGCTCGATGTGCAGTTTTGATACGGTGTCGGGTGATCAGATTATTTTCCGATTGAGAAAAAGGCGCCCTCCCTCTTCTACCCAACCACCACGGTTTAGCGTTTAGGGTTTAGGGTTTTAGGGTTTATGGTTTTAGGGTTTTAGGGTTTAGGGTTTAGGTTTTAGGGTTTAGGGTTTTTAGGGTTTTAAGGATTATAAGGGTTTAGGGTTTAGGGTTTTTAGGGTTTTAGAGTTTAGGGTTTAGGGTTTTAATCGAGCGCCATCACGGTTCGGTATGGTTTTAAGCCTCTACTAGGGCAGTGGTGGGAGTTTGGATATCCTACTACTGTATTTATATAAAAAGGTAGTGCACGGGGGATATAGACGACCTCAAGCATGAAGAAAAAATTTCTCAAAATCTGACAAATAAAGAGACTACCTCGGTTACGCAATTACGAAAAGCAAATGAAAAACAAACTAACAAAAACTAAAGACCTCTAATTGATGAAGGCCATATCACCATCGGTCCGAAGTAGTCAGCGTGAGCAGCAGAGGCAAGTGCGAAGATCTATACTCCCGATAATGTCGTTGGTCCCGATACTCGGAAGCTAAAAGTCCCGTGACCTGGTTTTCTCTCGAAAAAATATGGGAAGCGTGTGTCGAGTCGAATAATAGAAGATGTCGGATGCATCGAGTATTGGTGAATCACCTTGGCGGCCTTACCACATGAAATGCAATGAACAACAAGTGTGAGAGTCGGTCTCAATCCATAAGTCCATAAGACCCGTCAAGTCGGGCAAGCTCGATGCCACAGCAAAAATATGGCTCTCAACTCTTGCCTCCAAAATAAGTTTGTCTCCGTAGCCGGTGAAAGGCCTTGATACTAGCATGATGTGATCTCGATAACACCCGCCACTCGCAAATCCATCACAGCGCATCCGCCGGTATTGATCTTGGTAGATCCGACCAGCCCACGCCATGATAAACCGAAGTAGGAGGCGGGGAAGGGAAGTAATAAGTAATACCAAAATGTGGGGCAGATCAAGGTCCCTACGCGATGTACAAATTGAAAGGAGTCTTCCGTCTGCGGTAAAGAAATGAGTGTGATAGACCCCCCGGATGATACCCACTGGGCTCCATGCCAATCCTCACGATGTAGCATCATTTCTAGATTGAGACCATCTTTGGATGGTCTCAATCTCTGGCAATTTCTTGACACACTTGATGCCATGTGGGCTGGATCCTCCTCTAAATAATCACATCCACGGCACTAAACCACCATACAATCACCAACAAAGAAATAGATAGTCTACAGGGATGATCGGGCTCGAATCATGCGTGAGCTGAAGAGTACTCCGGTCGCTTGAACAATTGCTGCTGCCGAGCAGGTGAAAACCATCCATCAGGGTGTCTTTCCACATAGGTCTATCAAGAACAGCCGAGACAAAGCGTTGAACTTCAGCACGGATTGCTATATCATGTGGAAGGACCAACAAAGTCTATCGATATCCCATCAATATCATCAGCTTCGACTACACGGGCGGAGTATGTTCTCATGAAAATATTTGAGGCTAAAGTCAAGTCGCCCATCCAGCAGTCGTGCCGAAAAATATCGCTTGACCCAGCGCTGCCGCGATGTGGGGCTCCTTTGAGTCCACCTTTAGCCTCCTCAAGCTGCCGAGCGGGAATGTGGTATGGGTGCGGAAGGGGGGTGGGTGCCCTGCGATACTTGCCAGTAAAAGGAGCCCAGGCGGCTGCGTGATCACGAATAACCACGAGCTTCAAAGAAAGCATGGACCACGTCCTCTAATCTTTTGAAGCCCAAACCCTCTCATTAGTAGGAAGGAAAATATCCTTCCATATCTTCCAATGCATCGGTGAACACGATCCTTGGGAATTCCACAAGAATCTAGCAAATGTACTCTCTAACTTCTTGACACTATCTTGGGAGGCTGCATAATCGAGAAGAAGATAGAGAGGCAGGAAAGAACAGACCTCGGTAAAGTAATCCTACCACGGGAGATGGCGACTAAAGCCCGTCCGAGATCTTGCTCTTGACGCACGAAATAGATCATCATATAAGAAGGTCTTTTTCCCCATAAACAAGGGTATGCCCAAAGTATGTGATAGAAATTTTGCTGCTTTGGCGTGAAAGCGATAATGTGCTCAAGTATCGAGATCACAGAAGGAGGTGCCCTCTTAGGCACAATAAGACCCCTCTCGTGGTGTTCCAAACAATGAAGTACTCTCTTTCTTGGTTGTCTTTGGCGTTTGGCAAATATGATCATATCATCGACCAAAAAAAAGATGTCTTTGACAAGTGTCACCTCTATGAATATATGCCATCGATGGATACTCTTTGGAAAACTTGAGTGAGATCCCGAGAGAAGTGTCTGCTGCAATGATAAACAACGAAGGAGATATGGGATCCCCTTGTCAAAGCCGAGAGGAAGGAAAGAAACCATGAGGCACTGCCGTTTCACTAAAAGACGGAAAAATGGCACTCGGAAAAACAGCGCAGTCTGTCCTCCACATCGATGAATCCAAATCTCTCCATCACGGTCATCAAAAGTCCTAGTCTAACCTATCATATACCATAGCCATATCTAACAGGATGACATTGCCCCGAGGCACAGGTATCGATGTATGGAGCATCTCACGGTGCCAACAAGGCGTTATCACCTGTCGGCCTCCCGAATAAAGCCGGCTCTGCTGTGGAGAGATGAGGCGGACTTAAAACAAAGCGTGAAGTGAGAGTTTAGGAGCTTGGTGACAATCTTGTTGAACAGGTGCAAAGACTAATCATCGATACTACGTCCATCGACAAGCGTTGTCTCGCTTGGGAAGCAAGATTATAGAAGTGTGAGGAGAATCTCCTGAAGCGGATGCCCACATCGAAAGAAGTCTAAGCGTACGAAAAACATCATCTGGACAATCTCCCAACACTTCTTTGAAAAAAATAAGAGGTGAACCCATACGGACCCTTGCGCTACTCTGCATCAATCTTGAACACTACATCTCTAACCTCGGATGATGATGGAAGTCGGTTCGGCTCACGATTATCCTCTGAGTAACGAAGAGGGATAATATACGGTAAATTTGGCGAGTTACTGGGCGGGAGCAGAAAAGGAGGTCTGGAAAAAGGAAGCAGTTGAACACTTGAATCTTCTAGTGTATGCAGAACAAAGTCTCTCGAACGTCAAAATTTAATAGAATGTATCACGGGCCCGCATGCTTGGCGCCCACTGCACCCTTGAATGAAAATACCTCATGTTGTGCTCTCCCTCGCACATCAGCGAGTCCCGACGCTTACTGTTTCGGAAGCGCTTCCTCGTAGATAGACAAGCTGCGGTTCGATGGGGCTGAGACACGATGTAAATGCTCTCTATGTGCGGTGATGGATCCAAATCATATTCCATCTCGGCCTCATCACCACTCTCGGCATCTCTAATTCTCACAAAAATATGTCCCCAGACACATGTCTACTCCACCCAGTGAAGTCCTGCTTCATCTAAAGCACTTCTCCCTGAAGCGACCATCCTGTAAAAGCGGGTCGGGTGGGTGACCACTTTTGAGAGACAAAGGATAAGAAGTCATGATGGTGGGACCAAACATTGAGGAAAGAAAAGGCCCTGGGCCCACCTCAGTCCTCGGCCTCGACCTGACTCGATAACAAAGGCGAATGATGGGGCGTGGAGCCAGGTTGAGATGCCTCGGCTGTAAAGCTGTCGAGAAGAAAGATGCGACGGTCATGACTCATTAAAACCATCGAGTCTCTTCCACACCTCCTATTATGCCAAGTATAAGGACTACGAGAAAATCGACATCGGTCGATCACTCCATCTGTCATCTCATAAAATTAGTCTTTCCTCTATCAAGTCATGACCCGTGCTGCTCACCATCATGAGCAGATGACATTGAAGTCACCACCATGACGAAGGCCATCCATAGTCTAGGAAGCACTGGTGAAGTCCCTCAAATAAATCCTTGCGTCCTGGCAGAACATGGAGGCATCTGCAGGCGATAAAAAGATGGGTCTAGCCAATCTCGGATACTTCGATCATGAGATAAAAGGCGGGATGATCAACAATTACGAAGACGGTCGTCCCCATATTCAAAAACACCAAATCTTACTCATTGGTTACGAACAACGATATCAAACCCGATAGAATGTCGAACAAAGTCAAAGCTATCCTCAAGCGAAAAAGGCTCCCAAGAGCGAGGAAAAAATATGATGTAATGAACAAGCTTCCTAAGTCTCTTTGCGGTCTTGAAACCGCTTGCCCTAACATTCCGTATGAGGTGACATCACAAAAGGTAGAGAGAACCATAGTACACGACATACTACGGTGATCGATCTAGAAAGCGGAAGAGGAATAACTACATGTGGGACCCACTCGAGGCGAAAAGAAACCATGCATTACATAGCGGCTCATCGAGCGATTGAATCACCATGTGAACTCTGCGAAAGTGACCTGTTGGTGTGTACCCATACGAGGCAGACAAGATGTATCACGGGGAACTAGTGATGAAATAGATGGAATAGAAGCCTCGACATTCTCTCGGCAATCTAGGAGAGGGCTAGTACTCGAGTTAGAATCAATTGTGTCATCAAGCAGGACCCTGAAGCCACGTGGTGCGACAAGCATATGGTCAAGCAAAGGGTCAAAGAACTACGAATGAGCCAAATCTTGGTGGGGCCCTGAGGAGATGGCCGGTCTATCATGCAGATGAGGAACCATAGATAGGATCGATAAGCGGGCGTGACTCGGCATGGTGGCCAGCGTGAGAGGGAGGGCTGGTGGGGCCCATGATAGTCGATAGCCTATCATCTGATGAGTGTCGTGGCAAAAGCGATGTACGTAAAAAGATCGGTGGTGGGCCGCATGTGAAGAGGCGGGACTATGGCGAGGTCCGGCTGGTAGAAACATCCGGACTCGACTAGCGAGAGAATCGGAGTAGGAAGTAGTGATGAAATGTATGATGTGTTTGTAGAGATGCATTTTGGGTCCAACAGATGAAAGGAAGCCTCAAAGTGAGGCTGAGTATGAATACTATCTGAAATCAATAGTGGGTCCCACATGTGATGTCCCAGGCCCCTTGATGCAATACGTCACGAGAAATGGTGAAACAAGAGTAGTAGAACTAACAAGCAGAACCTTGCACTATATCAAGTGTGGGATCTGCAAGGAACACCAGCGAGAACCTCATATAGCTGCACAGAGAAGTGGGCGGAGGCTCGCGCCTAGGAATGGAGATATAACACCTCGTCTATCTTGTGCTCTTGATCGTCTTGGGGACCCTTGTTGAGGGTGATCAACAACTACTTCCTTACCACTTGGGTTTTACGGACTGTCATGATTAATCTAACTAGCAGTGCTAGTAATAGGAGGCTTGACAGTGCTTGAGTAAGTGGAGGAGAGCAGACTGAGTACTAGGAGAAATTTGGCCCGAAATAGAGCAAGCCCAGGGGATAAGGAACAAAAGGTGGGCCACACCTTGACCAAGAGAGTGACCCGTATGTCGACACTTAGAACAAAATAACGGTGGTTTCTCATAAACCCTGATCTGCCAAAAGCTTGACCATCACCACTATCAATCGAATCCCTTTCGGGTAACTTATGTTCTAAGTTAACCTCCACACGAGACCTTAGCCTCACTGGAGTCTTAACAAATCCATGATAGCCTCATCAATACGTAAAGGTATACCTACAATCTTAGCCAGTAAAAAATCACACCCTTGGATCGCATATACACGGGTAATAAAGAAGGACAACTGACGGGGAGCAATAGGGGTTTAGCGGTCGAGTCAAAGTCGGCATGTCCATTTAAGGACTTGCATAGGACATTCATCAATATAATATAAAAGCATAAAAACAATCTACTATAATCATTTCATCGTCAAGTGAATCAGCCATACTTGCTATCTGTCTCAAGCCAAACCTATAATCTTACAGAATCCAAATTTCGAGAGAAAGCAATCACGCGCCCTTTGCCATGTAGGCTTTTGATGTGAGAATTTGCCAACAAGTGTAAACTTGAATGGCTCGAGCTTTTGCCTCTTCCTCCCAGTCCAAAATAAATGACTCGTCTCGATGTAGCCTAGGTGTCTATCGTAATAGAGTGAATAAGCTGAAGCTTTGTGGAGGCAGACTAAAATAGCGAGAAAAAGATTTCATTTCATTAAGCTACTGCTTGTGAAAGTGTGGGGCGACGAGCTTGGTGAAGCATATATACATCTACATGATTAAGTGCGGTGATTTGGTCCTCTATGGAGAAAGCGATGATGGATCTGGGTGTGGATTAGCGGCCAAACAAAATTTGTTTTATTGGCACCGGTAGCGTGGGTCCCAGCGCGCCAGCTATGAGGGCCCCATAACCAACCTTGTAGGAATTCGATGATTTTTCTACGAGGCGGTGTGGAATTTCATCTGGGTCTGGGCATGTGGAGCATTTTCAATTTGGAGGTCCATACGGAGATATGGCTTGTTTTCCAAGTAGTGTTAGATTACGAATATTGGGTCCAGGAGTGCGTTAGGAGTACGCAGTCGGTGAAATTTTGGTAGGAGTGGTCGAGAATAACATTACCTATCTGTGGTTGATGTAATATGGTGGGGCCCTGAGGTTGTAGTGTTAATCTGCCCACGTTTTCTAAGGTATTGATTCGGTCGGGTGGACGTTGGGGACACCATTACATGGGATTTGGGGCTTACGAGATAATTGGTGATGGTCCCATGTCAGAGTCGAATCATAAGATGTACGTCAGTGAGTACATTGGGATGTGTGCCTCGCGATTCCCAATGTAAAAGCTGATTTATTTTGTCCCGAATCTCTTCTTTGTATGTCTAAGTTTACGTAGTAGATGTTGTTAGGGATATGTTTCGCCATCAAACCACAAAAATTCTAATTAACCAAAGAAAAAAAGGTTTAGGGTTTTTAATCGAAGCAGCCAACCTGATCCGGTATGGTTTTGGCCTCTCTCTGGAACCAGGTGGAGGGATCTGGATGTCCTACCACTTGTATTTATATATAAAGGGTAGTACCTGCGGGGAGGATATAGACACGACCTCAAGCATACAACAAATGAAAAAATTCCTAAAACTACGTAAATAAAGAGATACTACATCAGGTTTATAGTTGAAAAGCAAAAGCAAGCGAATGAAAACAAACTAACAAAAACAAGACCTCTAAGCGATGGAAGGCCGTATGCATCGATGCAAAGTCAGTCACCGAGACGGCGAGGGGCAAGTGCGAGATCCATACTCGATAATGTCGTTGGTCCCATACCTCGAAGCTAAAAGTCGGTGACACGGTTTCCCTCACCGAAAAATATGGAAAAGCGTGTCTCGATGAATGATAGAAGATGTCGGGATCGTCCCGAGTATTGATTGAATCACCCACGACCCCCACTCATTGAAATACAATGAGCACTTAAGTGTAGAGTCAGTCTCGATCCATAAGTCCACAAGACCTATCCATCGGGCAAGCTCAATGCCATAAAATGGCTCTCTGACTACTGCCTCAAAATAAGTATGTCTCGTAGCGATGTGAAGACCACGATACATTACACCAGATTGATCTCGATAACACCCTCGTATAAATAAATCCATCCACGGCGCATCCATCGGTATTGATCTTGGTAGATCCGATACCAGCCGCAGCGATAAATCGAAAGTAGAGATTTGGGGGTGGGAGAAAGTAAAAATATGCAAAATGTGGGGCAAGATCAAGGGTCTCCTTGATACACCAATCGAAAGAGTCTTCCCGATGCAGTGGTAAAAAATAGTGTGATGGACACCTTTGCGGATGATGCATTTGGGCTCCATACCGATCCTAAGATGCTTCGCATCATTCTAAACTGTCCAAATGTACCCAAAAGACCCGCCAAAGGGATGATAGATGCGAATATGGCCCTCGACAAAATGGCACGAGAAGTCTCCAAGTCACGAAATCTATCTTTGTAGCATCTCTACAACCACAGGGGAATGCCGAAAATAGTGAGAAGTCTTGCCATGCACGGTGAGCCACAAGGCTATCAATAAAGACATCTTTGGATGGTCTCAATCTGCGAATATGCCTGACACCTTGATGCCATGTGGGCGAGATCCTCTGTGAATAATCACATCGGCTGGCACTAAACCACTGTCGCGTCAACAAAAGAAAGAGATAAATGCAGCGTAGGATGATCGGGCTCAAATCCTACAACAAAAAAGGCACAGTACTCCTAGTGAACAAAAGTACGCCACCTTAAACTTGGTAGAAAACCTACCATGAGGTGTCTTTCCATAGGTCTATCAA